>JAMPIV010000420.1:0-230000 GCA_024509875.1 Oreohelix idahoensis
TGAACAAGTCTCTGGGTGGCTAGAGTACCCGAATGTGACTAGTAAGAATCTGTGTTTGATAGCCGAGCTGTGCGCTTGAGTCTGTGATTTGTGATCGAGCTGGGTGCTCGTATTGTGTGACAGTTGGGATATGATATAGTGATTCTGAATATAGTGATTATGTCATACATATTGTTGTATAGACGATGTCTTCACGCCTAGGAGTGTTCCTGGAGGAACTTTGGGTAATTTTCGTGGAGAACATGTAAAGGCGTTGAGTTGGTCCCACCTTGTAGCTATGTTGGAATAAGTATAGGCAAAGGTTATTGTCCCACCTGGAAGAGATTCGGAGATAATCTAAGTGGCGAGGGTTCATGCCGCCAATCACTCGGGATAAGTGATATACACCTGGATGGTGGATAGTGCGAGGGTGTTTTTCCGCACATAGAGAAGTTTGGTGGATGTTGTACAGGTGCGAGGGTGTTTACGCACATATTGTCAGTTGTGTGTACTATTAGTGTGTTCCCGTGAACACGATAGTTAAGGTATTTCCCACAGGCAGTGTCAGCCTGAGTGTGATGTCAGCATGCGTGACAATATTATTGATGTTCAGGATTTATGTAAATGTTCAATTAAATGTCATGGAGCTGTACAAGTGGCGTTGTGTTAATTCATACCCCTAGTGTTGTTTACCATCTACTCACGACACACCCATAATATAGAGCTCTTGACACACACACACACACGCACGCACGCACGCACGCACGCACGCACGCACGCACGCACGCACGCACGCACGCACGCACGCACGCACGCACGCACGCACGCACGCACGCACACACACACACACACACACACACACATATATATATATATATATATATATATATATATATATATATATATATATATATATATATATATATATATATATATATATATATATATATATATATATATATATACCAGGTGAGGGTAGCCGAGGGGAATTCAAACCCTCGATGAAAAACAGGACTTGTCTACCTAGCGTGTGAAGGCTGGATTTGGCGGACTATGCGGACGAAGCCACCAGCTGGCTCAACGGATATGAAGGCAACTACCAGCAGCGCGGAGTGGAACGCAAAGAGCACGGCGAGACACTTAGAACGCCCTGGTCATCCACTGCATCCTGTGTTGTCTCCAGTCGTCTCGATAATATCTTGCCACTGGACCAGATAATTCAGGACGAGAGAGTGAGGATGACGATTAGCGCAACTCTTCCTCACTTAAATCCAATTACAGCGCAAGTCACAGCTTCAGACAGAAACTACAGACACTGCACTCAAAGACCTGTGGCGATGGGGGAGTGGCGAACCAGAAAGTGTGGATACACTCAAGCTGCAGTCACAATCCTGCACACAGGCGGCTCAGGCCATAGGGTCGTTTCTCGCTGGAACTTTGAAGCAGCGGCGAGATCCGGCAGCAACCTGAGCGACTGAGAAGCCCTCTTTAGGATCACTCTGCTCACCTCCATGGCATGTGGAAGAGGCTAGAAAAGGTGCCCTGAGCATAGCCTGCTTCAACCTACTCTGACCAGCTTGACGAAGCTGGAGGGTATCCCAATCATGCGTTCGAACAAAAAAAAAAGAACAAAATGAAGGTGCTTACCTTCGGCACGTGGAACACTACTCGACAATACCCTGGCTGACAGACCTGAAAGACGGACTGCACTTGTGGCCAAAGAACACGCGCGCTATAATGTCGATATAGCAGCCCTAAGCGAGACGCGATTCTTCTATAGAAATCCAGGGCACTAGGTCAGATTACTGAAATTGGAGGTGGCTACACATTTTATTGGAGTGGGCAGGACAGCAAGGAACGGCGTGAGGCTGGCGTTGGATTCGCCATTAAATCTCATATCGTACGTAAACTTGTCAAATCTCTCAAGGGCATTAACGATCGCCTAATGACCCTTCATGTCCCACTAGGAAGCAACAGAAGTGCCACACTGATTAGTGCATATGCCCCAACAATGACAAACCCCGAGGAAACAAAAGAAAAGTTCTATGACGAACTTAACTCTATTATCTCATCAGTTCCTAAATCAGAGAAACTTATTATTCTCGGCGACTTCAATGCCAGAGTAGGCACTGACCACAACACCTGGGATGGAATACTTGGAAAACATGGCATAGGCAAATGTAATAGCAGTGGGGTCCTATTACTCAGCCTGTGTGCCACACATGATTTGTCCATCACGAACACCATGTTTCGCCTACCCACTCGAAATAAAACAACATGGATGCACCCCCGCTCCAAACAGTGGCATCTCATTGATTATGTCGTCACGAGAATGAGCGACAGACGTGACGTGAGAGTGACCAAGGCCATGTGTGGTGCCGAATGCTGGACCGACCACAGGCTGATTGTATCAAAACTCAACCTTAACATACAGCCCAAACGAAGACACCAGAGTCAGAAACCCATGAAGAGGCTCAACGTCACAAAACTTAAAAGCGAAGCAACCGCAGAGAGCTTCTCAGGGGACTTGGACAGCCGTCTGAGGGACGTTGAGCTCGGTCAAACCACCATAGAGGAAAAATGGGCCACTCTGAAGAACATTGTGTACTCTGCAGCCTCTGAGAGCCTGGGATATACAACACGCAAGAACCCTGACTGGTTTGATGAGAATGACGAAAATATTAAAACACTGCTGGCTGAAAAATATCGCTTGCACAGAGACTATCAAAGCAACCCTTCCTCAACATCCACAAAGGCAGCCTTTACCAATATACGCACAGTTGTCCAGAATAAGGAAGATGCATGATGCATGGCTCAGCAATTGTAACCGGGGCAGGTGTTCCTTAGGACTGGGTCTGTGCTTCCTCTGTCTTGTAAGAATATAGTCTGTTTCCAAAGGAACAACTATGTACACGGCCACACAATAAAGCAGACGAGATACAGAGATATGCAGACAGAAATGACTCAAAGCGCTTTGATGATGCCCTAAAAGCAATTTATGGCCCTCAATCGAATCAATCATCACCGGTCCTAAATGCTGATGGCATGGCATTACTCAGTGATAAAACGCAGATATTGGAACGCTGGGCACAACACTTCAATGCCATCTTAAATTATCCATCAACCGTCAACGACCAGGCCATTACAAGCATACCGCAAGTTACAGTCAATGTCAGACTTGACCTTCCACCCAGCGTGGAAGAGATCAAGAAAGCAGCCAGTCTACTGTCCAGCGACAAAGTCACTTGATCAGATGCCATTCCTGCTGAGATTTATAAAGCTGGAGGCAGCATGCTGCTGCAGAGACTAACAGACCTCTTCCACTCAGTCTGGGATGAAGAACAGATACCACAGGAATTGAAAGATGCCACCATCGTTCACATATACAAGCGAAAGGGAAATCATCAATCATGTGATAACCATAGGGGAATCTCCCTATTATCTATTGCGGGCAAAATCCTGGCTCGAGTCCTGCTCAACCGCTTGACTGTTCATCTCGAATCGCAGGACTTACTCCCAGAGAGTCAGTGTGGTTTCCGAGCAGGCCGCGGGACAGTCGATATGATATTTGCCGCACGCCAACTTCAGGAGAAATGCCAGGAACAGTACAATGACCTATACACAACATTTATTGACTTGACCAAGGCCTTTGACACTGTCAATAGGGACGGACTATGGAAAATTATGGCGAAATTCGGTTGTCCCGATAAGTTCATCTCAATTGTCCGCCAGTTTCATGAAGGTATGATGGCTCGCGTATTGAATGATGGAGAACCTTCTGAACCCTTTCCCGTCACAAACGGTGTCAAACAGGGATGTGTGCTCGCCCCGACACTATTCAGTATGATATTTGCTGCCATGCTCTCTAACGTTACGCATGGCAGTAGTGACGGCGTACACATCAGATACAGGACAGATGGGAAGCTATTCAATTTGAGACGATTACAGTCCTTTACGAAGGTGAATGAAACAATGATCTCTGACCTCGTCTTTGCGGACGACTGTGCCCTCAACACCTGCACAGAATTGGACATGCAGAACAATATGAGGAGGCTTTCTGTAGCGTGTGATGACTTTGGTCTTACTATCAATACGAAGAAATCTGAAGTAATGTTGCAACCTGCTCCTGGGAAACCTTACTGCGAACCAAATATCACAGTAAAGAACCAACGTCTCCAAGTGGTGGACAGCTTCGCTTATCTTGGCAGTACCCTTACCAAAGATGCGAATATCGACTCCGAGGTCAACAACAGAATTGCCAAGGCAAGTGCGGCTTTCGGAAGACTAAGAGTAAATGTCTGGGATCGACAAGGAATTAGTGCCGCCACCAAGATAAAAGTATATCATGCAATAGTGCTCACTACCCTCCTGTATGCCTGTGAAACATGGACAGTGTATAGCAGACATGCCAAGAAGCTTAATCATTTCCACATGAGCTGTCTTCGCAGGATTCTCAGGATCAAGTGGCATGATAGAGTATCTAATTCTGAGGTCCTCAACAGAGCACATATCTCAAGCATCTACACATTGCTGCAGAGGGCCCAAATTAGATGGGTCGGACATGTTGTTCGCATGCCCGAAAAACGCCAACCAAAGCAGTTGATGTACAGCGAACTCTCCATGGGTAATGGAACAAAAGAAACGCTTCAAAAACACACTGAAAGCATCGTTGAGCAGCTACAAAATTGATGTCTCCTCCTGGGAGACTTTCGCACAGGATCGCTCTGCCTGGTGGACAAAGATTACTCAAAGCGCTCGCATTGCAGAACATAATTTAGCTGATAAGGCAGAAGGCAAGCCTGCTGCAAGAAAGGTCAGAATGCACAGCAACACTATTATCGACTCTAACCATGTGTGCCCCATATGTGGCAGGGCCTGCAGGGCCAAAATAGGACTAATTAGCCACATGAGATCACGGCGGACTCATATCAGCCAGTGATCTGCACTTGGCACAAGAACGAAAACTGCAGCTTCCAACTACCCTTCACGGCAATAGCTGACCCGAAAAAAATAAAATATAATCAGTTAAGACCTGAGACTCCTTCAGTGACTCTTGTATCTACAAATGACGCTGTTACAAAACATTGCTCTTCATTCTTTTCCGCAAAAGTTAAGAATACAAACATCGTATATCTCCCTGTGGTGTCTAGTTGGCAGGGTGAATAGTCACGATTCCCTCCCGTAGCGAGGCGGTGTAGCCGTTCGGATGGTCCTGGGTTCGAGTCCCCGGTAAGACTATCACTTCTGATGTTTTTCTGTTGTCTAGTTTTCAACTTCTTTATTTCCTACGAGTGCCTGCTATTACCTGTTTGTGTGCATTTATTCTTGTTCAAAGTTTCTTCTTGATTTTGTTCGTTTTTTTTATTTTTTTGTTTTTTTTTTATTCAACGTATAAGCATAATTGTGATTGTCCCTATTTATACTGATTTGACAAATGTGATGCCCCTTTCTCATATCGGCAGTTGTTCATATTATTTGGAATTGAAAACAATATGTATCCTAATTATAACCCATCAGAGGTTGAACGGGATATGTTTCTTCATTAATTAAAAAAAAAAAAAATATTCCCGTTACCTGTAACAGCTTTGCTTGCTTGCTTCAGTTATTTGACTAATAAGTTGTTTCCCCTCACAAACAAAATAGAATAAAATCTAACATGGTCAATAAACTGAAGTTACAAGAAGGAGGGGGAAAACAATTCTTCCTGCGGCGAAGACATGTATTAGACCGAATGTCACGTTCAGCTGTATTGTTAATGTCCCAGCATAGCAATGTAATCACATCCAGGAAAAAACGGATAGACTTAATAAGTTTAGCCAGCAGGTGGGCTTGAACGCCAATTTAAAGAAGTCTGAGGTCATGACGCTCAATGTGAGCAACCCTGAGCCCATATCAGTAAGGAATCAGCAATTGGTACAGACAGATACCTTCACATACCTAGGAAGTATAGTAACACCAGACGGCGGGGCAGGCAAAGACATCAACATCAGAATGAATAAGGCAAGAACAGCCTTCTTTAGCCTAAACAACATCTGGAAGTCCTCCCAATACAGCACAAGCACAAAATTAAGATTACATCAGAGCTGTGTGCTTTCTGTGCTTCTCTATGGTGCGGAATGCTGGAGAGTTACAGAGAAGGAAATGTCGAAATTGTCCTCTTTTCACACAACATGCCTAAGAAAAATTCACCGAATCTTTTGGCCGAATACCATCACTAACCAAGATCTGCTTACTCGTAGCAAGCAAGAGGGCATGCACACCATCATAGCTGGCAGACGCTGGAGCTGGGTTGGTCATGTCCTCAGAAGAGACCCCGATGCCATCACAAGAACAGCTATGCTTTGGACCCCTGAAGGAAAACGAAAGAGAGGCCGACCAAAAACAACCTGGCGGAGGACTGTGGAGGCTGAGATGCAAAGAATGAACCAGAGTTGGGGCACTGTACGAAGGATGGCCACCGACCGAGCAAAGTGGAATCAATTTGTTGTTGCCCTACAAGACGCCACTAGGCGTGATGGCCACTGACTGCTTTGACGGTCGGCGGCTAAGGATCAAAGAAGAAGAAGAAGATAGCAATGTAATAACATAGCAGTTAAATTCTCTTTAATTAGACGTTTGTTTCATGTAAATAAGTTAAATAAGAGAAATAATAATTTAAACATTAAGGGCGACTTTTCAATCACCTTGTATGTACTGAATGAACAAAAATCAGGAGGTTCAATGGAAATAGGCCGGGTATTCCTCAAAACTACCCTCAGGGTGGGCAGGAGAAGAGGTGTCTGACTGTATTTTCACATTAGGGTCACGCAAAAGAAGGCTCTCTGACCAGTTTTCGCACCACTGATAGTGATTCTCATCATTTTACGAAACGCTGACACATTAGAGCAGTGCAGTTAATTTTGTGATTTCCCTCCCCAACAATTGTGTCAATAAAATACTGACTATTATTCAGATACAGAAATGTAAACCAATTAATAATCCCATAGTCGGACATGGTACGATATCAAAATAAATAAAGCTCCACATCGGGCAGTTTCTGAACTCCACGAAGGTCTGTGGGCCACATCTTTAGAAACACTGGCCGGGGCGCAAGAGATAGCGTAGAACCTTGACAACACAGGACAGTGACATGCTTAAAGTGGTGAGGTCTGACAGGCTCGTTGAAACTTTTTTTTAAGAAGGCACAAATAAAGCAAGGCACGTGGCCTAAAATTGGATAAATCGAATTACAGCATTGCAGGGACGTCGGAGACAACGAGGCCAAGGACGCTTCCAAGTAAAGAAACGTGTAAAAAAGAGAACTCGACGTCTGCCTGTTTAATAAATGCACTAAAAAGAACACAACTACCTTTACAGAAAATACAAAGAAAGGACTTCTTATAGAACCAGGGTGGCCACAGCACGGATCGCCGACCTGGTTTGCGGCTATCATTTAGTTTCCGAAATTATATCAAAATGTTACTTAATAACACTGATTAATATTCAAAAAAAAATTTATTTTATATATTTTACCATAGAGATGCTATAAAAGAAACATTACTAGGAAGGTGAGTTACTATCAGCGACATCCATTCTCACGAGACATTTTTTTAAATCTGACATAATTATATATATATATATATATATATATATATATATATATATATATATATATATATATATATATATATATATATATATACACACACACACACATATACATAGCTCGCAAGTACTGCGATTCCCAAGGGCTGCCTAGTTAGCCACCTCTGGTAGAAATAAGGTAGGTCTCTCTCTCTCACACTTCAGCTCTTCATTGGAACATCACTAATTGAAAACGTAAATGAACACAGAACTCTAGGTATCACCGTTGACCAACACCTAAGTTGGAACTCACATGTACATGCACTCACAAAGCAAACAGCACAAAAAGTTTACCAATTAGCCAAAATTAAACATTTCCTGGATGAGGAGGCAAGGAAAATGTTCTACATATCTGATATACAAACGCATCTAGACTATTGTTCCACAATCTGGGATGGTTGTTCAGTCTCCAACACAAAAAGGCTCCACTCGCTTCAAAAACGCGCAATGCGCCTTGTTGTTGATAAACACCAATCACATTGTATAGATTTATATAATTATCTTCAAATATTACCCCTCAGGAAGCGCTTCCTATTTAACAAAGGGAAATTTATTCACAAAATCCTGTCACAGAATGCTCCAAAGTATCTTTGGCCGCTTTTAAAATATAATGAAAGACGTAGTCAGCGCTTAAACAAATTACAGGTACCCAAGCCCAGGCTAGACCTATTTAAAACTAGTTTGGCTTACTCAGCTGCTCATCTTTGGAACAATCTTCCCAATGACCTGAAAAACACGCACAGTCCTTACTCATACAATCGTATACTGTTCAAATACTTTATGAGTGCTGATTATATGCCACCCTAACTGCTTGTGTTGTACTTTTATCTAATATACTGTATGGAGGCTCTGATGATCTAGTTTTCATTACAATATACTTATTCTTAATATTATATTCTTAATAACTTATATTCTTAATTTTATGATCAGGTATTGTTAATGTATGCTGTTATACTTCCTTGTAATGTTGCACTGCCCTTACATTAATACTTTCAGTACGCTGGAGAATGTTGAGTAACAGTAATAAAAGATGAGCAAGAGGAAGGAAGAATGCAAGATGGGACTGTGCCCGATTTTCAACCCTTCGCAAATTAATTGCTTTCGTATATGTCTATCTAGCTATCTACCTAGTCTGATTCTGGTCTTGAGTTTGGGACGCAAAGACAGCGAGAAAAGTAACTGTTTACCCCACCTCATCTTGATGAACCTAAAAAAAGTCCCTGAGTCATTCAGTTGCACACCGTTTGAAAATTTCACGAGTTCTTATAACATACTGTACTTCTGAATATGTCTCAAATCACTAATTTACTGTACGAAGAATTCGATTTTTATGTCTTGTTGTTGTTGTTGTTGTTTTGTTTTTTTAATGTTTATTTTTATTTTAAATTCATTAATATTATTATTATTTTTTATTTTATTTTATTTTTATTTTTAAATTTTATTTTAAAAACGTACTTTAATTATGATGATTATTGCAAATGTAATATTACTTTTATAATGATAAATGCCTTAATTATGCTTAAAGTAAATGTGAGGATGAAAGGATATAGTATACATGATGAGAGAGAGAGGAAGGGCAGAATGTCAGACTCTCTCTCTCTCTCTCTCTCTCTCTCTCTCTCTCTCTATACGCGATTCCCAGCGAGCCCGAAGCAGCTAAATAAGACACAGATTAACCGATTGATTACTCGTCAGAGCTGGAATCCACTGAACTTTCACGTTATTTATAGCTGGTTTCCATTAGTGCCTCTGCCAGGCTGTCTTATTTGTAATTTTTATGGTTCCTTAGGGAAGTTATGACTGGCAGAGGAATCTGTGAGAAACGTTATCTTACTTTAGCATTATCCCCGTCTTCTAGAAGTTGTAGTAGCTGTAGTTATTGCTTCTATCTCAACTTTGAGGTCTGAAAACTTTTCCATTGCTCAGTGAAATACGGTGAGATGGGTTTATTTAGTTGTGTGTAAACGCTTCCTTCTCTACTTAAAAAAAAAAATGTACTCGTAGCTCTTGTTGCCGATCCGGCTCTATATATGTACAAGTATGTGCATGTAAGTACAGTATATATATATATATATATATATATATATATATATATATATATATATATATATATATATATCTATATATATATATATATATATATATATATATATATATATATATATATATATATATATATATATATATATATATATATATATATATATATATATATATATAATAGCTTTAAGTACCCGACTAACTTATACAACTAAGTCTTTGTGGACTGAGGTAATTTCACTGACAACAGTAAATTATTTTTTAATATCTTGTGTCTGATGATGTAAAATCATCATTTCAGTATAAAGGACAGAAAATCCATTAACTTGTACTTATTTCGACTCCATTTCAATGATTAATTTGGTCTAACAGACTTTGTTATTCCCTATACCCAGTTGTTGACCTATGATAGGAAACTCTTTACAGAGCGATACAACAGGAGGCAATCTGATCAAGAGAAGAAGTCCCCCCATCGGACAAGTGTTTCGGCCCAGTATACTCCTTTACACTCTAAGGGGGGCGGGCCCACTTGGGTCATGACTCCCAAGTGTCTCAGCCTCCTGTTGTCTTGTATCGAAAATGAACCCATTTCACTTTGGTAGCAACTTTAAAATCCACAACTCCGCCAGCCGTGGAGGCAATTGTGAAAGTAACAAAGAGAAGACAAATTACTCCGTTCGTTCCGTCGCACACAACTAGGGACAGACACGGACACACCTGCGCGAAGCCGACGAGGCTAGCCACTGCGCGCTAGCAACTGAAATTCTGTGCCTAACACCTCTTATAATATACACCGCCTGTTGCTCGTCAGTCACAACCCTTTCATCAGTACAATGAAAAACTCAACGTACTGTGGACTTACAAAAATTCCTAGTGTTTTCTGTACCGCAGAGTTTACTGTCACGCTTTCCATAGCCCATTGCGGTTGTTCCACAGCCAGCACGATGCCTTTTCGGCATTTCACTAAGCCTCTTCAATGCCCTTGTTCTCGACTGTCCCCTCAGCCCCAACAGTTTCAATAAATCATATACTGATGCAGCCACGAGCCCTCTTGCGCCCACCTCAACAGCCATGACCCTTGCAGTGAACCCATCGTGTCTCAGATCCGCGGCCAGATCATTATACTTGGCCGCGTTGAACGAATGTTGCTCGTCCAATCTGGATTCAAATGGCATGGTCAGTTCAATCAGTATAACCTGAAGCGATGCTGAAGAATGAAGCACTATATCCGGCCGTCTCCGCGATTTTCTGATACTCTCTGGATATGCCCCTCGTCCAGGTAGGCCTACCGCCATCTCCCAGTCGTTTGCACAGTCAAGAAGAGATGGTAAACTGCTACCTGGTTTACTCGGTTTGGGGTGTGCTGACTTACCTGCCCTCAGAAAGTATGTATTTGTGGTGCTCAGCCTGGCTTTGCTATTCGCCTTCATCCTTGCCAGGTCTATTGTCGTAGCAAGCTCATTTAGCACTTTGTTGTGGCGCCAAGTGTATCGCCCTTGCCCTAATGACACCTTACACGCTGAGAGTATTTGTTCAAGTGCCTGCTCCCCTGGCACAGAGGGCACTGCTCATCATCCGACTTTCCCCATCTCACAAGGTTTGTGGCCGACGGCAGCAGGTCATACATTAATCTAACAACGAAGCTGAGCCTAAGAGGTGCCATATGCCATATATCATTCCATGTCAAGGACCTCTGCAGGGCTCCTTCCCATGTAGTCCATTGCGTCTATTCGTTTGTGTGTATCCGATTACCTCCCTCAGTTTGAGCGACTCTTGGGCAGCATCAACAGCTTCTTCCACTCTCCACTTCCTTCCCGTTTTCAGTGTGGGCTGAATGGACTTAACCACGTCATCTGCTGACTCGAGTAGCATCATTGCAAGCCTTGTCTTTCCAACTTTGTACTCTTCAACAACTGACTTAAGGGAAGCAGAAGTTTTGACTTTTTGCAGTACAAACCTAGACCTAACTTGAACAAATACTGCTACTTTATACTTGTTTATTGTCAGGTAAGAGTCTTGTGCGTTTTTCACAACTGATAATAACATTACCATTATGACTACTATTATCCACTATTAAGATCACAGCATGGATAATACAGAATAATAGTTACTATTCTACGCTCTCCATAGCAACTGTTATAGATTCCCGGCTATTTTATATATATATATATATATATATATATATATATATATATATATATATATATATATATATATATATATATATATATATATATATATATATATATATATATATATATATATGTGATAGGGCCGGAAAAGACACCCGGCTTACCCCTTCACGGGAAGACACCCCAGCTTCCCCCTTCATTGTGAGTGGCACATTTATCGCCCATATTTTAGAAGTGCGTGCAGCACGCTCGTATGTAAAAAGTCTTCAAGATTGATGAAAAGGCCATAATAACGCCTAGAAATTAGTTTTGGTGCATAGTTGTGTGTTATATTTGATAGTGGTGTTTTTGCTCTAGAAATAGTTGTGTATATCTGTGTTTTCATGCCTGGTAGAGCAAAAATCGCGAGTGTTATGTATGCGGTCGAATCAATACGCCTAGCGCGCAGTAAGTTGAGTGATTCGACCTGGGCTTATAAAAGAAATAGCGAACCAGCAGCGGCCCTTCTTAAGTATCAGTCCAGACAAGAGAGAACGAAACGAGGCGCCCTGTGTACCCACACAGAAGAACACAAAGACATGACACGTGAGTTAATTTAAATTAGAATTAGTTTTCTATATTCTGAAATTATATCGATGTGGCTATTTTAATGTTTAGTGAATTAGGACTAAATAAATAGATAGATGTGTTCCCAAAGGAAATGTCTTTTTAGGGCATTATGATTTAGTCTCGAAATGATAGATGAGTGAAAATAATGTTTGATAGGTTTTATTAGGCATGCTACGTCCAGATTGCGGCTGTAAGAGCGATTATTTCATTCATCAGAAAGGCAGATATAGTATGAAGCTATTTCACTGGAATTTAAATAAGATTAACAATAGCAAGATGGCAGCCACGTGGCTTCGACTGTATAAAAAGCGGCGAATAACACGCCCCGCGTGGTAAACCTAAATGTTACGCCATGTGACACGTTGTGTATTTAGTTCCAGTTTTGTTTAAGTCGAGAATAATTATATTGTATTCATTAATGTAAAAGTAATTGAGTGTATTTCACGATTATTGATTATCCTACTGTATATATTTATGGGTTACTTTGAAGTGAGAATATGTATTTAGATTTCTGGAGAGCGTGCGTTAGGCGTAAGGCACGTTGAGACAGGTGTTTCTCTGTTTGCTCCCGGCGGAGCATGGAAACACCAATGCAGCTGGTGTCCATTACAGGCCCACAATAAGCATTTTGATGCTATTGCTGTGGTTGTTGCGGTGACGGTAACGATGTGTTTCGTGTGATGAGTTCCCAATCTCATCAGGGGTCATATACGACACGCTTGTTACCAGGCGCACCAGTCGCCACTTACGACATGTTCAGAGGGCAGTGACGAATATTGAGATGGACCAGTTGCGAGGTGGTGGTTTATTCTCATTAAGGAGAGTATTTGTCGTACATATAGAAGAATATTATTTTATGTCCAGTTGATTATTATTTAATTATGGTTATGTGAAGAATGGTTTGTGAGAGCACGTGGGCTCACTTGAAGATATATATTTCTCTTCTCCGCTCCTGAGGGAGCATGGGGCCACCAGTGTGGTTTCATCTGTATGAAGCATTCAGATGCTCGTGCAGTAGTAGTTTCGGTAGCAATCTGTGTTACACGGTGAGGTTGCCAGCCTCATGCACAACACCGTACTAGTCGCATTGGACGACATGCATGAGTGTGTGTGTGTGATAGCTGAGTGTGTGCTCTTGCAGTAGTGGTTTCGGTAGCAACCGATGTTACATGGTGAGATTGTCAGCCTCACGCACAACACCTTACTAGTCGCATTGGACGACACGCATGCGTGTGTGATAGTTGAGTGTGTCAGGTAGTACACGTGGAAGGACTGTTTGACAGGTGAGAGTATCATTATTTAACTATTATGATTTTAACCAGTCGTTGCTTTGTTTGTTTCTCCAGAATTAGCAATCGGGCACATGCTGGGTGTTTTGTTTTGTTTTGTTTTGTTATGTTTGCTAGTTTATTTGTTTAATGTTTGCTTTGTCACTGAATGGGTTGTAAAAATAAATACAGCCCCTGCCTCTAGAATCAAGAGTTTTATTGTTGTTCGGGTCGGTGCGAGTGTGAAAAGAGAGTGATCAAACATATCACAATACTATCATCATCACCATCTCGCCCACCCCATCACACACACACACATATATATATATATATATATATATATATATATATATATATATATATATATATATATATATATATATATGAGAACGAACGAACGAACTTTATTTTCAAAGGGTTAAGAATAGTGCACGCAGGACCGTCTAACATTCTGCCCTTCCACTTTCATTTATCTTGCATACTATATATTTTCATTTCCACTTGGTACTTTAAACATTAATTTAAAAGCATGCAATATTATAAAGGTAATATAACAGCATACATTTACAATATCCAGTCATAATTAAAACTGAGCATATTTTTTTCTTCTTTGTGTAAAAACAAACAAGAAATTATTAATTAAAAAATAACAACAACAAAGGAAAAAAAACTAACCAAAAAAAAAAACATTCAAAATATTCGTTCAGTAAATCCAATTCGAACATAATCGGATTAAGGTGGCATGGAATCAGCACTCATGAAATAGTTGAACAGTTTGCTATTGAATGAGTTGAGACTTAGCGTGTTTTTCTTTGCCCTCCTTAACTCAATAGCAAAATCATATAGAGTGATAGACAGACAGACAGACAGAACTTTATTTTACAAGGGTTGAGAATTGGACACGCAGGTCCGTCTGACCATCCAACCCTTTGTCTTTCATTCTGTATCCCGACACTCACTCATGCGGTCAAACTGTCAACAATTAATCTGCAGATTTGAATGTGTCATCAATCATCAATTCAAAAATTACATAAACACATTATCGATTAAATTCCTACATTCGTGAGGGAAAATGTAAAAAAAAACATTACTTTCTTACGCACTTCTGTAGCAGGAAAAATCTTAAATGTATATCTGCTCATTCTCATACATATCATCACATTTAAACAAATGAAAACATTACAAATTTCAAAAGTACAGTGGTATGCAGGAACACTCTCACGAACATTACATCATATAATAATACTACATGGATATAAAACAAATTATTCACCTAGAATATAACTTGCTGAAGAGAAAATGGAAGGTTGATATATGGATGAGATATGGACAGGCAAAGGCTGCTTCTATGTGGGTAGATAATCAGTGTTGATGAAGTGTTTGAAAAGTGCTTTGTTTAATGACTATTGTGTGGGTAGGCTTTTTTAGTTGATGTGGTAGTCTGTTCCACAAGTACTCTCCAGAGTAGGCTAGACTATTTTTGAACAGGTCGATCCTAGGTTTGGGTAGACGTAACTGATGTCATTGTAGTCCCTCTCTTCTACTGGTTTGAAACAATGATCGTAGGTACGGCGGGGCATAGTTTGATAGAATAGCGTGAGTCAGCTTGATTGGCTTTGTTGTAGAGGAGACGTTTTTTAAGGGACAGTACTTTGGGTTCTTTTCGTATCCCTGCGTGTAGTATCGTGCGGTTTTCGGTGATCAGACGTACTGCTCTCTTATGCAGGGAGTGCAGTCTCTTTGCAACGGATGCAGGGCAACTATCCCATAAAGTAGAGCAGCAATTTAGATGTGTCTGTTTATGTGCGGTGTAGTATAGTATCTGCGCCTAAGAAGTCCTTTATTTTGGCCTGCTGTCATGTCTTTTGAGCTAAGTATCTGCTGAGGCGTAACTGACACTGAGATTAGTGAGCTGGCATGTGTAATCATCTAGATTATATGTAGTTATATTCTCACTAACTGTAGATGTTCCAAGGTAGGTTTAGGAATATCATCATTAGAAATGGGTACATTTTCTTGGGGTTCCTCTCCAGTTTGCACAATTATGGCAGTGATGCTCAGAAGAGGGGAAGAACTGATTGGAATGGGAGAAGGGGGGGGGGGGGAACTGGCTCCAATGATTAACTGAGATTGTGTGTTGGTAGGTCTGTCTCCTATCATTGTTGGTGCAGAGGCAAGATCAGTTGCAATCATGGTTTTATCTAGAGCTGATCTTTGGAGGTGAGAAAATTTGACGTCTAACCATGTTTGTACACACTCTGTCGCTCCTTGAGCTAATACTTTATTTTTAGTGTGGTACAGATATATGGTGAGGAGGTCGGTGCTTATTTTGTCCTTAACAATAGTGTTTACTTGATCTCTCCGGTCTTCCAAAGAGCTGTTTCAGTAATATTCTAGGCAAGTGTGTCTGAAAATTTCGTAATGTAGGCTGTTATATGAATTCAACAGAGCAACATTGCCCCTTGTTGGTTTGTTTGATGGTCAGAAGTGGAGGGCTGTTCCAAGCATTTAATTTTCTTTGTATCGCCTTTTCCTTGTTGAGAGAGTAGCTTTTAGCGACGCTTGAGGGGCGTAATCGGCCATCTCTTGGTGGTTTTAATGTCACTGATATGATGCTTTTCTCCCCGCATGTCATGATCACATTACATGCTAGAAGGTGTCCACCTTCCCTGTGAAGGTGCCCTGTGATTTATCACTGTCTATTGTTCCCAGGATAAGTCATGAATATGGATTGGACATCTAACACTGACAAAACAAAAACTATGATAATTAGCAAAACAGACGATATGCCCACATTAAAGATAAGTATAAATGAGAAAATCCTGGAACAAGTCAAGAGTTTTTCATTTCTTGGTCATATAATAACAGAAGATGGCAGATGTGAAACAGAAATGAAGAAGATAATGGGAATTGCCGAAGCTACTTCAATAACATGAGACAACTACTGACACCTAATCAGTTAACTCACAAATTAAAATTGAGAACCATAAAGTGTTATATATATTCTTCATTACTCTCTGGTGTAGAAAAGTGGACATTGAATAAGCAATTGGAAAAAAGAATAGAGGCTCTCGAGATGTGGGTATATAGAAGAATGGGGCGCATCTCATGGAACGAGATGAAAACAAATAAGGAGATCCTAGAAAACCTAGGTATGAACAGAACTAATGAAAGAGATCACAAATAGGCAGCTAAAATATTTTGGACACATAAAAAGACATAGCATCTAGCAGAAGACCATAATAAAAGGGAGAGTTGAAGGCACAAGAGCAAGGAAAAGACAGCGCTATAAATGGGAAGATAACATCAAGAGATGGACAGGAAAGAGTCTATCAGAATGCACCATCAAGACAAGAGACAGAAGACGTTGGAGATCCATTACAGCCAACCTTCGTTGTGGAGATGGCAGCTGATGATAAAGATTGTTTCATTACCAGCGAGTCACAGTCACGCGTTGGAATGTGTTACAAAAACTGACGATAATGCTATGTTTAAAGTAGTTTTTAAAAGATCGAACAATGGTGGCAACACGTGGTGAACGCTCCTACGGTCATTCCTTACAGAAAAAACAATATTTACAATTGAATTTAACACAAGTACAAAATAAAGAATGTCATTGTAAGTCCAACCAAAACGCCAAAAACAGGGATGTATAAACCATCCATATTAAATGTGAACAACTTAGAATAATATATCCAAAATGTACAGCCAAACAAAAACTCGTCCGCACTTTAGCATGTCCAAAGGTAAAATTTGTATTGCAGGGCAGAAATGTACAAAGGCAATAATACCTATTTCCTTATTCTGATAAAAATACATTTTTTCGTTCGTTCATTCGTTCGTTCTACTGTTGTGGCCCGATTGCTCGACTGTTCAGTTCACACTCCGGGCATTCACCCACGGACGCCTCCAATGGTCAGATGTAATAAACACAGATTTGTGGAGCCGAGCCAGACAACAACTAATACAGACACAGCTCTTGTGGAAGAACCGGTCAGTATAATCAGGTAGTGTCACTTCCCGTGGGAGAAGTAAATACTTGAGAAATGGACCACACACAAAAAACGTCAAGCAAAATGGTGTAAGAGGAGGCCAAGGCAATTGGGATCTCATTGGCAGACAAGACGGTCGTAGATATAAATGGGCGGAGAGCAACACTTGTAGCCAGGGCCGGTGCTAGAGTATATGGTGCTCTGGACAAACAGGTATTTGTGCGCGTGTACGCGCACACACACACATATATATATATATATGTATGTATATATGTTGAGGATTGCTGCATGGCTTGTTATCATCTTGGTTTTAGTTTGAGTTGGGTGATTGCACCATGCAGCACCACAACTATAGCACGTTTCACTAGCTTTGCCCAACTTCAAAATGCTATATCTCAGCGAATATATAACGCATATAAGTGAAATTTTGTGTGTGAATTTGAAATGGCATAGACCCTATGAATTAAATTTTTCATTAAAATGCGGCCATTGGTTTCAATTTTCGTCTCTTTGCGATATAGTATAAAATCCTACTTGCCAACACACATCACACGCACACATATTGAAATGTCTACAGTAAATTATACGACCTCATTTGCACATTTTTGGTTTATCAAGTATTTGGCATGATTTTTGAGTGAAATTGCGTGAAATCGCACTTCTTGAACATAAAACAGTTTATATCCGGTGCAACGCACACATTGTCAATCAGAGGTGTTTCTACAAAAATTATTGCGTGGTTAAGAAGGAAAAATGAGTCTGCGAGTACATTTTATGACATTACAGCAAATCACAAATAGGATTTATAAGTATTTCTGCAATGAAGCTACTCGAGGAAAACTATATCATTCTATTTCAAACCCACAAAAGAGGACTATTCACGCCTTGGGGATAAGCAAACGATCATTGCACCGCTGGATAGCGACATCTGAAATGTCTAATTCCAGTGTTTTACACACGAAAATTAGGCCACGAGTGGTGGATAATTTTGACAGAGAATTGATCCGCAGAGAAATTTGCAATATGTTTCACAATAATGAGGCAGTGACTTTAAGGAAATTGAAAATTTGGTTAAGAAAGAATAATGACATTGATATTTCCAAATCTACGCTATGGAGGACTATTAGGAGTTTGGGATTCACTTTTAGAAAATATGTTGGTGGTAGAAACCTTATTTGTGAGAAGCCTCATATAGTTGCAATGAGAAGCAAATATTTACGCGAGGTCAGAGAAATGAAAAGAGATTGTTATGATTTTGTGTATTTAGATGAAACTTGGATCAATGCGCACCACAGTAATGAACGAGGATGGCAATCATCTGATGGAACAACTAAGAGACTAGTACCAATCAGCAAAGGACAGCGCCTAATAATTGCACATGCAGGAAGCAGCCATCATGGGCTTCTAAATAATACTGAACTCATATTTGTTTCAAAATCCACAGATAATAGGGATTATCATACAGAGATGAATGGCAAGATATTTCAAGATTGGATTGTGAATCATGTACTTCCTTCATTGGATAGACCGTCGTGTTTGATAATGGACAATGCTTCATATCACAACGTTGTGGCACCAGAAGATAAAGTTCCTAATTCATCAAGTACTAAAGATGTAATAAAGATTTGGCTGACCAAAAACAACATTCCATTCAACGAAATGTCCCTGAAGCCTGAATTACTTGAAATTGTAAAAAATACACAGTATACAAAGATATTTCACATAGACAAGGCAATCCATGAACATGGTCACAGATATTTAAGATTGCCTCCTTACCATTCTCACTTATACCCAATGGAGTTAGTCTGGGCTAAAATTAAGGAACAGGTAGCAACAGAGAAAATAGGACGTTCAAATTAAAAGATGTTGAAATACTTACAAAAGCCGCCATCTCGAACATAGCCAGGGATTATTGGAAGAAATGTGAGAACCATGTGTTACAAGAGGAAGAGGAATATTGGACGAATGATGGTTTGTCCTTTATTCAGCCGAGATTGATTATCAATTTCTCAGAGACATCTGATTATGATTCGGATGAAGTTTAATTTCTTTAAAGATGACCTTACCGTTATTTACAAGCACAGTAGAGGAGAAACTTTCCATTATGATATTTATGAACCGCAAAGTGGTGATACCTATTGAAATAATCAGATCAATGAAGGTCCAGTTTGGTAGAGCATTAAATGTCAATGACAAACAATGTCACGAGTATCTCCCATGCAGATCATTTAAGAAATCATCTTCAACAGGTATTCATATATAAACGTGATGGCCACATTATTGTAATAGTAGACACGCCTATGCCTATTCAATTCACAGAATCTGTGACTGAAGTGGTAAAATTTCTTTTTTCGATACACAATAATTAGTATGCCGACAAAGATCAAAGGATTTCATCCGTTTGTGGGAACTGGACAAGATGCACAGATATAAAGTATATATTTGTTGGGTCTAACCCAATATAACATCGTATGCAAAAAATGGCATTAATACGTTAGACGGTTAATCAGATAATTACATTTGAAGTTGGGCAAAGCTAGTGAAATGTGCTATAGGTAGACTTTTAACGTTACGCGTAAAGAGCTGTATTCTAAGAATATAGCTAAGTGACTTTGTTCTTGTGTTAATAGTTTTGTTCATTATCATTTTACGTTTCGTTGATTATTTACTTTCTTGTTTAGATATTTCTTTCAGGTTTTACGATTTTCTTGCATTAGTATTGTTCTTTTTTCGCTCATCATCGTTGTTGTTTACTTTTTCCATCTGCTTGTATCACTCATTTGGTGTATCATCGTATGTTTTTGTAGTACCTATATGTAATTCTTGTCCTCGTCACCTGTTTGTAACTGTGGCTGACGAAGGGTAAAACCCGAAACGTCCCGTGTTTCCTGTGTACCGTTAACTTGTAAAACTGATTTCATACCATTCTATTTTTTTTTTATTTATATATTTGGGTACTTACAGCATGTATTACATTTTTATTTTTCAAAGGCAAACGTCAGTTTGACCCTCGGGTGCATGGATCCAGGGCCGTTTTTTTCCTCTCGTATATCTCCCGTTTGCTCGACGCTCTGACTGTCTCATGCACACATGCCATAAGACAAATAATATACCAAGCCCAGCAGAGTTGCAGTCCAGAAGCGCATATGCCTACAGCAAAACGGCAATGAATTTGATTGACTCATTTATTACCTTTGAGTTCCATACCTCAGGCCAGGAGGAAGACAGCCGATAGGATAGTCTGACGATCTCTCTTCCAAACCTCTACACCTCACGGTAGAAGGGGAACGACTAAGTAAATAGAGTTCCATACCAAGCATAAACTTTCAATCCGGTCATACCAAGTCCTCCTGTCCTGTTCCATCCGTTTATGTTTTTTTCCTCATCCATTCTTGGGTGAAAGAAAGTGAGTCAGCAGTCCAAACTCCTTCCGGTATTTTCTTTCTGAACCGCATCATTATACTCCAGGATAGAGAACATTCTTCCGTCAACTTAAAAAAAGGTCAAGGTAGTCCCATAGCAGATACTGTTGTAGGGGAGTGAAGTGTTAGAGACTTCACTATACTAGGTCCATCACTGAGAGGTGGGGTGACCAGTTCCCTTCCTCGCTGTCTTTTCCTTCCACATCTCAAGAGCGAAGTTAGGTACCATCTTACAGCTGGGTTGGCTGGCGCGTTTCAATATCGATAATCGAACCCGGCACCATTGCCGCGAGAGACCAGTGCTTTAACCACTCTGCCAATCGGACGCTCTTCACCACCTTAACAACCCTTACTTACAAGAGAGAAAAAAAACCAGACAAAACTCTCATGTGTTGGCCAAATATGCTCTCACGGGTAACAACAGTGAGGGAAAACAAAGACAATACAAAAATAAATGCAGCACTATATGGGGCAAAACGGGAGCACATACAAAATCACACATACACAACAGGTAGCTGTAAAACTAGAAGAAAACGCTGTCATATTCCCGCTGTGTTTGTTATTTTAGGAGTCACACGTCATGGGTAGCAACTCACACCAATGATTCACACAAACTGCAGGTACAGTCTCAAATAATTAATTATCTTATCTGCTGCAAACTTGTAGATGTCTTTTAAAAAATGGTAGATGTCTGGAATAGTAGACAGGCGGCTGACGTGTTGGCGGAGTGGCTTTCCATATTTACGCTATAGCTAGCCTTTACCTAAGCCCAACCCTGTTTTCAGCTGTGTCAAACTGCTAATCTTAACCTAAGCCCAACCCTGCTTCGATCTTTGTCAAACAGCTAGACTTTTAACCTAAGCCCAACTCTGTTTCCAGCTGTGTCAAACAGCTAGCCTTAACCTAAGCCCAACCCTGCTTCGATCTTTGTCAAACAGCTAGCCTTTTAACCTAAGCCCAACCCTGCTTCGATCTTTCTCAAACAGCTAGCCTTTTAACCTAAGCCCAACCCTGTTTCCAGCTGTCAAACAGCTAGCCTTAACCTAAGCCCAACCCTGCTTCGAGCTTTGTCAAACAGCTAGCCTTAGCATAAGCCCAACCCTGCTTCGAGCTTTGCCAAACAGCTAGCCTTAACCTAAGCCCAACCCTGCTTCGAGCTTTGTCAAACAGCTAGCCTTAGCGTAAGCCCAACCCTGCTTCGAGCTTTGTCAAACAGCCAGCCTTAACCTAAGCCCAACCCTGCTTCGAGCTTTGCCAAACAGCTAGCCTTAACCTAAGCCCAACCCTGCTTCGAGCTTTGCCAAACAACTAGCCTTAACCTAAGCGCAACCCTGTTTCCAGCTGTCATACAGCTAGCCTTAACCTAAGCCCAACCCTGCTTCGAGCTTTGCCAAACAGCTAGTCTTAACCTAAGCCCAACCCTGCTTCGAGCTTTGCCAAACAACTAGCCTTATCCTAAGCGCAACCCTGCTTCGAGCTTTGCCAAACAGCTAGCCTTAACCTAAGCGCAACCCTGCTTCGAGCTTTGTCAAACAGCTAGCCTTAGCGTAAGCCAAACCCTGCTTCGAGCTTTGCCAAACAGCTAGCCTTAACCTAAGCGCAACCCTGCTTCGAGCTTTGCCAAACAGCTAGCCTTAACCTAAGCCCAACCCTGCTTCGAGCTTTGTCAAACAGCTAGCCTTAACCTAAGCGCAACCCTGCTTCGAGCTTTGCCAAACAACTAGCCTTAACCTAAGCCCAACCCTGCTTCGAGCTTTGCCAAACAGCTAGCCTTAACCTAAGCCCAACCCTGCTTCGAGCTTTGCCAAACAGCTAACCTTAACCTAAGCCCAACCCTGCTTCGAGCTTTGTCAAACAGCTAACCTTAACCTAAGCCCAACCCTGCTTCGAGCTTTGCCAAACAGCTAACCTTAACCTAAGCCCAACCCTGCTTCGAGCTTTGTCAAAAGCAATAACGTCGTCCTCTCCTTATGGAGCACAGAACCAGCAGTGCAGCTAGTTCCCATTGCAGGAAGCCTGCACCAAGCATTCATGTGTACTTGTATCGGCAGTTTTCTGTGACAATTTGAGTTATAATGAGGTTACCAGCCCCGTGCATAACCTCATATTTGTCACCTTGTACAGCATACATGAGACAGCAGTAGTCCTATTCCTTTGTCTGTGTCCTAAAAGACCCCTGGGGAACCACACTGGAACATATTCATTATACTCAACAAAAATTCCACGTAAGCATTTTATGACTCTGGTATTTAACATTTTTTTAATGAAAGAGACATGGACAAGAAATAACAAGAAATGACGATTGCTATGAGGATAGGAAATATAAAGAAGTCAAGAATAAATAAAAGAAATAAACATTAACAAGAATACAACAAATAAATTAATTAAGATTGAAGAGAAAGATAATGAAGCAAAAAATATTACAGCAAGAGGTGGAAAAATCATAATCTTCAACAATGAAAGCTGTATTTCAAGGAACAGAAGAGATAGAAAGAGAATTTGGGTTTTAGCTTACCCTGTTAGAATATGCCAGCTCCATTGATTCTGCTGACAGCTTACACAAGGCATCAATCAGGTGATGGAGGGCTACATCGTCTAGGTATCTGTAGAAACAACAAAATGTTTGTTGTGAAAAACATTATGGTTATAGATGGCTTAATTAATGATGACATCCTTGTTAGAACAGTGGTGATATTACGTACTCCATATCTACATCACGCAACGATGCTAATGGAGAGCACCACCAATGGCGACTGGACACTTTGTCTTATTTCTTTTGGTTTCAGAGTAAGCATGGGCCCTCAGCAATATTCTTCCAGCATAGTGTATTCACATCTGTATTTGTTCATTCATTCATTCATTAACCTCCGCTCCCAAGGAGCATAGGCCTTCAACAAACACATGCCAAGTCCTCCTGTCACGTGCCATCATCTCAAGTTCTTTCTAGGTTCTCCTCACCATTTTCACCTCTGTTTCCAGCTCTCTTCTCCATGTGCTTCTTGGTCTACCTCTGCCTCTCTTGTCCTGGGGGTTCCAGAACAAGGACTGCCTTGCAATGCTTCTTGGTCTACCTCTGCCTCTCTTGTCCTGGGGGTTCCAGAACAAGGACTGCCTTGCAATGCTACCAACAGGTTTCCTCAGCGTGTGTCCTGTCCATCGCTATCGTCTTCTTCTCATCTCTTGCTCCACCAGCACTTGTCTGGTTCTTGTCATCAATTCCACATTGGTAACCTTGTCATACCATTTTAATCCTTCTATTCTACGCAAGCACCCATTTATGAAAGTCTCTAGCTTTTTGGTTGTTGTCTTTGTTGTCCTCCATGTTTCAGAGCCATACAATAGGACCGACTTTACATTTGAGTTCAAGATTCTTATTTTCGTGTTGGACTTGATTTCTCTTGAACTCCATATATTTCCTAGTACAATGAAAGCTCCTTTTGCTTTTTCTATTCATATTTTGGTATCACTGTCTGTCCCTTCAACTTTGTCTATATTGCTGCCAAGATATGTGTATGATTCTACATCTTGTATTGGTGTTTCTTCAAGTTCAACCCTGTAATCATTTCCTGCATTTATTCTCATTCTTTTTGTCTTTTCCTTGTGTATTTTCAGACCCAATTGCTGTGACCTCTCATCGAGTGTTTTCATTTTGTCCTGCATCTGATTACAGTTATGGGACAGAAGAGCCAAGTCAATCTGTGTGTGTTACCAGGGCCCAAATGGGGTGCGTAGAATAGTAACACTATAACCTACAAGGCATATTGTAAAACTGACAAAGGACGGCTGGGCATGGGACCAGTTATCCAATCCTGTAGAAAATTTAAGTCACAAAATCTTCAACAAACAATCACTTATTACATGTTTATTGAAGGCCAATGCTCCTTGGGGAGCTTATGAATGAATAATATATTCAATAAATCTGAAAACCAAGTCCAGCATAAAAATCACAATCTTCAACTCAAATGTTGTCAGTCTCATTGTATGGTTCTGAAACATGGACAACAACAAAAACAACAACCAAGAAGATAAAGACTATCATTAATGGATGTTTGTGTAAATTACAAGGATTGAAATGGTATGACAAGATCACCAATGTGGATCAGCTGACAAGAACCAGTGGAATAAGCAACTAGAAGAAGATGCTGGAGATGAATAGAAAATACAATGAGGAAACCTGCTGACAGCATTACAAGACAGACCTTGGTCTGGAATCCACAGGGTAAGAGAGGTATGAGTTACACTAAAAAACACATAGAGAAGAGAACTAGAGACAGAACTGACAGAGATAAAGATGATATGCAAGGACCTTGAGAGGACAACAAAGGGCAGGATGACCTGGTGTGAATTCTTTTCAAGCCTTTGCTCCTCAGGGAGCTGAAGGGTAATGAAGAAAGAATATTGTATACAATGTTGTTTTCATTTTGTTCCAGGGATACATTCATTCTTTTTTTGTTTAATCCTCTTCTATATGTTCTTCTTGTTCACCTTATTCTCCTCTTTCTCAGAGGATTCAAGCAGAAGGCCTGAAGGGCTATATTGTAAAAATCTTCCTGAATGTAGGGAATATCTAGTAACACTTCCTTCTCATTATTACTGCACTTGATCTGTCCTGTGGTTTGTTCATAATAAAAGGTCACTCTCAGCTGTTGTTCGGTTGTTGTTTCTTTTTTATGTTGATTCTAATCTGGTAAGTCTTAATAATGAAGACTACGAAAAAAGAACAGTTCACACTCAACAAATGCACATTAAGAACCAATAGTTTAAAAGGAAACAAACAAATCTCAATTAAAACATTACAACCACATAATTTATAAAAAATTCAAATGCACTTGTTCATGAAGTTTATTAATCCTGGAACCTTGTCACTTAGTCCACTAACATTCAATGTTGCAGGTTCAGTCAAAATTCCTTTTTCACAGACCTTTAAATTTTCCGGTCCAGTGGTATCAGTCCATTTGTGCTAGGACATAGAATTTTCAGAAACAGAATAACCAGTCAGCTTGCCAGGTCAGTTACAGCTGTGCCACAGCCCAGTTGGCCACTGATTGTTCATGCCTACCATAGCAGTTCCACACCTCACAGCCCAGTTGGCCACTGATTGTTCATGCCTACCATAGCAGTTCCACACCTCACAGCCCAGTTGGCCACTGATTGTTCATGCCTACCATAGCAGTCCCACAGCCCAGTTGGCCACTGATTGTTCATGCCTACCATAGCAGTTCCACACCCCTCAGCCCAGTTGGCCACTGGTTGTTCATGCCTACCACAGCAGTTCCACACCCCACAGCCCAGTTGGCCACTGATTGTTCATGCCTACCATAGCAGTTCCACACCTCATAACCCAGTTGGCCACTGATTGTTCATGCCTACCATAGCAGTTCCACACCCCACAGCCCAGTTGGCCACTGATTGTTCATGCCTACCATAGCAGTTCCACACCTCACAGCCCAGTTGGCCACTGATTGTTCATGCCTACCATAGCAGTTCCACACCCCACAGCCCAGTTGGCCACTGATTGTTCATGCCTACCATAGCAGTTCCACACCCCACAGCCCAGTTGGCCACGCATTGTTCATACCTACCATAGCAGTTCCACACCCCAAAGCCCAGTTGGCCACTGATTGTTCATGCCTACCATAGCAGTTCCACACCTCACTAACCCTGATCCCAGACATTTCTAACTTCATCCTTTTTCTACACCCTAAATTGTGGATGTCACTGTGACAGACATGGCTCATGAACAAAAACTCCAGCCCAGCACCCCCCAGCATTTCACTGCAAGAGTAGACCCAAAAAAGTAACAGGACAGTGATAGTGAGGGTCCACTTCTGGCAAGACAAGACAAGACAAGACATTTGCACTTATAGCAAGGCAAGACAAGACAATAGCACTTATAGTAAGACAAGACAGTTGCACTTACAGCAAGACAAGGCAACTGCACTTATAGCAAGACAAGACAGTTGCACTTATAGTAAGACAAGACAAGACAATTGCACTTATAGCAAGACAAGACAATTACACTTATAGCAAGACAAGACAATTGCACTTATAGTAAGACAAGACAAGGCAATACAATTGCACTTATAGCAAGACAATTGCACTCATGGCAAGGCAAGACAATTGCACTAATAGCAAGACAAGACAAGACAGTTGCACTTATAGCAAGACAAGGCAATTGCACTTATAGCAAGACAAGACAATTGCACTTATAGCAAGACAAGACAATACAATTGCACTTATAACAAGACAAGACAATATAATTGCACTTATAGCAAGACAAGACAATTGCACTTATAGCAAGACAAAACAATTGCACTTATAACCAGACAAGACAATTGCACTTAAAGCAAGACACGACTACACACTTACACTTATAGCAAGACACGACTACACACTTACACTTATAGCAAGACAAGACAACACACTTACGCTTATAGCGAGACAAGAAAACACAATTACACTTATAGCGAGGCAAGACAACACAACTACACTTATAGCAAGACAAGACAACACAATTACACTTATAGCAAGACAAGACAACACACTTACACTTAGGACAAGACAACACAATTACACTTATAGCAAGACAAGACAACACAATTACACTTATAGCAAGACAAGACAACACATTTACACTTATAGCAAAACAAGACAACACTTACTTATAGCAAGACAAGACACCACACTTATACTTATAGCAAGACAAGACAACACAATTACACTTATAGCAAGACAAGACAACACACTTACACTTAGGACAAGACAACACAATTACACTTATAGCAAGACAAGACAACACAATTACACTTATAGCAAGACAAGACAACACATTTACACTTATAGCAAAACAAGACAACACTTACTTATAGCAAGACAAGACACCACACTTATACTTATAGCAAGACAAGACAACACAATTACACTTATAGCAAGACAACACAACACAATTACACTTATAGCAAGACAAGACAACACAATTACACTTATAGCAAGACAAGACAACACAATTACACTTATAGCAAGACAAGACAACACAATTACACTTATAATAAAAAATGACAAATGGATTTAAAATTAAAGGATTTTTCAATCACACAAAAGGATTAAGATCCTCTTCAGATGTCAGAAAACCAAGAAATACATGGAAGAAGTCAAGAAAGATCTGAAAGCAATAGGACTCACTTGGATAGATGCTGAGACCTACCTGGAGATGCTGTCTGTAACTTTAGTGCAGGGAAGGATGTAAAAACAAAGGTCCCTAAGTGTCTGAAGTGGTCTGATCAGAGCCTTTTAAGAGTTTCTCATGGATATCCTCAACTAAACACACCTGTGCATTTAAACATCTGCAGACTAAATATCTGTGTGCTCCTCCCATACATATTTCAAGACACATAATGTTACTCACTGTGAACTTTCAAACAGCCGAGACAGCATAGCCGACAGAACTGGCAAATCAGCCATGACAGCTGTGGTGATGATACTGGAGCTGCCATCACTAAGCTGTTGTCCTGCTCTGAGGCTGCCTCCAGCGGAAGGCTTCAGACCCAGTATCCACACAAGGTGCTGGTGGGACAAGATAAGTCAATTGTTTGATACTAAATCTTCCTGGTCACCCCGTTTGAAAGAGTTCCTGTTTAAAAATTAACTCTACACATGCAACACTTTTACCTAAAAAATCTAGTTTGTAAAGTAACAAACATTCTGAATTCAAATAGCAAGCACAATGACATTACAGCCATCCACACACATTCACTTTTCTCTCCAACCTTTTCTTTTCTACCCTACCTCAGAACTCTTCATGCACTTATTAACTTCCTTCACATACAGAACTTCAGACCATTCAAATAATAGTTTTCTAATCGCCATAACCAGTTCTCTAATCTCTATAATGAGCTTTCCAAAATCAAGAACCAACTTTGTAACCAACCTTCATACACCATCTTTCTAACCTCTAGAACCAACTGTCTAACATCTAGAACCAACTTTCTAACCATCACACATCAGCCTTCTAACCGCTAGAACCAACTTTCTAATCGCTAGAACCAACTTTCTAATCGCTAGAACCAGCTTTTTAACCTCTAGAACCAACTTTCTAACCTTCATACATCAGCTTTCTAACTGCTAGAACCAACTTTCTAACCTTTAGAACCAACTGCCTAACCACTAGAACCAACTTTCTAACCTTCACACATCAGCCTTCTAACCGCAAGAACCAACTTTCTAACAGCTAGAATCAACTTTCTAACCTCTAGAACCACCTTTCTAACCTTCATACATCAGCTTTCTAACCGCCTGAACCAAATTTCTAATCTCTAGAACCAACTGTCTATAAGCTAGAACCAACTTTCTAATCTCTAGAACCAACTGTCTAATCTCTAGAACCAACATTCTAACCTTCAAACACTAGCTTTCTAACTGCTAGGACCAACTTTTTAACCTCTAGAACCAACTTTCTAACCGCTAGAACCTGCTTTCTAACTGCTAGAACCTTTATAGCCTTCATACACCAGCTTTCTGACCTCAAGAACCAACTTTCTAACATTCATACAAGTTCCTAGCTTTCATACATAAACCCCCCTTAACCTACATCTATCAGCTATCTAAAGCTTCAGAAATCAGACTTCAAAACCTCACAGTGTACCTCTCACTTTCACATATGAGCTTTGCAATAAAAATTCAATGGACAGGTAGTTAAGAAAAAAATCAGCAAAAGTCCACTCATTTGTAACACATCTGTAAGTGTTACAGAACATTTGTTATGAAAGTAAAGTGCATGCTTTAATCACTTGTCTCACTGATTAGAAGTTATTGTGTCTGCTCCTAATGTTTGAACACAAAAATCAGAATTTTCAGCTCAAATATCAGGGCAGTCTTATTGTGTGGCACTGAAACATTGAGACCACACAGATGGCAATCACGGAGTTACATAAATGATTGCTTGCACAAAAAAGCAGGCAAGTAAATCCCATAATTCATCTCGTTTCCACCTTCTGTGAAAAGACACACATGGCTCAAGAATAAAAACTTCAGCTCCTCATGGAAAACGAAAAATGGATTTAAAAATTGAAAATGAAGTACCTAAATGATATGGCAAAATCAGGAACAGGAAACTGATGGAAAAAACCAAGCTGCAGAACCAGAGGTGAGGTAAAGGCAGTTGCATTGGATAGGACACACATGGAAAAAATCAGTGGTTGAAATGATGCAACAGTGAGATGTGGGATCAATATAGGCTTAAAAAAAAGAATTAAGAGATACATTAATAAGGAATAAATGTTAGAATCTTACCCTAACCCTAAACCCTACTTGGATGGAATTGAAGAACACATCCCATTGTTACTCATTTAAACCAAAATCACATGATAGAATTACAAGTTGTGTTTAAACTACCTGATGCCTTCTAGGTAGGCTTGTGGCAGCCAAAGGCTACAACCAAGACGTTACAAACTTTCATAAATGGGTGCTATCATAGAACAGAAGGACTGAAGTGGTATGACAAGATTACTGCTATCACAGAATAGAAGGACTGAAGTGGTATGACAAGATTACTGCTATCACAGAATAGAAGGACTGAAGTGGTATGACAAGATTACTGCTATCACAGAATAGAAGGACTGAAGTGGTATGACAAGATTACTACTATCACAGAATAGGACTGAAGTGGTATGATAAGATTACTATCACAGAATAGAAGGACTGAAGTGGTATGACAAGATTACTGCTATCACAAAACAGAAAGACTGAAGTGGTATGACAAGATTACTGCTATCATAGAACAGAAGGACTGAAGTGGTATGACAAGATTACTGCTATCACAGAATAGAAGGACTGAAGTGGTATGACAAGATTACTGCTATCACAATATAGAAGGACTGAAGTGGTATGACAAGATTACTGCTATCACAATATAGAAGGACTGAAGTGGTATGACAAGATTACTGCTATCACAAAACAAGCACTGAAGTGGTATGACAAGATTACTGCTATCACAAAACAGAAGGACTGAAGTGGTATGACAAGATTACAAGTGTGGACGTGATATAAAGAACCAGACAAATGCCACTGAAACAAGAGATCAGAAGAAAACACTGTCACTAGCTAGGACAAACACTAAGGAAGCCTGCTGATAGCACTACATTCTAGTTCATTCTGGAATCCCCTAAGAGATAGGAGAGGAGACCATAAAACATGTGGGATAACACAGCTGGAGACAGACATGACAAGACATGGAAAGACTCTGAAAAGACAGCACATGACAGGAAAGCTTGGCATGACTTTCATGAAGGCCTATACTCCTTAGGGAGCTAAAGTGTTATATAGATGATGATTTACCTGTAACGTGGTCAGCACCAAATGCCACGCTGTACCTAGAATATCTCCATGGCAATGAGCCAAACTTAGCAACGCTCTCATCACCTGAATGTTTTTGGCTGTCAGCTGTAACAAATTGACGTTAAAAAAAACATATTCAGCCAAACCGTAATCAAGCCATCTCGTTTGATAAATATGGTTCAAGTGTTAAATTTACGCAGGTCAGAGCAAACATGATAAGTTCACTTGAAGAAAAAGGAAGTTTAAAACAAATATTTAAAATTTAGAAAAACATGGTAGCATCAGAACTTCAGTTTGACCCCAAATCAAAATGATGGCTCTTGAAAAATGCCGCCTAAAAAACTTTTCAGCTGAATTAAAAATGTACCTTTCTCATTTGTATTTCTACACTTGGATTTTCTTGTCTCGTTTAAGAAAATAACATGTTTGTGAAAATAACATAACCTTTCCCTATAAATAAATATCTTAAGGTCTTTTCTGCCTTAAGGAAATAAACTTACTTTTTATTCCCCCTTCCCAGTAAGAGTGCACGCTGCTGTTAAAAGTGTTCAGAGTATAAATTAGGCTTTGCTATGTTAACCGCCACCCGTGTGTTTCTGGGGTCCAAAAAGGCGAGCAAGGAATAGTAGCATTATAACCTACAATGCATGTCGTAAACAACGACTAAGGAGGGTTGGGTACGGAACGGCTACCCAATCAGGGTAGAAACTTTAACTCATCAGGCCCGATGTTTCCATGCGCTAGTGACGAAGGAAAGTTTGCAGGGCCGGTGTACTTGAACTAAGCTTTTCTTTCGTTTTTGCTATATTTTATTAATCTTCATTCGATTTCTGATACAGCTAATTATAACATTACCATACTTCTTAAAAAAAACTAGAACAAGAACTAATCCTTAAACTTGGAACCTATGTGGAAACTCAAAGCGACAGAAAATTCTTTGCGTCAAACCTGGAAAACCCAATAAATGAGGAGGCTGCTGTAAAACTGGTAAGGAAACAAATATAAAATATATATATTTGGAAAACTCACTACCTCATTGAAGAGTTAATCCACAAAAACTTCACGAACAATATGGACAAGTCAATAATAATATATTAACAATGTTCTGTGTAGTCTCCCGTAGTCTGTGATGAGACATAGAATGAATACGTGTACTACAAATAGGAGAATATGTATGGAACTAGCAACCTCGTCATGTAAAACGAATTGCCACAGAAACTACAGCTGTAAGAGAACATCAATGCTTCTGTGCAGGCTTCCTGCGATGGGGGCCAGTGGTGGCTCCATGCTTCATACGGAGAGAAAACAAAAACGATAATAATAACAATACAAACTAGTATTTTTTATTACATCGGGCATATTTCAGAATCACATCAACGTTAAGAGCATTTTGAACATGCCGAACAATCTTTTTTTTAAAAATCAGTCTCATGTAACTGTACACAACTAAACACTTAAATCCACACACCCTCCTCCCTTTTTAAACAAAACTGAAACACTCCGTTTAACCTCATTTCCATTATCTCAGACAACAGTGGTACACAACCCAGGAGATGTGGGCATCTAATTTAGAAATATTGACCTCTCTAAAGATTGACCTGGATAAAATCATGTCTGTTTCCAGGCTTAAAGTGTTTTAAATTTGGAATAAGTGGAACCTTTCTGTCACGGGATTGCCTCCCCTTGCGTTGCAGTAGTGATTCACTAATGGTCACAACGCAAACGTATCTAAAAGTAGATCGTCCAAGGTATCTATCTTCGCGCAAGATTACTCTTGGCAAAGATATAGATAGAAGATGAATGTCGTTTCTACCTTAGGGGAGCGTTCACAAGAAATTCCCAGAAGTCAAGATCAAACGCTGCTTAAGGGCTGAGCAAATCTGTGAACTTATTATCTGGTCCGTCGCCTTTTGTGAAGGGGTTATGCAATGATTCTGGCCCGTCAAGCCCCCAGTTGGAGTAATCCAACGAATGCCCTCTTATAAGTAATGGCTCTATATTTATATATATGTATTTATCAAGAAGAACTGGCTCATACATTTGCTTTCGTACATATAAACTGAATCAACTATTATTGTTTAGTTTAAAATAACATACAACAAATTTAATAACCAATTAGTCTGTAACATGGGAAAATAAATATGGAAAATTGGGTGAAAGTTATATTAAATTTTTCCTAATTGAGGTTTTGGTAGGGCGTTAATAATAATGTCCGTATTTTTGCTGTAGCCTGTTATATAAAACTTAGCTCCAGATGCGTCCTGCAGCTGTGGTTTCCGTCACTTATTTTTGGTGATGAGTACACTTCTCCACATAATTCGTCCACTGTAGGCGGTTGGTAATGATACTCTTCTCTCACACTAGTGGCGTAGGAACTTCAGTACTTAAGTCTGATGTCTTGTAACCATGAACTGTGACAAATTAGAAAGAAACAAATGCCCCAGTACATTTGTTCTCCGCAAACTAACAGGCCTATTTTCATGCGCTCCACCCACGAATGCTAACCTCTCAGAAGAATTAAATTCCCGAGCACACAATGTAACTCAGGGAATTTGATGAAAATTCACAAATATCCATCTGGATAACTAGGATCCATCCTAGTCTCAACTAGGAAATTGCGTCTAAGGTGCATGGATAATGATTTGCCTGAATCGCAATTAAAAAAGGTATATAAATCTCACAAAATGATTCTATACACTTTAGGCACATGTGATTAATCATCACTCATTACTCGTTGCTACTCCCGTCGGGTTCTGGGGTCGCTCTTCTGTCGGGTTTCCCGCACGACTAGACAGAAACAATCACCAGCTCTTGCAGTAGTGGTTCATGCATATACTATTTTCATATGCTGAGGTTGTCAGCCTCATATATAACCACTTAGCAAGAAACCTGTAAAATTTACATTAGTAAATAATTTGTTTACACTTACCCCAAAATTTTGGGAATACACACTTCTCCTGGCACAGATTAGAATGGACCCACAGCCCTGTATTTAGATGCTGTTCGAATCACTTAAGTCTGAGAAATTCCTCTTATGACTTGATCTGGAAATCTATAGTTCCTCTTATAACGGGTGAGACACTTGGTCTGGAAAATCTATAATTCCTTTTATGACGGGTGAAACACTTGGTCTGGAAATCTGTAATTCCTCTTATAACTCCTTGTGATAAAATTCCCGTTTCCAGTCTTACTTACTTACTTAGTCGTTCCCCTTCTACCGTGAGGTGTAGAGGTTTGGAAGAGAGAGCGCCAGACCATTCTATCAGCTGTCTTCTTCCTGGCCTGGTTCCATTCTAGTCCTCGGTCTTTCAAAGATTGTCTAATGTTGTCCTCCCAGCGGACTCTGGGTCGTCCTGGAGGTCTGGATCCCTGGCTCTTTGTTTCCCATGCTTGTCGTGGTAGCCGATCTTCTCCCATTCTGCAGACATGGCCAAACCATCTTAGTTGGGACTGTTCTATTTGGGTCTGCAGCGGATGGGATTTTAGGGCCTTGACGGATCGTCTGGTTGCGGACCATGTCTCTTCTTGTTACTTCAACCACTTTCCTCAGATACCTCATTTCTGAGGTTTGGATCTGGCTTTTGTGGGTTGTAGTCATTGCCCACGACTCGCATCCATATGTCAAGACTGGGGACATAGGTGGAGCGGTATACAGCCATCTTCGTTTTCTTACCAACCTCTTTCTTGCTGAGGAATCCACGATTTATGGCCTGAAAAAGTCTCCCAGCCGCTGCTTTTTCGAGTGGCCAACTCTTCTTTGATGACTACCTTTCGGTCTATAATAGCTCCGAGATATTTAAAGTGGTCGACCTGCTCCAGGACCTGTTCTCCCAACTTAATGTGATGGTTTCTTTCTTCTCGTGATATCACCATGGATTTTGTTTTAGAGCTGCTTATGACCATCCCTCTCTCTTCTCCAGCTCTTCCTTCCAGACTTGCAGGTTGGATTGGAGATGTGCCTCTGATTTAGCAATCAGGGCAACATCATCAGCAAATGCCAGCTCCGAAATATAGACCTGTCTCATCTTCCAGTACCCCACTGAATACTTTCTTGTTCTCTCCTTACATGCCTTGATGACATCGTCCATAAGGAGTATGAAGAGGTAAGGTGATAGGATATCACCTTGTCTTACACCAGTGGTGGTCCTGAACTCTTCTGACTTATGGTTTGCTGTCCTCACATAATTTCTGCAAGACTTGTAGAAGCTATGTATAGCATGAATCAGAGGTGCTGGAATATTCTTCCTTGCCAAACAGTCCCAAAGTTTGCTCCAGGGGACCCTGTCAAACGCCTTTTCCAGATCTATGAAACAAAGATGGATCTCACTCTTATACTCAAGGGCCTTTTCACTCAGCTGTCTGAGTGTGAAGATTAGGTCTTGAGTACTTCGGTTTGCTCGGAATCCGCACTGGACCTCATCCAATTGTGGCTCAGCTAGGCGTCGGAGTCTCTGCTCTAGGATTCTAGAGTAGATTTTACCAGGGACACTGAGAAGGGATATGCCTCTATGGTTTCCACATTGTCGATTGTCACCCTTTTTGAAAATTGGTGTTATGATGGCAATCTCCCAATCCTTTGGTATGGTCTTGTTGCACCATGCTGCCTGTAGGACCTTTAAGAGTAATAGGTCACCTGATGCTCCCATGTACTTAACCATTTCTGGTGTTATACCATCATGCCCTGCTGCTTTGCCCATCTTGATTTTCTCTAGTGCTGCCCTCAGTTCTTCCATCTTTATGTCATCTTCACCATCATTGGTTTTCTCTTCTGTGCTAGTGGTTATCATTTCTGATGCTTCACCATGCTCACCATCCAGGAGTTCTGAGAAATATTCTTTCCATCTTTCCATTACTTCCTTCGGGGAAGTAAGCAATTTGCCTTGCTTGTCCTTTATAAATTTGAGAGGGCATTGTTTTTCTTTCCTCATGTTCTTTAGGGTCTTATAGAACAATTTCTGGTTTTCTTGTGCATCTTTTTCTAGCTTTTCTCCAAATTCTTCCCAGGACTTCTGTTTTGCTGCTAGCACTTTGTTCTTTGCTTCTGTTCTGAGTGTCACATATTCTCTATATTTTTCCATTTGTCCTGTTGTGTTTTTAGCTCCTAAGTATTGTTTCCATGCCATTTTCTTCTCTCTTATTTTCTCTTTGACTTCCTCTGTCCACCAAGGTGTCCTCTTTCTCTGGTTCCCAAGTCGGACTTCACCGCATGCTTCTGCAGCAGCTGTCTTTATGATATCCTTGAATTTATTCCAGAGGGTTTCCAAGTCATCAGGTCGTTCTTCTGTGTTGCTCACAGCTGTAGCAATAAGCCCCTGATATCTGGTCTTAATTTCTGGCTCTCTCAGCTTGTAGGTCCTAATGCTCATTTCTCCTGCTCGTTTACTTGGTTTCTTGCGTGATGTTGGGCAGTTCCTAGGCTGAGCAACTCTTTCAGTTGTTCGTTTGATTGTTAGCAGGTAGTGATCACTTCCAATCTCTGGCCCCCTCCAGACTCTTGCATCTCGGACATATCTGAATGAGCTTCTCCGAACAATGGCATAGTCGATCACTGACTTCTCATTCTTGGTTGGTTCACATCTAGTGTATGCATGTATGCGCTTATGGGGGAACTTTGTGTTTGTAATGATCAGATTCTGCTCACTGCAGAATCTAAGGAGTCGCTTTCCATTGTCATTGAGAGTATCTTCTCCATATCTTCCGATAACTCCACCCCATCTAGCATGGTCATTTCCAACTCTGGCATTAAAATCTCCGAGCATAATAACGTCATCTAGGCAGTCATCCACTGTCCTTTGAAGCAGCTCGAAGAATTCCTCCTTGACCTCTGCTCTCTCATCCTCATTTGGCTCATACACTATGACCAGGTTGACTATGGTTTCTCCTTCTTTTAGTTTTACAACCATAATGCGCTCCGAGACAAAGTTCCATCCCTTGATACTATCTTTTTGATTTTGGGCCACAATGCAACCCACGCCCCCTTTAGCTCTTTCAGATATGGGTACACCACTGTAGAGCAACGTGTTGCCATCGAGATCCATGACTCCTTGTCCTTTTTTCTTCGTTTCCGTTATAGCCAGGATTTCTAGTTTTGCTTTCCTCATCTCTTCCACCAGCTCCTCTTCCTTCCCATTTATACTTCTTGTGTTCCAAGTTCCATAAGTCGTAGTCCGTTCCAGTTCGTCGCCTTTAGAATCAGTCCGGTTTTCTCTCTTGTAGTTCCGTAATCATGATTTAAAGCAAACAGGTGATTGGCCTGTTGTGCCTTTGCATGGTGGAGGGGCTGCCTCCTTACGACCTCCATGCAGGCCGCCCTCCTCCTTTTTCATCCGGGCTTGGGACCGGCATAGGCGGAGTTCCCGTTTCCAGTCTTGTATTAAAATTGCGGGTTTACTTGTAAATTCCAAAGTTGCCCAATACTCGATCTGGTACTTATAGTGGTGGAATTGTAAGTCTTATCCTCTTTCTTCTGGCTTGAGGAGGTGTTGAGTTGATGCTGTGATGCAGTCTGTCTGTGTGCTGTGACTCCGAGTTTGTTAGAGTATATCTCACAATCCTAAGTTTCAAATCCCAGCTGTGTTTCCGCCAAAAGTTCCAATCAAATCATAGTAGATTTTGGCGAACCAATCCAATCTATCTAGCACTGGTTGGGTGGGGAAGTTTATCATTACTCATCTCATGCGTATTTGAAAATATTAAATTTAATATACACGCGTGACCTCTTACACAGTGATGTCATATCATTACCTAAGACTTCCGGTGCACCTCTGTTTATCACCTTTATCTACGTGCCTCCGCCAGACAGATGTCTGGTCAGACCGTATTGTTTTCTTTCATCGTATCACATACCGGTTTGTGTCAACATGATCAACAGCTTTCCAATGGAGTTAAATGTTTGACCGCCCCGTTTCCACAGGCGGTCAGACAGATTTAGCGATAAAATGTTATCGCTGGCCGGGTCACCAAACCTGGCGAATCGTAACAACAGTCTGGGAGTGAAATGTGAAACAATAAGATACGCATTACTCCCGTAGCAAATACTGCCATAGGGGAGTGGCGTGTTAGAATTCACCATGCTATGTCCAGCATAGAGCAAAATTGTGAAAATAACGAATGAAAAGGCATGATTTATGCCAAATAAAAGCGATGAGTGAGAAGAATGAAGAAAAAAGAAAGGATACTGCCGGAGGGCTGAAGGTGTGAGAGATCACACAAAAGAGCATGTTCAGAACTTTTGTCACACTTTCTGTAACTTTTATCTCTGTCACGGGATCTGCTTCCTGTAGTTCCATCGACAGAGCAGGGCAGATTCAAACTAAAGTAATTAAACAGAATGTTAACTTTACTTTCAAGACAAGATCACATTTCTATTTTAAGTGAATCTTAGCAAAATACTTCAAAAGTTTTCAACGGGAACGCGGAAAAAGTACATCTAATTTTGGGGATAACCGCGTTTTTTTAAATGCCGGCGCGAAAGGGCGAGTCCAAAATGTCCCTAGCTTAAAGATTTCTTGTTTGTTTGTTTTTTCCGCTCAGACACCTAGAGAACTACCGAATACAAGCCCCTAAGATATTCCGGTAGATCACGATCGACAGGATACAGGACCCCTATCCTATAGCACTAACTCTTACAGGTCGAGGTGGTTTTTACATGTCTGACGCAATGAATTTTCTGTCGCTTTTTTCATATAGTGGTTACATTTGAAGTGTCGGTTCCTTCCAAGCTTTAAAAAAAACACAAACACAATGTATGGTAATGTTGTACATAGTTGTAAAGGTAATTGAATGCGTATGAATAAAATATAAATCTAGGACAAAGAGAAACAAAAACTTATGTAAAAGATTCCGGCCCCGAAAACTGGCCTTTCATCACAAACTTCTGGGAAAAACGGCCCCAAATACTGGTCTCTCATCACAAACTTCTGGGAAAAACGGACCCAACAACTGGCCTCTCATCACAAACTTCTGGGAAAATCGGCCCCAAATACTGGCCTCTCATCACAAACGTCTGGGAAAATCGGCCCCAAATACTGGCCTCTCATCACAATCTTCGGGGGAAATCGGCCACAAATACTGGTCTATCATCACAAACTTCTGGGGAAATCGGCCCCAAATACTGGCCTCTCATCACAATCTTCGGGGAAAATCGGCCACAAATACTGGTCTCTCATCACAAACTTCTGGGGAAATCGGCCCCAAATACTGGCCTCTCATCACAATCTTCTGGGGAAATCGGCCCCAAATTCTGGCCTCACATCACAAACTTCTGGGAAAAACGGCTCCAAATACTGGCCTCATATCACAAACTTCTGGGAAAAACGGCCCCAAATACTGGCCCCATATCACAAACTTCTGGGAAAATCGGCCTCAAATACTGGCCTCACATCATAAACTTCTGGGAAAAACGGCCCCAAATACTGGCCTCTCGACTTTTAAGTTAATCTGCTATAATTATTGCACGCTCACGGTAACTTCTCATATTTCGAAAGTGCGCGCTAAAGTCAGCAGGGAAATAAATAAATAACCTCCAATCACACTCGCAAATATTGTCACAGTAGCTCCAGTCAAATTTCTAGACAACAGCATTCAAAAGTCGTCAAAAAATACTCGAAACCCGCAACCGCTTTTAAAGACTTGTAATCTAAACAGGTTTATTCGGTCCTTCTTGATAAATTCATTTTCAGCATCTCTGATCTTTTCACGGTTATTTTAAAAAGTCTCACGATTTTCTTAAGAGACAATTTGTCTAGGTGTCTTATTTCACGTGTCTTGGTCTTTGGTTGTCTTTCCTTGGTTAATGTCTTGGTATGATTTGCTGATAATGTTAGTGTAAACAGTGTTTCATTATTAATATTGTTGTTGTTGCAGTGAAGTAACCATATATACTGGTGACTCCTCATTCTGCCTTTCTCTGCCTGTCATATTTCCCATTATCTCTGTTCCTGTTTCCAGTCATTGCCGATTCCGATTTTTCTTTCTTCTGCTGGTCCTTTCCTACTAATTGCTCTTCTCGTGCAGCCTGTCTCTTGTGGCGAGATGGCTGTTAGATAGAAAAAAGACAGTTCCCAGAAATGGAGAAGAGAACTGGTGAGCTAGTGTAGGGATGGCACAGTCCTAGATGGTAGCAGTCGAAGAGAGCTGTGAAGTAAGTCACCTTCTCGCTAGACCTATCCTATGCTCCAAGGGTGTCTCCAGTAATAGTTGGTGTGAAATGCAGCTCGTTAATTATCTCTACCAATTTAAATATTAAATAATTCTCACACAATAATACAATTTCAAACAGAAACTGGAATTTAACAAAATCAATCAACTGTGATTTATCAAATATATCTGTACATTTATTAATTTAAATAGAAGGTTGGTAAAGATTGCAGATATGTATTTACACAATCACAAGTTGGAAATTATAAGTTGCCAACGTCTTTGTTCATCATTTCTGCCATTGGTGACTTCTGGATCTTGTTTCTTCAAAGTAATGAGTATTTATCTAATTCAGGTCCTTTTATTGCAGACAATTCTCGTCGTACATCAGGTGCTGATGTCCAGGACACTTTGCCTAAACAAGTAGCTACAATGCTACTATCTGGCGAATAGCAGACACTGCAGCCTTTTATGCTTCTTATAAGAAGCTTTTGTTGTGACTCTCTCGGATAAGAACCTGAAACATATGTACAGATTATGGTTTCTGTTTCCTACCACCAAGACGATCCTCTGATGATGACGGGCCACTAATGATCAGAATCCTCATTTAGACAACATAGTCCGGGACCATGCCAATCAAAGTACGTCATACAATCAATAAAATACATCGGTAGACTTTAGACAGCATTTACACATTTTTTCTGATTTCTGTCTTGATTACTTCCCTTTGGTCGTAAGTTATACCAAAAGTGTTTCCCTTTAAAGATACTACATCAATGAAATGTTAAATTGAACGAAAGTTAAAGCAAAGAAGGAGTTGAAGAGGAAGAGGAAGATGAACTCTTTGGTATCCAGCATTTAAAAGTTAAGCCCTGAAAAAGACTGTTAGCTCTTATAGTTAATATTGTGCAGTCCTGACAAGGACTTCTAACTGTGCCATGCTGTTCAGGATTGTTCAGGTTATATTCAGTTTGGAAACCTATTTCAGTTATCAGCACAGGATTTAGAGTACTAAGATCTTAAGATATCAGCAGGTAATTCAAAGTTAGTCAATACTAACATTAATATTAAATATTACAGCAATTTACATAACACCAAAAGACTTGTAACCCAACGATTAATACAAGTTTAACATACCCTTCAGACACAGTATTACGGATCTGAGCTTATCACTTATGAAAGTCTGCTCACAAGCAGGTCAGCTTTGCTTTTTTCAGCTATGGGTTATGGCTATGTGGATTCAACAAGCGTGTGTCAGTTCACTAGACGTCTTTTAAGTACGAAATTTTGAGAGTCCACAATTGAATCTGAGCGGGCTTATTTACCCAATTAAGATTTAACCCTTTCCTTCTCGGATGTCTGTGCCTGAGCCAGGTTTTCTGCTGGCAACTTTTATGAGATTTCAATGCTGTAGTGCGATTTGTGTGTGTGTGTGTGTGACAAAATCATGATTTCCTAAATGCCAAAAAGAATGTTTCCGTTCGGGGCATTAATTATAAAGTTTTGGCAGAATTACTGATGTGCGATTCATAATTTATCATAAAGACACTAGTTTACGTGGCAATTCCCTAAGTGTCTTGCCCGTTTCTCTACATCTCCCAGGTTCCTCTTTCTTCTGCCAGTTTTTCATCTTCCCTACAAACTGTTCCTTATTTGCCCTCTTACGCCCCCCCCCCCCCCCCCCCCATATATATATATATATAACGTCTGAGTGTAACAAACTCCACGGTGAAGGGGAAAAGAACATGAGAGTGAGTGATGCAAAGGAGAGAGAATACAGAGAAGCTACAGTTTCTCGACATTAAAATAAAATAAACTATTGTGGTGGAGAATGTGTCGGGATAAGAAAAGATGTGAGTGTAGCAGAGAAGTCAAGTCATGCTGATTTTGTAAAAAGGTAAAGGTAGCCCCATATCATATACTGCCGTAGGCGAGTGAAGTGTTACAGACTGCATCGTACTAGGTCCAGCTTTTTTTAATGTGGTGTGGTAACCAGTTCCCTTCCTCGCTGCATTTACCTTCCTTAACTCAAAAGCTAGAGTCAGGTACCCATTTACAGCTGGGTAGACTGGAGTGTGAAGCTAACCAGTTTCGATCCCAGAACAGGGTACTGTGCCATGAGAGGAAAGCGTTCTAACACTTGACCAATAGGACGCTCATTGGTACAGCAGGATCGATTCTTTACCGGAGACATGGCCCAGCCACACGGTGAATGAGAGCTGATACCTGACGCTTCCTTAATGACGGGATCCAGGAACTAACCACGGAAGACAGCAGAAGTAAGAAAAGGACCAGACTTACAGGGGTAGGAAATAATGATGTATCTAGAGTTACAGTGTCAGAAGTCTCCGTCAGTGTATGAAATCTGAAGAAATAACACAACCCACATATATACACCCCGAAGACATTCCAGCGCGTGTATGCATGCAGCATACACAGACACTCACTCATAGATCGAAACATACAAGAAAATATAACCTAATAACTACACAATAAAGTCAACGTTTAATGGATATGTGCAAGTAAGAGATAAGTTATTGTTATTGTAAAACAGAATCGACATCATTGCACTCCGGGCAAACCCTTAGATGCTCAGTCTCCCTCAGCAAATGTTGAAGGGTATGAATGCTAATTGTTCCTGTTGCGCACTGGTTGTAAACACGAGGAATGTATTATCTTATGCGTCCTTCCCTGCTAGCCTTACGGGTTGATGCCAAACTCCAGCAATCTTAGCCTAGTTGGTTCCTCTATTGCAGTATCGTTCTCTAACAGGCGATCATTAATTGTCTTTAGTATTTCTCCCATATCCATATATCCAGTGTCCCCACTATGGGTGCTCTCGAATATAGTCTATCAGCTCACTCATTACCGCGCACCCCTGCATGACCAGGACAGTAGATCCACACCAATTCCTGAACATTCGAAGCTTCTATTGATGTGTCCAAAGATAAGTGCAACGTCACAAACAAGAACTCATTTCTCTCTTAGTCCTATAACAGTTTGACTGCCGTTAACTACTTGTACATAACTTACTTTTTTCTTTCGACAGTCTTCTGTCTCTAATGTTCTTATTTCCACACAAAAATTGTTCCAATAACAATAGTTTTTTTCCGTCCTGTTATCTTCTGTCCTCTCAGTTTCCCAAGTCTTTGTAATATCTCTCTCTGTGTCTCTCTCCTCTCCCTCCCCATCTCGCTCTCCCGCCTTTGTCGCCACGTTTCTTTTCAACTTCTATTTTTTCAATCGCAGTGTCACTTCAAACATCAAGACATCATTCCCATATACAGTTTTCTTAATGACACGTTTGTAACCAATGATAAACCAACCCCACCAGTTTTTCTGGTAAAATACGGAAACGGCGCGCACTGCACTGTGAAAACTAAACTGAACACCCATTAAACTGAAACGCATGCCTTGCAATCATGGTGCATTGTCGGGAAACTGTGGAAACTATGCACCATGAAAACGTACCTAAACACCCATTAAAATGTGTTAACTAGGTCCACAATGGGGAGTAAGTAATTGTAACACTGTAACCTACCACATGTCAGATCAGGTGACTAAGGAGGGTTGGGCGTGGGATCAGCTACCCCACCCTGTAGAAACGTTAAGCTACAAAAAGACATAATTACTAAATTGGCAGCAATATTGTCATAACGTGGGCAAGACACTCTGGAATTGCCACGTAGCCTAAACTAGTGTCTTTATGATCAATTATAAATAGCACAACAGAAATTCTGCTATAACGTTATGGTTAATGCCCCAAACCGGATAAATCTTTTGGGATTTGAACTACAGCTACAAATACATGTAATTATGGCAGTGAGAAATCATTATCTTTGGTATTTGACGACGAAATTATCATTTTGTCGGTAAATTCGCACAGCAGCATTCAAATTCTACGGAAGTTTACAAGAGGAAAAGTGAACTCAGGCGTGGACCTCTGGGAAAGTAAAGGTTAGACCAGAGATTGGGTATATAAGCCCATCTCAGACATAGTTCCTTACTTCCCAAAATCAATTCAAGATCTGACAGAACTGAGAAGATATTCAGAGGGCTGACTCTTATACTTTGAAGTCTTAACCCACAACACAACAAGATAACTGAGAAGAAGCCACAACTGACCGCTATTGTGAGCGATTTGTAGATTGAAACTTCACACAGCCGCAGACTTTGAAGTAACACTGTGTCGGGTATGTCTGTGTAGATCGTTTAGCGTAAAAAATACCTTAGTGAATTAAAGTACATTTAAAACTGAAGAATGTTTAAAATTAATGTTATTCTTAACATAAATCCTCTTGTCTATATCTTGCCTTGTGCCCAAAGGACTGACAAACACTAGCAATAAAGGCTTACAGTCCTTTTTATAGGGCTTGGCTTTTGGGCGCTGTGCTCAAAGAGTTCGTCTTCTCTTTTTCTTTCTTGTCTTTTATTTCAGCATATTTTGTCGATGTACCTTGTATTGTAAGGGAAAACATTTTGCTAACTGTGGCATAACGCTAAGCCAAAGGGGAGTAATCATGACTGGGTTTGGAAAATGTTTTTAATTGATGTTAAAATTTTAAATTGTGTTGTAATGTTGTACGACGTACCCCCTTTTGACTGACTTAACAGCCTCAAGATAGTGTTGTCAAAATAAGGAGTCTGATCAACAGTGGCCATCAGAATCAGAGGGGCGTCTTGATTATAAATCGCAGATACCATACCCTGGTTATTTTTGCAGGTTCAACTAGTGGTGAAAAACGTGACACAGTTTTGGAAATTGTGAACTGTTTAACAGTGGACTAGCACTGATCCTGTCATAAGCATAGTGTCTTCAATGTCCATATGTTTTAATGACCGAGGGAAGTCAGCTACTACATGTCAAGGAAATTAGATACAAACTTAACGTGAAAACAAAAACCAAGACACCCAAGCCAATAACATGATGACAATGACCAAACAGTGACAATATACTTTTTGTAATCTGTGTAAAATCTTGTAAGATATTGATATACCAAGGTGCTACATTTTTTTACTATATATCATTAATCAATAAAGTGCATTAATTTGTTTACAACTGCTATTGTTGAATTATTTACATTTCCAGTTATAATTTTGTTGTGTGGTCAAAGAAATATTACGAATTTAAAATTGGTAGAGAATAAATAACTCCGCCTATGCCGGTCCCAAGCCCGGATGAAAAAGGAGGAGGGCGGCCTGCATGGAGGCCGTAAGGAGGCAGCCCCTCCACCATGCAAAGGCACACCAGGCCAATCACCTGTTTGCTTTAAATCACGATTATGAGCAATACAAGAGAGAAAACTGGACTGATTCTAAAGGCGATGAACTGGAACGGACTACGACTTGGAAGTATAAATGGGAAGGAAGAGGAGCTGGTGGAAGAGATGAGGAAAGCAAAACTAGAAATCCTGGCTATAACGGAAACAATGAAAAAAGGACAAGGAGTCATGGATCTCGATGGCAACACGCTGCTCTACAGTGGTGTACCCATATCTGAAAGAGCTAAAGGGGGCGTGGGTTGCATTGTGGCCCAAAATCAAAAAGATAGTATAAAGGGATGGAACTTTGTCTCGGAGCGCATTATGGTTGTTAAACTAAAAGAAGGAGAAACCATAGTCAACCTGGTCATAGTGTATGGGCCAAATGAGGATGAGAGAGCAGAGTTCAAGGAGGAATTCTTCGAGCTGCTTCAAAGGACAGTGGATGACTGCCTAGATCAGTGTTTCTCAACGGGGGCGGTACCGCCCCCTTGGGGGCGTTTTCAAGATGTCTGGGGGCGTTCTGATGGGTCGCAACGATTGGAGGTCGCTACTTCCATTCAGGGTGGCGTTGCGTACATTTTTACAAGAATCAATATGAAACAATTACAAAAGATATTCCCCTTCGCATAGCTTGTAACACGATAGTTTTTATTTGCACTGCGTCCCATGGAGTGTTTCAAGGATTCCAAACGCAAAATTTTAGTACCTGGGATGTTACCATTGTCAGGAGACAGTAGGCGGAGATTTATGTCCCTTCAACACTCGAAACATTCGTTAGCCTCTCGACACACCCAAGCTAACCTTCTCTCTCCACTCTCGACACACCCAAGCTAACCTTCTCTCTCCACTGTCGACACATATTTTCTTCCTTTTTCCAATGTCATTGCATGTGCGACAGACGGAGCACCAGCTATGGTTGGTCGTCATCGTGGGTTTCTGGCCTACTTAAAAATTGTGGCACCAGGTGTTTTAACAATTCATTGTGTTATTCATCAACAACTGTATAGCCGCTGTCTTGTACAGGAAAGGGATAACCTATACAGGAATTTTTAATTTTTTTCTGTGTACAAGCAGTTTGTACAGATTTTTTAAGGTACGGTTGTAAATTGTTAATGTTAGCTAAAAATTTGTACATTTGCTGTTTTGTTTTATTTACTATTTTTTAAACTGTTTATCTTCTATTACAAAAACTGTTGTGTAAGGTTTTTTTTTCACTTCTTAAGGATTTTATTGGCATAGCATACAGGTTTTTAAATTTAGTACAGATTTTTATTGGTATGCTGTACAGGTTTTTACCTCAGGAGTTTGAGAGGTATGAGTTCTTACTTCCAAAGAGAATGTGCCTTGCTTGTATGGCTATTGTCAGTTCCTAACTTCTGAATTTCTAATGAATATCAACAGTAAGGTATCCTTCATGCTTCATCATTATCATTATAATAATTATCATTCCCTCATACTTCAACACTACCATTATTATCATCATCATATATCCTGTGCTCTCCAGATGCTGGCTTCTCTTTTAGACCACAATATAAATCTAGTCCATCCGTTCTTTTAGGATATCAAACAATGACTAACTTTTTTTTTTTTTTTAAACCAGCGGCACTTGGGCTTTTAGCCCTTCGGCCCAATGACATGTCATTGTGAGGCTGGGGAACCTGAGGACTTTCTTTCCAACCCGGTCAGGAGCTTCGCTCCTTCCCATCCACAGAGGGTTTATGACTAACTCTTAAAGTGTAGTGACAAGTTATCTTCTCAAGCAAAGGATTTTCATCAGCTAATGAACTGATTCATGTGGCGTATGGTGAAATAACAAAGTAATTTCAAGATTATAGTCACTGTAGATTCCTGAGTTGACTGCATGCATGGCTGCAGATGGTATGATTTCTTATATAAATATGCAGTAGTATGGTTAAGCTGCTTCAGAGTTAGATCAAGAGGAATGGATAACTGCTTTAGTATTAAAGAACAAGCATTTTGGATTCTGGGTTACTGACCTGTATAATGCTGGCCACGAGTTGTGCTTTCAGAAAAGGTGAAAATTTGTGAATAACAACTCTCAATAAATATAATGCAGAAAACAGCAACTGCGGAAATTTGTTTCCAAGCTTGCTTGGACTTTGATGCAGAATAATCCTCTGAATTTTGTTGCAGAATAATCCTCTGGATTTTGTTGCAGAATAACCCTCTAGATTTTGCTGCAGAATATCCTTCTGGATTTTATTTAACACCGTGAAAACTACTGACAGTGACAAAACTCAAGTACTAATAAATTCCTCATGCATAAATGCACAAATATCTCTAAGCAGTGCATAATGTTTCTCTTATTTTTGGGGAGGAAAACTAAACAAATGTACGGTTGTTACTAGAATAATCTGTTTCTAAATAGTTCTTGATATATACACCTAGACAAAATGACTTTCTAAGAAAATAAACATGTGTATCATGTGACATTTAAGATTCATCCAAGACTATAACTCATGAAAAGCTATAGTCGTACTGGTTGGTTAGAAGCCCTATTATAATATTTTTCAAGCATAAAGTCACAGAAATTATCCTGAAAGTATAGGAGAAAAAGAATAAAAAACCAGTAGTTTAAAAAAAAAAAAAAAGAAGCCTAGTGACAAAAATATCTACATCAAATCATCTGCTTAAGAAAAATCAGAATATTAGGAATAACTTCTTTCATACACGGGAACTTTTGATAATCAGAAAGGAATACACAAAAGTAGCGGGTAGTTTTATACGCAAGAACTATTTTAAAACACTGGTAGTAATCTTTTAAAAGAAATGACTACACTGACAAGCAATGAATAGTAACTTTTTATAAAAAATGACTACTGACAAGCAATGAGTAGCAACCTTTTAAGAAATGACAACTGACAAGCAACAGGTAGCAATATTGTTTATAAAAAAATGACTATTGACAAGCAATGGGTAGCAACTTTTTATAAGGAACAACTTCTGACAAGCATAAGTCAATCCCAACAAGGCCTGTGTGATGTGGTGCTCTTTGAACAACTTCCTAGTGAAAGCAGATCTTCCAGACATCACTTTCAATGGGTACAGCATTGAAAGGCAAGACAGGCTAAAGAATCTGGGAGTAACATTTGATCGTGGGCTATCATTCAAGTATCATGTCAAACTGATCATACAGAAGTGCAAGCGAGGACTGGCAGCCTTAAAAACAATGGATGCTGTGCGCTTGGAACAAAGACTATTGTTTCTCCTGTATCGTCAGCTCCATTTGATCGTGGGCTATCGTTCAAGTATCATGTCAAACTGATCATACAGAAGTGCAAGCGAGGACTGGCAGCCTTTAAAAACAATGGCTGCTGCGCGCTTGGAACAAAGACTATTGTTTCTCCTGTATCGTCATCTCGTGATTTCAGTAATCGAGTATGGGCTAGGAATACTCACGCTGTCAGTGTCACAATGTGAACGACTGGAATGCATTCAAAATGAAGGGATGCGACTAGTTTTGGGCTGTATGTGTGATACCCCCATTGTGACAATGAGATACATGCTCAGATTGCTGTCGATTAGATCCAGATATGCGATGCCCCAGGCAAAAGCCTATATGTGGGTCACCACCGACAGAAGACACCCCCAACATGAGAACGTAACTGACATCAAAGGAACAAGAATCAAGAGGGGGATGTCATGGATGACACAGGCAGAGGCTACAATTGGTCAGGTGACCAGGGTTGAAAATATATCCAAAGGGGAAGAGTGGAGTAAGTCAGGGGAGAACTGGATAAACTACAAGCAGGTCATTATTAGCCTTGGCAGAGAGTACGGATCTTGGGGCAATGGTAAAGAAGAGCTGGAGATTAATCAGCTGGTAAATGATCATGCTGGGGATGATGATGCCATTGTGTACACTGATGGGTCTGTAGTGCGTGGTGAGAAATCAGGATGGGGCTTCTCTGCGAGAATAAAGGGCAGGGTCGTCGCTGAACAGAGTGAAGTCTACATGACAACAACCTCTAGCATGAAAATGGAGGTAGAGGCAGTTACTGCAGCAATGAGATGGCTGTCTGAAACTCCATCAACCTGGGCAGTTATATTGTCAGACTCTCAAGCCATGCTTCGGAAAGTTCAGAACGGATGGCTGCGACAGGAATGGAAAACATCAATAGAATCCTGAAGTCTTCAAGAACTGGTGTGGATCTACTGTCCTGGTCATGCAGGGGCACGTGGCAATGAGAGAGCTGAGAGACTAGCCTCAAGAGCACCCATAGTGGGGACACTGAACTTGGATAAGAGAGAGATACTAAGGGCAATTAATGATCGCCTGCTGGATAATGACACTGCAATGGATGAATCAACAAGGCTGAGACTGTTGGAGTTTGGCATCAAACGTGGGACTAGCAGAAATGGACGTTACTGTTACTGTTAATTAGAATCGACCTCACTGCACTCCGGGCAAACCCATAGGTGCTCAGTATCCATCAGCAAATGTCGAAGAGAATGAAAGCTAATTGTACCTGTAGCACGCTAGTTGTACTTACGACGGATGCATCCTCTCTCATGTCCATTTCTGCTAGTCCCACACTGATGGGTCTGTAGTGCAATGGGTAGTAACATTCGATATAAACTATAACGAACGAACAAACTTTATTTTCAAAGGGTTAAGAATTGGGCATGCAGGCCCGTCTAACATTCTGCCCTTCCTCTCTCTCTCTAATCTTGCATACTGTATCCTTTCATTTGCATATGTATTTTGAGCATATTATTTAGGCATGCAACATTATAAAGGTAAAATAACAGCATACATTTATAATAAAATAACTCATAAACAAGCAATGAGTAGTAGCGTATGATATAAACAACTTACTAGCAATGGGTAGTAACTTTTTATAAGTACTGCAACAATCCGAAGGAGTCTCATCACAATGGGAAAGAATGGTTTTTCAACAGGGGATGGTGAAGGTGCAGGAGGCAGACCCTGGCGGTACTTCAGACTAGGTGAAAACAGTTTTATCACTAGAGGGCACACCCGCTCCTTCAACATAAAACCAAACTCTTGATGCTGAGGATGAATTTAAATTTATACGAATTAATTACACACGTAATCTACCACATCTGTCTTATTTATCCTGCATCCTCCACCCAATTAATCCACGTACATACTGTAGTGAAATTGACAGAGATACAACGGTAAAATACCTCCAAAGATAACATGTAAGGATAAAAACATAATGCGTAGGCTGCTGATAGTACATGATCGCCCAGACCGCGGGTCATCACCCTCCATAAAAATTGACTTGCTAGACAGGAGGGGAACGGCGGATAAAAGGAAAAAAATATGACTGGAAGGATTGCGTGAGACTAGAAAGGCTAAGGAGACGCAATTGGGGGGGAAACGGAGAAAAGTCACGTTTCCCAAGTTGACATAAAGCAAGGAACTCGACAGAAGGGACCTTGGATATGTTACGCCACAGTCATTTATTGGTCGCTTTTGCGATACCAAGCCTTTGATTTGAATTCATCGGCAGAACGCAGATGTTTGGAATATTACAAAAATTAAAAAGTAACTTTTTCGTAATATTAATGTTAGGAATATAAAAATTAGCTGGCCGGATGGCCCATTCTGAGCAGTGAACTAATATGTTCTTAATTTTACAGACGGATAGATAATATTGAAGATAATGACAAAAGACAGTGTTGTTCACATCAACGACAGACTGTATGGAATAAAAAGTGTCGCTATTTGCAAAAAAAAAAACACGACCTCGAGACGCAGGTGTTCAAATCTACTTAGTAGGGAAGCGAAGGGACATTGGTGGGAGCTGTGTCTAAATATAACTTTTAACGACAAAATTTTGGAGGGGAGAGAAAGGTTGGTTCAAAAATCAAGTACGTTTTGAAAAAAAAAAAACAAGTAGAGACGGACAGACTAACAGATAAACATCCATACTTGACTGAAGCATGACTGAAATGACTTTAGGGTAGGAAATTTGAATTTGTAATAAACCTAGGCAGTGATTGGCCACAGACAATCATTTTATCGGCGCTCAGACGCGCAAGTGGGGCCATTCCTCAATAGTTGTTCGATGATAGACACAGTATTTTAAAGTGTGGTGATTTCCAAATGAAAGAAAGTGAAATAAGTTCAGGGACGCCATACTATAGCCAGCAGCTCAGCTGAGTTTTGCTAGCATTTCTGTGTTCTTTATTCATAATCTGGTAAGATTGAAATTATTTCTTTGTATATTTTGAATATTGTTTAAGGTTCGAGTGATTTGATACTGCCATATTGAAATCTAGCCTTACAAACAAGTAGGGATTTGCTCTAGACCCCCCGCCCAAGTCAGGGTCTAGGGACCAACAATATACATAAACTCCAGCAAGGGTTAGGAAAGACAGATCAAGTGTTGAGAATAATGAAACATATTACCTATCCACTTTTAGGGAAGGAAACTAATAAATATTTTTCAGAATCTATAGTCTGGGAGGACCTATCTGATGTAAAACCACCATGGTAAATGTGCTGTTTGGTCAGAGAGATCTGACCTGTCTGTATGATGTGGTTGTTGTGTCCGTGTTGTGTCCAGACGTGGGTAGAGAATAGAATTTTGACACATAGCCAATACTTTGATTGCAGAGCTGTGAGTTTCAGCTGTCAACAAGGCGGTGTCCATTCAGTTGGTGATCTTACTCGAGTGTATCTGTGCAGTACGTTGTGACAGAGACCACTATTATTGCCCGCCAGCACGGAGAGGTGGGACCACCAGATTTCAGCACCAGAGCTACATATGCAAGATGAGTGAGCCTCTGGTCTGCTGGAAGTTCACCAACGCCTTTTAGTTACTAATACCCCATAAAATTCCTGCAATTTACTGGACACTGTGTAGTCAATATAGACAGGTGTGATGAGGCCACCCCAACAGCACAAGCATTAACTATCCTCCCAAGTAGATGACTACTAGAACATTTTAATAAAACTAACTAGTCTAGTACTTATATATGTACACTCTTGCATTTATTATGTAACATTCCATGCATTTCTTTCATAAATTTTAAATCTTTTTTTAAAAAAAGTTCTGGTCAACATAAAACCTGATCCAGAACAAATAAATGTAATATAATTCTATCAAAAATTTTACACTCTTGAGTTAGTTCAGTGTATTATAATATTTGTTAAATATTATTAGTCTGCTTAAATATCTGTGGGTGTATCTATAACTATCACACCACATTACACATCATTACCCTAGACATTTTACATAGCCACATTCATTAAGAAAAAAAAATTGAGTGTGAGGTCGTAGTGGTAGCAAGAAAGGCCTTCTGACAATTCACAACTACATTTTATCTCAGGAGCCTTCACAGCTGGCCTCATACATTACATTTAGTAATATCACCATCATACAATACCATCAAACCCACTACACATACCACCATACTGCCCCACTTAGCTCCTGAGGGTCCGTGAAGAGACAAAGAAAGAACAGGATTAATGCTCCCTCACGCATGTCGTAAAAGGCCAACTAATATGAGGTTGTGCATGAGGGCTGGCTGGCAACCTCATCATGTCAAACAAATTGCCACAGAAATCACCACTACAAGAGAATGTGACTGCTTGATGGAGGCTTCCTGCAAGGGAACTAGCTACAGTGGTGGCTCCATGCTCCATAAGGAGCATATAGGAAAATGATGATAATGATATCACTATACCAGGAGTGAAAATATCTATTTTTATATTCAATTATAACTCCGCCAATGCCGGTCCCAAGCCCGGATGAAAAAGGAGGAGGGCGGCCTGCATGGAGGCCGTAAGGAGGCAGCCCCTCCACCATGCAAAGGCACAACAGGCCAATCACCTGTTTGCTTTAAACCACGATTACGAGTAACAAAAGAGAGAAAACCGGACTGATTCTAAAGGTGACGAACTGGAACGGACTACGGACGACTTATGGAACATGGAACACAAGAAGTATAAATGGGAAGGAAGAGGAGCTGGTGGAAGAGATGAGGAAAGCAAAACTAAAAATCCTGGCTATTACGGAAACAAAGAAAAAAGGACAAGTAGTCATGGATCTCAATGGCAACACGCTGCTCTACAGTGGTGTACCCATATCCGAAAGAGCTAAAGGGGGTGTGGGTTGCATTGTGGCCCAAAATCAAAAAGATAGTATCAAGGGATGGAACTTTGTCTCGGAGCGCATTATGGTTGTGAAACTAAAAGAAGGAGAAACCATAGTCAACCTGGTCATAGTGTATGGGCCAAATGAGGATGAGAGAGCAGAGGTCAAGGAGGAATTCTTCGAGCTGCTTCAAAGGACAGTGGATGACTGCCTAGATGAAGTTATCATGCTTGGAGATTTTAATGCCAGAGTTGGAAATGACCATGCTAGATGGAGTGGAGTTATCAGAAGATATGGAGAAGATACTCTCAATGACAATGGAAAGCGACTCCTTAGATTCTGCAGTGAGCAGAATCTGATCATTACAAACACAAAGTTCCCCCATAAGCGCATACATGCATACACTAGATGTGAACCAATAAAGAATGAGAAGTCAGTGATCGACTATGCCATTGTTCGGAGAAGCTCATTCAAATATGTCCGAGATGCAAGAGTCTGGAGGGGGCCAGAGATTGGAAGTGATCACTACCTGCTAACAATCAAACGAACAACTGAAAGAGTTGCTCAGCCTAGGAACTGCTCAACATCACGCAAGAAACCAAGTAAACGAGCAGGAGAAATGAGCATTAGGACCTACAAGCTGAGAGAGCCAGAAATTAAGACCAGATATCAAGGGCTTATTGCTCCAGCGGTGAGCAACACAGAAGAACAACCTGATGACTTGGAAACCCTCTGGATTAAATTCAAGGATATCATAAAGACAGCTGCTGCAGAAGCATGTGGTGAAGTCCGACTTGGGAACCAGAGAAAGAGGACACCTTGGTGGACAGAGGAAGTCAAAGAGAAAATAAGAGAGAAGAAAATGGCATGGAAACAATACTTAGGAGCTAAAAACACAACAGGTCAAATGGAAAAATATAGAGAATATGTGACACTCAGAACAGAAGTAAAGAACAAAGTGCTAGCAGCAAAACAGAAGTCCTGGGAAGAATTTGGAGAAAAGCTAGAAAAAGATGCACAAGAAAACCAGAAATTGTTCTATAAGACCCTAAAGAACATGAGGAAGGAAAAACAATGCCCTCTCAAATTTATAAAGGACAAGCAAGGCAAATTGCTTACTGCCCCGAAGGAAGTAATGGAAAGATGGAAAGAATATTTCTCAGAACTCCTTGATGGTGAGCAAGGTCAAACATCAGAAATGATAACCACTAGCACAGAAGAGGAAACCAATGGTGATGAAGATGACATAAAGATGGAAGAACTGAAGGCAGCACTGGAGAAAATCAAGATGGGCAAAGCAGCAGGGCATGATGGTATAACACCAGAAATGGTTAAGTACATGGGAGCATCAGGCGACCTGTTACTCTTAAGGGTCCTACAGGCAGCATGGTGCAACAAGACCGTACCAAAGGATTGGGAGATCGCCATCATAACACCAATTTTCAAAAAGGGTGACAATCGACAGTGTGGAAACCATAGAGGCATATCCCTTCTCAGTGTCCCTGGAAAAATCTACTCTAGAATCCTAGAGCAGAGACTCCGACGCCTAGCTGAGCCACAATTGGATGAGGTCCAGTGCGGATTCCGAGCAAACCGAAGTACTCAAGACCTAATCTTCACACTCAGACAGCTGAGTGAAAAGGCCCTTGAGTATAAGAGAGAGATCCATCTTTGTTTCATAGATCTGGAAAAGGCGTTTGACAGGGTCCCTTGGAGCAAACTTTGGGACTGTTTGGCAAGGAAGAATATTCCAGCACCTCTGATTCATGCTATACAGAGCTTCTACAAGTCTTGCAGAAATTATGTGAGGACAGCAAACCATAAGTCAGAAGAGTTCAGGACCACCACTGGTGTAAGACAAGGTGATATCCTATCACCTTACCTCTTCATACTCCTTATGGACGATGTCATCAAGGCATGTAAGGAGAGAACAAGAAAGTATTCAGTGGGGTACTGGAAGATGAGACAGGTCTATATTTCAGAGCGGGCATTTGCTGATGATGTTGCCCTGATTGCTAAATCAGAGGCACATCTCCAATCCAACCTGCAAGTCTGGAAGGAAGAGCTGGAGAAGAGAGGGATGGTCATAAGCAGCTCTAAAACAAAATCCATGGTGATATCACGAGAAGAAAGAAGACATCAGATTAAGTTGGGAGAACAGGTCCTGGAGCAGGTCGACCACTTAAATACCTCGGAGCTATTATAGACCGAAAGGGAGGCATCAAAGAAGAGTTGGCCACTTGAAAAGCAGCAGCTGGGAGACTTTTTCAGGCCATAAATCGAGGATTCCTCAGCAAGAGAGAGGTTGGTAAGAAAACGAAGATGGCTGTATACCGCTCCACCTATGTGCCAGTCTTGACATATGGATGCGAGTCATGGGCAATGACTACAACCCATAAAAGCCAGATCCAAACCTCAGAAATGAGATATCTGAGGAAGGTGGTTGAAGTAACAAGAAGAGACATGGTACGCAACCAGACGATACGTCAAGGCCTAAAATGCCACCCCCTACAGACCCAAGTAGAACAGTCCCAACTAAGATGGTTTGGCCATGTCTGCAGAATGGGAGAAGATCGGCTACCACGACAAGCATGGGAAACAAAGAGCCAAGGATCCAGACCCCGAGGACGACCCAGAGTCCGCTGGGAGGACAACATTAGACAATCTTTGAAGGACCGAGGACTAGAATGGAACCAGGCCAGGAGGAAGACAGCCGATAGAATAGTCTGGCGCTCTCTCTTCCAAACCTCTACACCTCACGGTAGAAGGGGAACGACTAAGTAAGTAAGTAGTAAGTATATTCAATTATTACTTTATATTGTAGACGCTGCCTAAGATTGGGTGAAAAGAAACTATCACAACAAGCAGAAGAGAAAAGAACACGACAAAAGAAACACCAGGCAAAAAAAAAAAAAGCTAAGGGCGATAACCTAAGGGGCGCATTCCCATAGTCAGTTATGACTGAAGGGGCTACTAAAATAATGTAGACATTTTAGTACATGTAATAATAATAATATTTATATATGTGTTTTTAATGCTAGCTTGACATCTCTCAAGATATCATCACTGTTTTTTACACATGACAGGAGATAACAAACACACCAACATATGCCCTCAGGAGGCTGTGTGCCCACAGAATTCTGCTGCTTTTACTCATGCACACTAAGTTCATAAGGCAAAAGTTAAGTGACAGCTAACACCAAATTTCAAAAATAGTAAAAATGAAGGCTTTCAGTTAAATCTCCTGAAGAAGCCAATCCTCTTAACAGTTAAAATCTGTAACCAAGTTTCCTGCTGTAACCAAGTTTCCTACTGTAACCAAGTTTCCTCCTGCAACGAAGTATCCTAGCAATGCTGTGCATCTTAAATAAACAGTGCTCTAATCATATCTTTTCAAAGTGAATAATATGTTTGACCCAGTCAACCATGTACTTCAGTCTGGAGGCTTTGATCCTCTCCCAGAGAACATTCTTATCCCAATTTCCAGCACAGTGATCATTCAAAAAGCACATGAGAACTTCTCTACTAACCTGAATAAATGTATTAGAGTAACTGGTTAGTACTGATTCGACAAGTTCAAGGCCAAAAGTTCTGGTCATCTCTGTCATGCCTGTCAACCAGAAAGGCTGATCTGCATTCACCAGCTGGCACAGGTCCTGAAAGTTTTGAAAATTATAAAAGTGTGAAATGTATGTTAAAATGTTACTTTTAAGCACGTTTATGTGCTAGTTTATTCACAAATAGTAGTATACATAATGCAGTTCATTCACAAATAGTAGAAGGAAAACCTTAGTTTATACACAAATAGTATTATACAAACTGTAGTTTTTACACAAATAGTAGTATACAAACTGCGGTTTAGACACAAATCGCAGTATGCAAATTGTAGTTTATACACAAATAGTAGTATACAAACCGTAGTTTATACACCTAGTAGTATGTAAACTATAGTCTATTCACAAGTAGTAGTATGAAAACTGTAGTTTATACACAAATATTAGTAGGCAAACTGCAGTTAATTCACAAATAGTAGTAGACAAACTATAATTAAGTCATAAGCAGTAGTATGTAAACTGTAGTTTATTCACAAATAGTAGTAAGCAAACTCTAGTTCATTCACAAATAGTATTATGCAAACTGTAGTTTACTCACAAATAGTAGTTGTTTTTTTTTAACAAATAGTATTATGCAAACTGTAGTTTTCTTTTTACAAATAGTAATAAGTAATCTGTAGTTTATTTGAAAATAATAGTAAGCAAACTGCAGTTTATGCACAAACAGTAGAATGCAAACTGTAGTTCATACAAACAGTAGTAAGTAACCTGTAGTATACAAATAGTAGTATGCAAACTTTAGTTTACACACAAATAGTAGTATACAAACTGGTTTAGACAAATAGTAGTATGCAAACTGTAGTTTATATACAAATAGTAGTATACAAACTGCGGTTTAGACACAAACAGTAGCATGCAAACTTTAGTTTGCAAATAGTAGTATGTAAACTATAGTCTATTTAGAAGTAGTAGTATGCAGACTGTAGTTAATTCACCAATAGTGGTAGTAGGCAAACTGTAGTTTATTCACAAATAGTAGTGTGCAAACAGTAATTCTTTTTTTTTAATAAATAGTAGTATGCAAACTGTAGTTTTGTTTTTACAAATAGTAGTAAGTAATCTGTAGTTTATTTGAAAATAATAGTAAGCAAACTATAGTTTATACACAAATTGTAGAAAGCAAACTGTAGTTCAAATATAATAATACGCAAATATTTGTATGCAAACTATAGTTTATTCACAAACAGTAGTATGCAAATTGTAATTTATTAAAAAAATAGTAGTACACAAAGTGTAGTTCACTTACAAACATTAGTTTGCAAACTATAGTTTATTGACGAATAGTAGTATGCAAACTGTAGTTTATATGCAAATATCAGTATGCAAACTGTAGTTTCTTCACAAAAAGTAGTATGCAAAATGTAGTTTCTTCACAAATAGTAGTATGCAAACTGTAGTTCCTTCACAAATAGTGGTATGCTAACTTTAGTTCCTTCACAAACAGTGGTATGCAAACCTTAGTTCCTTCACAATTAGTGGTATGCTAACTTTAGTTCCTTCACAAATAGTGGTTTGCTAACTTTAGTTCCTTCACAAATAGTGGTATGCTAACTTTAGTTCCTTCACAAATAGTGGTATGCTAACTTTAGTTCCTTCACAAATAGTGGTATGCTAACTTTAGTTCCTTCATAAATAGTGGTATGCTAACTTTAGTTCCTTCACAAATAGTGGTATGCAAACTGTAGTTTCTTCACAAAAAGTGGTATGCAAACTGAACTCTATTTAAATACAGAATTTTCAAGATGGCCCCACGTAGTTTCTAGGAATCTCTGAGGAGTCAAAAAAAGAACAGGACTTCCGCTCTCTTAGGCATGACGCAAGAGGCAACTAATATGTCAGACTGTACTGGCACTTTCATCATGTCAAATAAATTATTATGAAACCACCCAGAAAAGGAACCTGTGCAGTTATGGGCACACCTTTACAACAAAGCACAAGCCTAAATTTCCCAAGACTGCCAATACAGCTACCTACTCTCATGTGACATGGCTAGCCATGGATTCTCTCCTGGGTGATGTAGCACAGCCAACAGGTCAAATGAACATCATACCTTGGACACTCAGCTCATGCTATTAAAACTGCACCAGCATATATTTAACTTTCCACCAGACAGGAAGAGAAAGTCATGTATGAAAGGATGCAGTAAGTGTCCATACTTCCACCAAACTCTATGATAGGAACCTAAGTGGGCAGCATTACAACAGAATAATTCTATCATCACAAGACATTACCAACAGTTTTGCCCCTTTAGCTTCTTAACATTCAAAAGAAAAGTGGGTTTGGGTAGACCTACTTGGGTTATGGCTTTCTGTCAACACTCTACTGCCTGCATATGGCTGTTTCATAGCCAGTATGAAGCCCTCTCAGCAGTTTAGTTTAACCAAGTTTTTTAATGCTTCTGTTTTTGACTGCTCTTTCAGGCCTACATATACTATATGATTAGATCATATACTGAGAAAGATGTCAAACCTCTTGTGCCTACTTCTAATGCTATCACTTATGCCTAGTCCTAAAGGGTAATCAAACCCATGCTCAACCCTCCTTAGTCTCTTCATGCATGGTAGGTTACAGTGGTACCATTCTTTGCTCCTCTTTTGAGCCCTCGTAACACCAGTTCCAGAGGCACAGTGAAACAGCTTTTATATCTTCATTTGTAGAAATTAAAGATCAATCATTTAAAAGAACCAAAAAGATGTGCTACTTCAGATAACAATGTAAGTGCTGAAGTGTTTACTACATACTTGAAACAGCAGGTAAGCATCCCCAGCACAAGGTCTGAGAGAAGAAGGAGGGGTCCTGCTGCCTGCTTTCAGTTCCTCTATATTTACTGGTTCCTTGGGCTCTGTAAGGCAGACACAACAGTGTATTTACCATAATATGCATACATTATACACACACAAGCCTCGTCTACTTTTAGGGGATCTCTGAAGAAACAATGAAAGTATAGGAATACAGCACCCTCAGGCGTGTCGTAAAAGGCAAACAATATGCAGTTGTGCATGGAGAGGGCAACCATCATGTAAAACTAACTGCCACAGAAACCACTGCAGCCAGAGCTTGTGAATGCTTGGTGCAGGTTTCCTGTAAGGGGACCAGTTATGCTGGTGGCTCCATGCTCTATAAGGAGCTCACAGAAAAATGATGATGAACATCATACACACACACACACACATATCCCCAACTACTTGCCATGAAAGAAGAATGTTTGATTACGAAACCTACAGATAAACAATAATATTCAGAATTTAATAAAGTTCACTTGTTCAATAATATTTTACATGCTTAGCTGTTCAGCCACTAAATCAGGTCTTAACTGCTGGGAACATATTCTTTTGTATCATTTGAATTATGTTATAGTTATCAGTAGTTACAGTGCTACATGAGAAATGCACGAAGTAAGAACCTTTACTTGTAGAAAGTACAGTGATCACGAAGATATGTCTGGAATCTAACTGCACAGAGAGCTAAAATATGCAGTCATCTGAAAGAAATTGACTGCAGTGATTATCTACCCCCCCCCCCCCCCCCCCCCCCCCCCCCCATTTCCCCACACCAGACACAACTTAGAATTCATATGCTCAATGTAGCATCATTGTCACATATGTTTGTAGTACTGAGAATTTGTTTTAATGTTGCAAGTTTCAGTGGCTAGCAAAGAACTGAGCTTCTCAAAGTTTAAAATTATTGAATAAAAATGTATATTCCCACAGCAATAACAAAAGATCAGCTAGATAAGTTGACAAATGTTACTAAGCCCTCTGTTGTCAAGGCCTTTACTTCCATCAAGCAGAAATGATACAGCATTATTAAGCTGTTACAGCCAGAAAAAAGTGAATTTGAAGTCTACACTTTAATAAATTTGTAAAATATAAATATTACTTGCAGTGCATCGTTACCAAACTGCACAAGCTTAATAATTGTGAACCTATCTTTCCTCTGAGGAGACAAAGATAGAATATGACTACTGATTCCTCAGACAAGTTGTAAAAGGCACTAAGATGAGGTTGTTTATGGGACTGGCAACCTCAAGATGTACAACAGGTTGCTACAGAAACTACTGCTACAAGCACACATAGATGCTTTGGTGCAGGCTTCCTGCAAGGGGACCAGCTAGAGAGATGGTTTCATGCTCCACAAGCAACACAAAGGAAAACGATGATGATGATCTTTACATTAAAGCTTAATAATTGTGAACCTATCTTTTTTGTTTTTAATTATTTTAAGATTGGAAACAGCCATACACCATGTGGAAAAATTTGTTCTCACAGGTGAGACTGGGATGGGGAAAGGGGTTGCAGAATCAAAATTTGGCTCAGGGCATCTCAAACCTGTGCTCTGGCTCAGCACAGAACTGATTAAACAAATAATGGTGTTCAAAACAATGATTGATTGTTGTTACACACTGTCATTTCTTTGCTTCCTTCTACCACTTTCTTCTCCTATTTCTTTTAACCTCACCCTTGTTTTCATCTTACTTTAGTATGCGATTTCAAAGCTCTTTTTAAGTATAATTTATCTCTATTTAGCCCTGCCCGTGCCAACTTTACAATAGTTCTTTCTTCCCTGTTCTATCAGATCTTTTATTGTATCATATATCACTCTTCTGTGTGGATGTTCTCTTAGTCTTAAATCTTTTAAAACACCTTCAACTCTTACCTGTAGTTGGTATCTTATCCTCTAACACAACACGGTCAAAAATCGCCGACACCAGCTGCTTTGTGGCTGCTGCTGCGGTGTTGATTGTGGTGCTGTCTTTTGTGAAGTGCAGACGGAAACAGAGCACAAGTGCCTGGAAACAAATCATGAAATCTCCTTGAAAACACAAGTATAGATTATGTATGGACAGTCTACCTCAAAGGCTTGAATCATTTCCAGATAAGACATTTTATTATTTCTAACAGTTCTTTTACTCTGTGTCGTTCCACGAGGTCTCTGGGGAGACAAAGAAAGACTACTACAGACTGCTTCCTTCAGGATTTCTTACTGATTTACAAATAAAATAAACAGTAAGATAAAAGGCAAATCATTGAGAGAAATAATGTTAAAACACACACATGCCAATCAATGTAGGCACACAAGCATATATATATATACACACAAGAGGTCTCTGAGGAGACAATGAAGGAGCAGGACAACTGTTTCCTCAGGCAAGTCATTCATTTATTCATTCATAACCCTCCACTCCCAAAGGAGCATAGGCCTTCAACAAACACATGCCAAGTCCTCCTGTCACGTGCCATCATCTCAAGTTCTTTCCACGTTCTCCTAATCATTTTCACCTCTGTTTCCAGCTCCCTTCTCCATGTGCTTCTTGGTCTACCTCTGCCTCTCTTGCCCTGGGGATTCCAGAACAAGGACTGCCTTGTAATGCTATCAACAGGTTTCCTCAGCGTATGTCCTATCTATCGCCATAGTTTTCTTCTCATCTCTTGTTCCACTGGCACTTGTCTAGTTCTTGTCATCAGTTCCACGTTGGTAACCTTGTCATACCATTTTAATCCCTCTATTCTACGCAAGCACCCATTTATGAAAGTCTGTAGCTTTTTGGTTGTTGTCTTTGTTGTTCTCCATGTCTCAGAGCCATACAATAGGACTGACTTCACATTTGAGTTGAAGATTCTTATTTTCATGTTGGATCCGATTTCTCTTGTTCTCCATATACAGTACTTTGCAAAAAAAATGGCAGTCATATTGCTCAGCTAAATATGCTGAAATCTAATTAAATATGCATGTTCTGCCCCAAATTTACACTCCACTTAAGTGAGCAAACACTACCAAAAGTAAAAAAAAAATTAGCGTAGAGTAAAGTCCCTTGATAATAGAGCAGACGACAATTTCTAATGCTAGTGGCAGAAAATGGACACAAAGTCAAAGTGTATGTTAATTTCACAGCTTTGGAATGAAGGAAATCAAACATGTTCCAACATTTCTAAAACCTTGAACATTCCTGAGCGGACTGTCTACAGAGTTGTGAGTAAATTAAAAGCAGGTAATGGAATCGAGCGAAAAGAAGGTAGTGGGGGGTTAAGAATTTTGGACACAAAGGACTATCGGCGTCTCGCCCAAATCGTTCGGGCTGGGCCAATGAAGAGTGTAGAAAACATACGGCAGCGCATGATCGATTTGGGAAACCCAGAGGTATCTAATGCTACTGTCAACCGGGAGCTACGCAGGATGAATTACACAAAAAAGCGGGTAATTTCGTCACCATTTCTCACAGAGACTCACAAACAGATGCACTTGAACTGGTGCCACGAACACCAAAATTTGTCATGGGACAATGTGATTTTTTCAGATGAATGTTCTGTTTGGTCTTATCCTGCTCAAATAAATATTTGGATGAAAGACTCTGTAACGCCTGTGTACCAGCGACCGAAACATACCCATAAATTCCATCTTTGGGGAGGGGTGGCAGCAAGAGGTGCCACCCCACTGTGTGTTTTCACAGGAATTCTCACGAAAGAAAGGTACATCGACATACTAGAGGGACACCTTCTGCCATTTATGCAGGTCATGTACCCCGATGGGTGCACATTTCAACATGACAATGACCCAAAGCATACAGCTCATACCACCAAACATGGCTGCAAGAGAAGAATGTGATAGTGCTGAAGTGGCCCAGCAATAGTCCCGACCTAAACCCAATTGAAAACGTTTGGGCACTACTCAAGAATCATTTAAAAAAGAGTGGACTCAGAGACGTTGAACAATTGAAGAAGGTAGCTGAAAAATACTGGGACAGTCTGACTCACAATTACCTACAAACACTTGCGGGAAGTATGCCTCGCCGCATCCAGGCTTGCCTTGCTGGAGAAGGCAACATTATATTGTACTGAAACCACTGTTAATAGATAGGGGAGATACCAATCTTCCTCTGGACATACAGTTTTTATTATTATTTGCTTCTATGAGTGTGCTGCGTTGCGAAAATATGACTGCCATTTTTTTTGCAAAGTACTGTATTTCCCAATGCAATGAAAGCTCCTCTTGCTTTTTGTATTCTTATTTTGATATCACTGTCTGTCCCTCCAACTTTGTCTATATTGCTGCCAAGATATGTGTACGATTCTACATCTTGTATTGGTGCTTCTTCAAGTTCAACCCTGTTATCATTACCTGCATTTATTCTCATTATCTTCATCTTTTCAGGCAAGTCATAGGAGGCAAATAATATTAGATCATGCATGGGGCTGGCAACATCATCATATATAAAAAGTGCTAAAGAAACCACCATTGCAAGAGTTTGTGCTGTTACATATACTTCCCCTAAGTGATGGCTCTTCTGTAGTGGTGGCTCTATGCCCTATAAGGAGCAGATATAAAGATGATGATGATAGTTCTTAAGAGTTTCTTTAGCTTGTAAAAACTCTGCTTTCATGTTCAGTTATGTTGTTGTCTTGTGTTCTTTAATGTGGGAAAATATGTTTCACCTAAACATCAGCTTGTCCTACTTGGTTCATGCACTACAAACCATACCATTTTGCCTTTTGACTTTGGAAAAAAAAAAAAAGAATAGTAACAATGAAGAATACAATGAGAGGAATATAAAACCAGAAAAGGGACTGCCTTGTACTGCTATCAACCAGTTTTCTTTCCAGACGTCCTACCCAATGCCAGCATCTGCTCGTCACCTCTTTTTCCACTGGTATTTGTCTAATTTTTTCCATCAGTCTCACATTGGTATCTCGTCGTACCCATTCACTAATTCTTTCCACCTAAGCACCGATTTATGAATGTCTATATCTTTCTGGTTGTTATTTTTGTGCAGCAGAGAAATACTGAGTGATAATTGTGACATTCACCACAATAATCCATTCTCAGTCCATCTTGATTTTGTCTTCTCCCACAAAATGCTTTCATTATGACAATTCAAATGGACTATCTCTCCTCAAAAAATAGCAAAAAGCTGGAATTTTATCAGTTAACCTTTTTGCATTAACACTATTTTTTATGTAGGTGAGAACATTACTCCTATGCTCTAGTTTAGCTCTGTCTCAGTCAGATATGACATCAGCTATAAATTGTACCAGACCACAAGGTCTTCTATATTTGAACATGTGCCCTCATATAATTGATGGAACTTATGTTTAGGTTAAATGAGATGAGTCTCATCAAAATGAGGCACATCTCACGGCTGTTTGCCAGCGATCTTTTAGTTATTTCCCCTCTTCCCCCGACCGCGCTATTTATAGCTATCGTGTCAGAGGTCACGTGGTAACTTCCTAACTGGAAAAAAAGGTGGCGGATTTTACTTTTGATAGGGCTTAATTAATGTTTTTAGGCTACTTTATTATTATAAATACCGGCTTTAATTTTGCGTAAAGCTAGACTAGAAATGTTAGAGTAAATTTTAGAACAAGAACAAACATTTTATCACAATTAGAACAGAAGATATAATAGTCTGAAATAGTGTAAAATTTACGTTTTTTTTATATTTTGTTATGGTTTGTTTATAATGCATTTTTCACTAAATCGGTCACAATCAACATGCATAACAAATTACAGAAATCAAAAGTAGAAAACCTGCAGAAAATGGATATCAAAGTTTTGTTTTGGTTTCATGCGTCAAACATTAATTATTGAAACATTAAATTGCAAGTCCACATTTATTACCTAAAATAACACACCCAATTGTCCCCAAAAACATGAGAGCTAACAATTATCTCAATCATACATCACGATGGTCATGTAAAAATAAGTATGGTCATGAGTAAAACGAAATGTTCAATTTAATAGATAAATAGGTGTATTTAAAAAATACATCTATTAAATGATTTCCACACTCGGTTAATTCTGTCAATCTCAAGCAACAACTGCCATAATTTGCTCTAGCCCCAAAATTTCGCTCAATTATCATTCACACTTCCTTTTTTTTTATAGGATGAATCTGTACATTCACAGATGGAGAAATTTGTAACAAATGAGTTTCCATTATAAATTTTAATTGTGAAGTTATATTTTTAATACCTCTGGCGCGTCTTTCAATTTTTCAATCTTCTCTGTTTTTTCTCCTGTGCCCACGTAAGACCTACTGTTTCCTTCATGGCTATTGCTAATTCTTTGGATATTCTAACTCTACTTTCAATGCCTGCTTTCCTGCAAATTTCCTGACGTGACGTTTCTGAACAGCGTTGTAGTTCATGTGCCTGCTGCAGGTCTAATGAATCAGTTGATGTTCCAGCAATATGTTTTCTAACAGTGTGAAGCAATTGAGATCGCTTACGTTTGTTGGCGTTCTGGTGACTGATGTTTCTCTTCTATGTTTAATTAGTTTTTTGTAGTACAATAGGCTGTCCTCTGGTTTTGCATTTTATGATATTACTTTTTGCTGTTTCTAGTTTTTTTTCTAACAATGGATGTGAATAGGGGTTCTTCCTTTTGTGTTAGTGGTTGTGAAGGTGGCTTAGCAAGTAACTGTTGTACTGTGATGTCGCTTTTGAAGACAGGCGAGGTGGATGTACTTGTCGTATGTATAACTGACTTGGTAGGTGTAGATGTGGCAACAAAAACTGGCATGCTAGGGTGAGTAGTGTTATCCACCTCCAAATGAATAATGGTATCGCCTTTAATGTGAGCTGGCACATCAACCTCCAGTTGAACAATATCATCACTAATGTGGGCAGGCACATCAACCTCCTACTGTACAGAGCTATCCTGACTACAGCTAAATGACTGACTAGACATGGAGGGGTCAGAAAGAACATTACAGGGGATAGAGCAGCTTTTTGTTTTTAAAACACCAAAAGATGTCTTTGCAACACAATTGCACAGTTGACATTCACTTATAGTTAAATTATGGTTTTAGTCTTTCCAGATGTGCTGACTGTTTTCCGATAGTAACTTGGCTGTTTCAAGACACTTCTCATTATGCCTCCTTTTTGAATTTTGTATTCGTAAGTAACACTTCTTACAAAATATAGTCGAATGCTGTGTGGTTTTATCATCTGATACGTTAATTCCAAACACAAAGAACAGATCATTAACGTAATTTAGAACAGTTCAGCGCTTTCTGAATTGAACGTGTTGTTTTGGAAGTTAATGCTCTCTTGCCACAGGCTCTGCACAATTCATATGATGCAAAACAGTATGTTCCATTTCGTTGTTATGTAGTATAGTTTACTTGTGTATGTATAAAGATAGAGGAATATTTGGGACTATCAAGTCTAACACCAGGATGTAGAATGCTTTATCTGTGAATGAAAGAAGATATACAAACAGTTACTTAGAATTCTTTGGCAGCCGTCGTGTGCACAGGATTGTCTACCAAAGAACACTAATGGAACAGTCCTTATCTCACACACAATTAAAAAAAAAAAATTCATATTATAAATACAAGATTAACAAGACTTGAAAGATAGAACAAAGTATGTAGAAGTAATCTATCTATAGATTTACATGTTTTCTGACGCTTATATACGTAGCTAAATATCATTATAAATGAATGAAAATGCAAAAACAGATGGTGCTTTACAAAGTTATTTTGTTACAACCTTATTTAAGACTTGTGAGTATCAGGAATGCGTTTACAGTAATTTAAATGCTATAAAATCTGGTGACAATATGCTTGTTCGTGTAATGCCAAACTCACAAAACTGACTACCACACATTCTCAAGATATGAAACCAAAAAAAAAAAAAGTATGTGGAAATAATCTTTAGCTTCCCTTCGAGAAGTCTTTATAATTATAAACTCAAACGAATGGGCCGATTTTTAGATATTAAATTAATAAAAAGATTACTTATTTTATGAATTTCCTCAAATGATGACGCTGTTTTCAAAAGTCTGTAACTCCGTCAAAACTAATTTCAAACAAATAAAAATACAATCACAAATAGAACACAGAACAAAGTTATAGTACACAAAAGAATTTTAACGCTGTGTTTATCCAGAACGAGTGTGTAATGATTTATATTTTACTGATTTTACATACACATCAGCTGATTTTTCCCGCCAAAATACTCAGTAGTTTTTTACGGTGCATAAAAAAATTTTATACCCGGTGTCTGAATTCCGGTCACCGAAACTAAAAGATCGCTCTGGTAAAGGGCACAAACAGCCATGATCTATTTTAAAAGAAAAAAACAGAATCAATGGTGGCTGTTAAACAGAAAGTTTCCTCCAGGATTTCTTACTGATTTCCAAATAAAATAAACAGTAAGATAAAAAGTAAATCAATGAGAGAAATAATGTTCAAACACACACACCAATCAATGCAAGCACACAAGCATATATATACACACACACAAGCATGTGCAAAAATATAAAATCCTAAAAAGATCAAATCAATAAACCTTGGCAAGTGATTCATGCTGGACAACAGAATTAATGGTGAGCAGCAAGATTGCTGTCTGAAGCAACTTCAGTTCCTCCAACCCAGCCTCCATCAAACGCCACAACATACCAATGACAGCATCAGCAGCTGCCTGTTAGGAAATATTTTCATACACTCAAAGTCAACATAGAAAATGAATATATGCACATATTAATGTCTCAGGAGTGTAAAAAAAAGATACCAAATATAAAATTATAATTACAAGCTTGACTATTCAATTAAATGTAACAAAGCACGTATTTATTCATACATTCACACACTCACTCTTTTTCACTCACACATATACATACACAAACATGTTCTTTTAAGTACTTCTATCTTTCAAACTTCAATAAAAACAAGAAAGAAAATATATCTACACATTTTTTTTTTTAAATAACAGATAAAAACCTATGGCAAACCGCTGACAAAAATTTGCAAGCAGCCATTCACAAATTTAACAGACCGTTGAGATAGCTTCATGGGAGATCATTCTCTGTACAGCCACAAGACACATGGGCAGGATTTTGGGGTTCTTGGTATCACAGCCCAGCACAAATGGCTGGACCACTTCAGCACTCATAGGAAGAAGGCCTAGGAAAAACACAATAAGTACATACATCATGCTCATATAGGAGCATAATTTCTTTATATATATATATCACAGACAATCGCAGCTCCGGTATTATTATAATTACTATTAGAGTCTTTGTGTGTTCATTGCACAGCTGTGGTTCTCAACAGGAGATATGCATAACCATGGTGATACATCAAGATACACCAGGAGGTACCTCTTGCACTACAATCAAAATGACAGATTTGTATGTGCTTGTAAAAAATAACATCAATCACCCACTGATCTCTTTTGAAGAAAGTGTTTCTGTCAGTACAGACACATTGAAAACTACAGGTGGATAGCTAATCCTTTCTCGAAAAACTGAAACTCCTCTGTCCTATCAATAAAACATATAACTGATTCATATCTTTTGTGATACGTCACTCCAAGAAAACTTTATTTTTAGTGTTCCACTGTCTTTTTTCTGGGCCACTTATTAAATATTTCACTTTAGCAGAAATGGCAAATCTGTAAACCTTTTAACCATTTGTGGTGACGAATCCTTGAACATGTCCCAGCAATAATGTAACACAAATTAGAAAAGAAGATGAAAGCAACATACAAACAACTGAAAAAACAATCCTTTTGTAGTGTTCTGTGTATAAAATAACCTTAAGAAGTACTTGCTGACCTTCCGGAGTATACCTCAGCACAAAAGTTTGAGAACGAACTGTTGTAAAGTATTCATATACTGACTGTTACATTATTCAATTACTGGTACAGCACATACCTGGAATGATGTCCTCATATCTGCTGGAGATTGTCCTGAGTTTAACCTGAACAGACTCAGCATACTGGAGGTTAAAGAACACAGCTTATAGCAAATACAAACAATAATACAGCTGCTCTCTTGCAAAACAGAAACACTTCCATGAAATCTGATGTGAAATATTATGAACAGCATTTATAAGAATATTTCAGCACTTATGAAGTGTAATTTATTGACCAGGGTATGCAGGGTTACCCTGAGTAGTTACCGGGGGTATCTGAGGACATAAAGAAAGAATAACACCTCTGCTCCTTCAGGCATTTCTAACAGGCAACTAATATGATGCTGTACATGGAGCTGGAAACCTCATAATGTACAACAAACTGCTGCAGAACTACGGCTGCAAGGGACAAAGAATGCTATGGTGCAAACCAGCTGTGATGATGGTCCCATGCTTCACAGGAGTGAAAAAGAAAATGATGATATTGGTGATATCAGAGCACAAAAATGTTCACAGGAAAATACAAGTAATCAAATGGCCTTAACAACAACAATAATGGAAAACTGCTTAGCAACATAAAAGAGCAAAGGAAGAGACAAACTTTTGAGGAATTTCTAAATGGACCAGCACCACAGTATACCACCAACATCCAGCCAGCAGAAACTAAGTTGTACAATAATTTAACTGTGAAAAACCAAATAAGGAAGAAATAAATCACAGACCATAAAAGTAGACACATATAGCTCTACAGAGATATTATACGCATAACTTGGCAATGTCTAAGAGAGAGGGGGAAAAAAATCAGCAAACTGGAAGGCAGCATATCTAGTCAAGTTTCTAAAAAAAAGGGGGACAAAAAATTTTAGGGATATTCTTGTACACAGCTGCTTGAGGTATACTAGCCCTTCGCACTTTGGTACTAAACCGTGTCAATACTGTATATGTAAGAGCTGTCCATTTGTACTCCAAACTCAAAAAGTTACTTTTCCAAAGGGAAAATTTGTCATTAGAGTCTTTCACATGCGAATCCAGAAACTTGATTTATGCTATCATCTGTAAAAGGTGTGGTGAAACTGGCAGACAGGTTTCGTGAGCCCTTAAATGACATTTATCATGGCAAACCTACACTGGTGGCTCATCATTTTAATGGACCTGACCATTCAGGTAATTCTGATATTAACATTACTTCCCTCCATTCTTGCTTTGGGGATCACCAGACTCACTTTCCTTGGAGAATCATCTCACTTTTCAAATAGGTTGTCTATCTCCCAATGGCTTAAATGTCCAACATCATTTTGCATGAATTCTAGAGGCTCTTCTCTATTTCAGACTTCTTTATTTCTTCCATCGCTGTTTTCACGATCTATCTTTTATTATAGTTTTTGTTTCATGTCGTATCCTTTTTGTGCCTTTTTTATTGCTGCTATCTTATACATACTGATGTTACTCGACGACAGTGATCTTCACTGTTTTATTTCACAGATCTTGCTACTTTGATCAGGACTTGTTTCATCAGTTTTGTTAATTCCTTTTGCGTTTCATTTATTATTTAATTTCTTGATATGATATTTCTTTATTTCTGGTTTTGCATTTTTTGGTGTTATTACTGTTCTGTTTTCACTCATCACTTGTGTTGTTTACTTTTTCATCTGCTTGTATCACTCTTTTTGCCTGTGTTTCTCGTCCTCGTATAGTATTTTTCTTTGACCTGTCTATAATTCTTGTCCTTGTCACTTGTTTGTCGCTGTGGCTGACGAAGGGTGAAACGCGAAACATAATGTGTTTCCTGTGTGCTATTAATATATAAGACTGATTCCACACCATTTAATTTTTTAATTTATATATTTACTTTAATGTGAAACATTAGCAGCTAGTATATTACAATTTTCAAATTGACCGCTGAATAGCCATATCTGTATTTTGTATTTACATCTCTGGGACACCAATGAAACAATTTATTAAATAAAATACTGTTATGAAAATGCACACAGCCAACCTCTTTCACTTCCGGGTGTTTCCGTTTGCACTCAGCTGACAGAGTACGCAAGTCATTCTGCATGCTGTCCAATAACTTTTTAGCCAGTACTGGATTGTTCTGCCCAAAACCTGCCATTATGGGGTAAGGACCTTCAGCTGCACTTTGTGAATCTTATCTCTCTCATAAAGCCTATAAACTGTTAGAAGCTGTAAAAGAGGACATGAATATACACATATGTGTTAGGAAAATATAGTATGTGGAATGAAAAACATGGATGATAATCATGCACCTTTGGTAAAGCATAGTACACAAATAAAAATAAAATAACTCTATAGAAGATATTGCTGTAGGAGAATGAATTTAGAGACTTCAATACATTCTGTCTCAGTTTTATGAGGTGAGCTGACACATTTGCTTTGCCTTTCCCAAATAAAAAGTAGTCTGGTACCTATTTTAAGCTGGGTAGATTGAAAGTGTTGTTACCAGTTTCCATGTTGGACTCTGTTCCTATCCCTAATTTATCATCCTGACTGACTGTGTTTTCTGTGTCATCTGTTTTATTAAGTATTTCTACTAGGTGGTAGTCTGTGTCTGGCTTCCTGAGCTCCCAGGGTGGCACTGTCAGCTTGTAATCACTACTGTCATTAACAGATGTGTTTAGATCATCCAGATGTATTAGCTTCTCCAGACAGTTCCACCCTAATGGGTCTCTACTGGTTCTCATTGGATTGGCCTGAGTCGGTAGTTGATATCTTACAAAAGCTGGATATGCTGAGCAAGTCTTGCCTAAGATAACTTTGGTAATCTAAATTTGCCTTAGTTCCTTTCTCCATAGTTCCAAAGGTAGGACTCCTAAAGCCACCTCCATTGATGTTGATCTGAGTGCACTTGTTACTGTACATAATTCTTCTTCTTCTTCCATCCTTAGCCAACGACCGGCAAAGCAGTCAGTGGCCATTACGCCTAGTGGCGTCTTAAGGGCAACAGCGAATAGATTTTCTTTGCCGTTGTTCCCATCACGCCTAATGGCGTCTTTAGGGCAACGACAAATCAATCCGTTTGTTGTTGTTTCCGTAATCAAAGTGACTGGCAAACGGGTGATCAGCCCGTTGGGAACTGTACATAATACTTGGTGCTAAATTATATCAACTCCGCCTATGCCGGTCCCAAGCCCGGATGAAAAAGGAGGAGGGCGGCCTGCATGGAGGCCGTAAGGAGGCAGCCCCTCCACCATGCAAAGGCACAACAGGCCAATCACCTGTTTGCTTTAAACCACGATTACGAGTAACACAAGAGAGAAAACCGGACTGATTCTAAAGGCGACGAACTGGAACGGACTACGGACTACGACTTATGGAACATGGAACACAAGAAGTTTAAATGGGAAGGAAGAGGAGCTGGTGGAAGAGATGAGGAAAGCAAAACTAGAAATCCTGGCTATAACGGAAACAAAGAAAAAAGGACAAGGTGTCATGGATCTCAATGGCAACACGCTGCTCTACAGTGGTGTACCCATATCCGAAAGAGCTAAAGGGGGTGTGGGTTGCATTGTGGCCCAAAATCAAAAAGATAGTATCAAGGGGTGGAACTTTGTCTCAGAGCGCATTATGGTTGTGAAACTAAAAGAAGGAGAAACCATAGTCAACCTGGTCATAGTGTATGGGCCAAATGAGGATGAGAGAGCAGAGGTCAATGAGTAATTCTTCGAGCTGCTTCAAAGGACAGTGGATGACTGCCTAGATGAAGTTATCATGCTCGGAGATTTTAATGCCAGAGTTGGAAATGACCATGCTAGATGGGGTGGAGTTATCGGAAGATATGGAGAAGATACTCTCAATGACAATGGAAAGCGACTCCTTAGATTCTGCAGTGAGCAGAATCTGATCATTACAAACACAAAGTTCCCACATAAGCGCATACATGCATACACTAGATGTGAACCAACAAAGAATGAGAAGTCAGTGATCGACTATGCCATTGTTCGGAGAAGCTCATTCAAATATGTCCGAGATGCAAGAGTCTGGAGGGGGCCAGAGATTGGAAGTGATCACTACCTGCTAACAATCAAACGAACAACTGAAAGAGTTGCTCAGCCTAGGAACTGCTCAACATCACGCAAGAAACCAAGTAAACGAGCAGGAGAAATGAGCATTAGGACCTACAAGCTGAGAGAGCCAGAAATTAAGACCAGATATCAGGGGCTTATTGCTGCAGCGGTGAGCAACACAGAAGAACAACCTGATGACTTGGAAACCCTCTGGAATAAATTCAAGGATATCATAAAGACAGCTGCTGCAGAAGCATGTGGTGAAGTCCGACTTGGGAACCAGAGAAAGAGGACACCTTGGTGGACAGAGGAAGTCAAAGAGAAAATAAGAGAGAAGAAAATGGCATGGAAACAATACTTAGGAGCTAAAAACACAACAGGACAAATGGAAAAATATAGAGAATATGTGACACACAGAACAGAAGTAAAGAACAAAGTGCTAGCAGCAAAACAGAAGTCCTGGGAAGAATTTGGAGAAAAGCTAGAAAAAGATGCACAAGAAAACCAGAAATTGTTCTATAAGACCCTAAAGAACATGAGGAAGGAAAAACAATGCCCTCTCAAATTTATAAAGGACAAACAAGGCAAATTGCTTACTGCCCCGAAGGAAGTAATGGAAAGATGGAAAGAATATTTCTCAGAACTCCTTGATGGTGAGCAAGGTCAAACATCAGAAATGATAACCACTAGCACAGAAGAGGAAACCAATGGTGATGAAGATGACATAAAGATGGAAGAACTGAAGGCAGCACTGGAGAAAATCAAGATGGGCAAAGCAGCAAGGCATGATGGTATAACACCAGAAATGGTTAAGTACATGGGAGCATCAGGCGACCTGTTACTCTTAAGGGTCCTACAGGCAGCATGGTGCAACAAGACCGTACCAAAGGATTGGGAGATCGCCATCATAACACCAATTTTCAAAAAGGGTGACAATCGACAGTGTGGAAACCATAGAGGCATATCCCTTCTCAGTGTCCCTGGAAAAATCTACTCTAGAATCCTAGAGCAGAGACTCCGACGCCTAGCTGAGCCACAATAGGATGAGGTCCAGTGCGGATTCCGAGCAAACCGAAGGGTACTTGTGCGTTAATTCACCGGGAAATTATAATTTTACAAATTTATTACCAAAACCGAGCACCGTACTCTTTCTTGACTGAAAAAGTGTCATTTCACATTGTCCTCTCCCCCCTCCCCCGTTGCTTAGAAAACAAAAAAGCGTTTTTTTTTACGACAGACCCGCCAAAAACACGCCTGCCGTTCGTAAGGTTGTAGTCACGTAGCACATTCTGCGTAGGGGAGTGAAGTGTTATAGACTTCGATGTACTGGGTCCCAGCTTTATGAGGTGGGTTGGCCTGTTCCCTTCCTCGCTGCCGTTGCCTTCTCTAACTCAAGATCAGAGTGAGGTACCCATTTACAGCTGGTTTGACTGATGCGTGACACCTGTTCCCTTCCTCGCTGCCGTTGCCTTCTCTAACTCAGGATCAGAGTCAGGTACCCATTTACAGCTGGTTATGGAGTGTTAGAGACTTCACCATACTAGGTCCAGCATCGAGAGGTGGGGAGACCAGTTTCCTTCCTCGCTGTCTTTTCCTTCCCTAACTCAAAGTTAAGTACCCATTTATAGCTAGGTAGGCCCCATCTCTCGATGCTGGACCTAGTATGGTGAAGTCTCTAACACTCCATAACCAGCTGTAAATGGGTACCTGACTGATCCTGAGTTAGAGAAGGCAACGGCAGCGAGGAAGGAACCAGGTGTCACGCATCAGTCAAACCAGCTGTAAATGGGTACGTCACTCTGATCTTGAGTTAGAGAAGGCAACGGCAGCGAGGAAGGAACCAGGTGTCACGCATCAGTCAAACCAGCTGTAAATGGGTACGTCACTCTGATCTTGAGTTAGAGAAGGCAACGGCAGCGAGGAAGGAACAGGTGTCACGCATCAGTCTAACCAGCTGTAAATGGGTACCGTTAACTTGTAGAACTGATTCAATTCCGTTCTATTGGTTTATAAACTTTAAAAAAATACGGGGGGGGGGGGATGTTGATGGCGGGTCTGTCGTAAGCGAGAAACGCTTTTTTGTTTTTTTAACTTGCCTCCTTTTTTTTTTTTTTAAACCAGCGGCACTCCCAAATCACAATGTGAAATCAACCTTTTTCAGTCAAGAAAAAGGACGGTTCTCAGTTTGGGTAATAAATTTGTAAAATTATAATTTCCCGGTGAATTAACGCACAAGAACCAACCGAAGTACTCAAGACCTAATCTTCACACTCAGACAGCTGAGTGAAAAGGCCCTTGAGTATAAGAGTGAGATCCATCTTTGTTTCATAGATCTGGAAAAGGCGTTTGACAGGGTCCCTTGGAACAAACTTTGGGACTGTTTGGCAAGGAAGAATATTCCAGCACCTCTGATTCATGCTATACAGAGCTTCTACAAGTCTTGCAGAAATTATGTGAGGACAGCAAACCATAAGTCAGAAGAGTTCAGGACCACCACTGGTGTAAGACAAGGTGATAGCCTATCACCTTACCTCTTCATACTCCTTATGGACGATGTCATCAAGGCATGTAAGGAGAGAACAAGAAAGTATTCAGTGGGGTACTGGAAGATGAGACAGGTCTATATTTCAGAGCTGGCATTTGCTGATGATGTTGCCCTGATTGCTAAATCAGAGGCACATCTCCAATCCAACCTGCAAGTCTGGAAGGAAGAGCTGGAGAAGAGAGGGATGGTCATAAGCAGCTCTAAAACAAAATCCATGGTGATATCACGAGAAGAAAGAAGACATCAGATTAAGCTGGGAGAACAGGTCCTGGAGCAGGTCGACCACTTAAATACCTCGGAGCTATTATAGACTGAAAGGGAGGCATCAAAGAAGAGTTGGCCACTCGAAAAGCAGCAGCTGGGAGACTTTTTCAGGCCATAAATCGAGGATTCCTCAGCAAGAGAGAGGTTGGTAAGAAAACGAAGATGGCTGTATACCGCTCCACCTATGTCCCAGTCTTGACATATGGATGCGAGTCATGGGCAATGACTACAACCCATAAAAGCCAGATCCAAACCTCAGAAATGAGGTATCTGAGGAAGGTGGTTGAAGTAATAAGAAGAGACATGGTACGCAACCAGACGATACGTCAAGGCCTAAAATGCCACCCCCTACAGACCCAAGTAGAACAGTCCCAACTAAGATGGTTTGGCCATGTCTGCAGAATGGGAGAAGATCGGCTACCACGACAAGCATGGGAAACAAAGAGCCAAGGATCCAGACCCCGAGGACGACCCAGAGTCCGCTGGGAGGACAACATTAGACAATCTTTGAAGGACCGAGGACTAGAATGGAACCAGGCCAGGAGGAAGACAGCCGATAGAATAGTCTGGCGCTCTCTCTTCCAAACCTCTACACCTCACGGTAGAAGGGGAACGACTAAGTAAGTAAGTAAGCTAAATTATATCTAATTAAAGCTTGCTACTGTGTGCTGCAATTTATTTATGCCCTTATTCCAGTTCAGCTATTGGCCTGGTGCAGGGTTCCTTAACCTGTGGTCCTGGATCCATTCGGGATCTGTGAATGGATTTTAGGGGGTCCATGTACATAACCTAAAATTTGATATGTATCGTTTTTTATTATGATTTTATTTACATTTTTTCCAAGAAAGGGTCCATAGTTTTCATTGGACAATCAAAAGGGCCCATATCCTTCTATTTTTAAATAGCCCACTCCCAGCTGCAGTTTGAGAAGTTTCATGTTACTGAGAACCTTCTATTCCACAGATACCTGACATTTTCTAGTTGGAGCCTTAAACATCTTATACACATCTTCCTTTCAGATGTGTATCCCATTCTGCTGCACATTCATCTGTTAATATTCTTTAAATTATGCTTTAAATCTCTGATCTACTCTTCCCCCCCATTTATTGATTTTTTTTTCAGATCTACATGTCTTGGTATTTTTATCTACCTTTTCATTTCCCTCTATGCCAACATGTGAAGGTATACAATCTATAAAAACTGAACATTCTCTGGAGCTTGTGTATGAATTAGCCAGAAATATCTCTTCTGCTACATCAGGTCTCAAACGGTTTAGGATTAGCTCTCCATTGAAAAAAAACAAAACATCGATCTCAACCAACAGAAATGGAATCGAGTGGACTTTGACTAAACAGCCTGACAATCTAGATTTTGCTGATGACCTGGTTCTTCTGTCCCATAACTGTAATCAGAAGCAAGACAAAGTTAAAATACTTGATGAGAGATTACAGCAAGTGGGTCTGGAATTACACAGAGAGAAAAGAAAGATAATGAGAATAAATGCAGAAAATGATACCAATCCTGCACTTGAAGAAAGACCACTACAAGATGTAGATTCATACATAAACCTTGGCAGCAATATAGACAAAGTTGAAGGGACAGACAATGATATCAAAATATGAATACAAAAGGTTAGAGCAGTTTTCACTGCATTGGGAAACATATGGAGATAAAAGAAATCAGATCTGACATAAAAATCTAAATTTTCCATTCATATGTCAAGTCAGTCCTATTGTATGGCTATAAAACATGGAGAACAATGAAAAGAAAAAGCAAAAAGCTATAGACTTTCTTAAATGGATGCTTGTGTAGAACAGAAGGACTGAAGTGGTATGGCAAGACCACTAACATGGAACTGAAACAAGAACTAGACAAGTGCCAGTGGAACAAGAGATGAGAAGACTACGCTGGAGATGGATAAGGCACATATTGGGAAAACCTGTTGACAACATAACCAGGCAATCCTCGTTCTGAAATGGCCAGGGTAAACGAGGTAGAGGACGACCAAAGAACATATATAGAAGAGAACTGGGGACGATGATGAAGACATAGAAAGATCTTCAACGGATGGAAGGACACAAAGACTTGGCATATCTTTGTTGAAGGCCTATGCTCCTTGGGGAGTTAAAAGGTGAAGAAGAAAAAATCTCAGATCTACTGCATTCTCGTAAGTTTCTTAGTGCCCGAATAGCCTAAAGTGAGTCTGTTAATACCGTCAGTTTCTTGGGAGAGTTGTTGGAGAAGATTTACCGTGCTTTTAGTATTGCCATCATCTCTACAGTGAAAATATATTTATACTGTGTTATACAACATTTGTTTGCCATTGAAAGCAATGGCAAACTCTGAATGAAAAAAATTGCCTAGAAAAATCACAAAAGAGCCAATAAAAGCTGGGGTTGATTGCCACGTCCTGTAAAGGATAAGCAACTAACTTTATACATTATTTTACTATTTTCCACTTAACAACTATACTGCTATAAATTCTGGCATAGAATGACTGTTTATGTGGCACAAAATAAAGAAATCAAAACCGCATTATTTCTGTTGTTATCAGTGACAAAAATAGCAGACGATATCAAACAAGTGGGTGGAAGCACAGAACTTACTTCTTATTAACTAAACTTTATAAAAAAAATAGTGATATTTTTACAACCTGTATCCGATTTCGTTGGTAGAAGTGTTAAAATTTGTTCGTGTAATCCAACAACAACAATATAATCACAATCCGTTAGCAAAGATTAGTCAGACACAGGAGGCTGCCATATTGGAAATGTGACGATGTCAACGAAAGAACGGTCACTCTGAATTTGTATGAAAGCGGCAAATCGTAGAGAATGAAATTCGGAGTTCTTAGTTTAACGAATTCTAGGACTTGTATTATACATATTTTGACAAGTACGCAGAAAATTAAAATGTTCTACGATCATGGTCTGTCAAATTGAAGAGAAAAGAATGTATGCGTTAATTTTTTAATTTATATTAATGATGAAAATAATCCGTTCAACCTCCGATGGGATATATACTGTTTTAAATTCCAAATAATTTGAACAATTGCCGATATGGGAAAGTGGCATCACATTTGTCAAATCATTGTAAATAGGGCAAATCACAGTTACCAATTATGTTTAAAAACAAAAAACCTAACTAACAAAACCGAACAAAATCAATCCGAAACTCCAAATAAGAATAATGTTAAGGGGAGGGGGGTGTGAAAGCTTGGTGGTTCCAGTTATATAACTGACTTTAACTGATATTTGTCTTTCACCTGCCACAAGTCATATGCATTGTAAGAACAGCATCAGACCTTCACATGCCCACTTACCATATATTAACCTTTGTTCGTGTTAAATATTGTTTGACTATGTTATGCAGTTCTCTAGGTCTGTCTATTCTTAAACACTTCTATATTTATAGGTAAATTTGATGCCTGCAAATAATCTAAAATTGGTTTTCTCATTTGTTCATACCTCTTACATTTTAACAAGAAATGTTCTATATTACTGTCTTGAAGACATTCTGCACAGTAAGTTATTCTGAAATTGCCTTTTCCCAGCTATAGTCTGAGAAGTTTCGTATTACTGGAAATTTTCAATTCCCTAGATATCTGACATTTTGTTGTTGGAGCATTGAACATCTTATATGCATGTCAAAAAAAAGTTGATCAGCAGAATGCGATCTAGCTCCAAACTGGAGCTTGATGAGTTGGCATTCTTTAAATAATTCTCAGTGCCTATTTTCTGCCAAAGCTGTCCCTCGTCTAAGGAAAACAAATCGGGCCACTTGCCGAAAAACCCGAGCTTTTTTACAATATTCCCATCAAAAGTTGGTGAAGGCTTCGAAGAACAACTTTTCATTCACATTTTTTTTTTTTAATTTTATTAAAATCTTACTGCTGACATTTTGTTTACCCACATGTAAAGAAAGACGCCCGATATCAAACAATTATTAACGAAGTATCGCTTTCTTATTAAAACATTACGCGCTTTCAAGCAAATTTGTAATTCGGTCTCCTGAGATTGGTAAAGACGAACTTCTGCTTAATTAAGCGAGACCAAATTTGAGTTCGGACTGAAAAATTACTTCCACTTATCCGAAAAGTGTAAATAACAGAAATCGACATAACCGGTGTTTTTTGTTTAAACAAAAGCGAAGAACACCATTGACCGGGATCTGCAGAATGGCTTCGAGTTAAGCGAAAATCGTCTTAAGTGAGTTTCTCTTAATTAGAGCGCCGCAAGTTCCCAGAAGTGTCAGGGAAGTGTCTACGAAGTTGGTCCCGCGTCTTAAAGCCCGTCTGATGATGGTATCTAGCTTCGACTACAGGCCACTTGTACCCTTCTTGTTCCAGAGATAGTATCTTAAGAAGGCTGCCGTGTAAGCTGCGTTTCTATTCTTAATGGGCTTTGATCTGTCTTACGAGTGCCTGGTATTTCCCTTTATTTGTTTCCGTATATGCTAGAAAAGAAGAAAGATTAGGACATAACTATACAAAATTTTGAAGCGAATTTGACCTGTAGTATAGTTCCCGGGGTTTTCTGAAGAGACAAAGAAAGGATATGACTGCTGCACCTCCAGACGTGTCATACAAGGTGACTAATATGAGTGTGCATGTGGAAGCATGACCTTGAGCTGGTGGCACAGGGCAGGAAGAATGGGCATGCATTTATTTAAGGCCTATGTGCCTTAGAGAGTTGAAGGTTTATAGAAATGAATGAATAAATAAATGACTAGTTCCCTTTCTCGATGCCTGTACTTCTTTAACTCAGAGTTGAGCCACATACTCATTTTTACAGCTCAGTAAATTGGAGTGTGACGCGATCTGGTTTCAAACCAAATGGCTTCGTCTCGAGAAGCAAGTCATCTAACCACACAGTCAATCAGACGCTCATCCCTTATGGTAAGTAGCAGACAAATAATACAGGGATTTCGAAGAGGGCTCAGAGCACTCGCTATATTTTGCTTAAAGAAATATGATATATCCGTGCCCTCACTACGTATCATCACACACTGATAGCACACGATAATAGCGACATTTGAGTACCGACCCTGATAATGTGTATCGAGTTTCGTTGTTTCCCTTCCCCGATTCCCTAGTAGAAGGAAATTGTGTCAGGTTTTGGGCGACATGTATGCATATCGTAAATCTGAGCAAGACAAACTGCAAAAGCAGTAACACAAAACATATGTACTCAAATAATTTTAATTCCAATTACATTGTTTATCCAGGGGCCAAAAATAACAAGAACGACAACAACACAGTGATGTGGTAGATCTGTAGGTGACGGAGGAGGAAATGGGAAAGCATGTGAAAACTAGAGCAATTTTTGACTAGCCAGCTCCCGGCGGCATTTAAAAGCGTATTATCCTCAAGGATTGTTGATTGTTATAGTTGAACAGAATAAACATCATTGCCCTCCTGGCAAAGCCATAGGTGGTTAGTCTCCCTCAGTATATGTCGAATAATGTGAATGCTAACTGTTCCTGTAGCTCGCTGGTTGTACACACGACGGATGCATCATCTCATACGTCCATCTCTGCTAGCCTTGCGTTTGATGCCAAATTCCAACAGCCTTAACTTTGATGATTCATCTATTGCAGTGTCATTCTTTAACAGGCGATCATTAATTGTCCTCAGTATCTCTCCCTTATCCATATCAAGTGTCCCCACTGTGGGTGCCCTTGATGCTAGTCTGTCAGCTCTCTCATTACCGCATACCCCTGCATGACTAGGACAGTAGATCCATACCAGTTCCTGCAGATTTGAAGCTTCCGATTATGTTTTCCATTCATGAAGTAGCCAGCCACTTTGAACCTTTCGAAGCATAAACTGAGAGTCTGACACAATGACTGCCTTTGTTAATGAAGTTTCAATTAGCAACCTTAAGTCTGCAGTAGCTGCCTCTACCTCCATTCTCATGCTGGAAGTTGTTATCTTGTACGCCCAGCTATGTTCGGCGACGATTCTACCCTTTACCCTAGCTGAGAGGCCTCAACCTGATTTCTGGCCACGGATTACATACACATCTGTGCACACGATGGCATCATTATCCCGGGCATGATTATGTATTAGTTGATTAATTTCCCGTTCTGCTTCCCCATTGCCTCAAGTTCTACACTCTCTGCCAAGGCTTGCTGGTAGTTCATCCAGTTCTCATATGATTTACTCCACTCTTCCCCTTTGAATATATTTTAACTGTGGTCACCTGCTTGATCGTTGTCTCTGCCTGTGCCATCCATGACATCCCCATCTTTATTTTTGCTACCTTAATGTCAGCTATGTTTCCATGCAGGGGGTGCCGTTTGTCTGTGGTTACTCGCATATAGGCTTTTGCTTGGGCCATCGCATATCTGGATCTAATCGACTGCACTCCAATCATGTACTTCATTGTCACAATGGGATTATCTCGCGTACAGCCCAAGACTATACTCATCCCTTCATTTTGAATGCATTCTAGTCGTTCACATTGTGTTACTGACAGCGTGAGTATTCAAAGCCCACACTCAGTGACTGATATGACGAGCTGATGATAAAGAAGAAATAGTAATCTCTGCTCCAGATGCGCCGTGGCCATTATTTTCAGGGTTGCCAGACCTCTCCTGCATTTCTGTATGATGTGATTCACGTGGTTCTTATACCATGACCCGCGATCGAATGTAACTCCAAGGTATTTTAGCTTTTCTTGCCTTTCAATTTTCTGTCAACAGAGAGTAATATACAGGCAGTATTTATTCTAAATTCAAAATGCTCTGACATAGTTAACAGATAAAATCGTATCAAGGTAGATCTTTAGAGAGTGTTTCTGAAGTAGTCTCCCACAACTCCTGGGTTTTCTGCCACTGCTATAGACATTTTGAAACGCCATAATAACAAACGGCAGAGATTGTAGCCCAGAAGATAAAGACAAAAAAATGCATTGTGCTCTATAGAATAAAGAAAATTATTTTCCCAAATGAGAACATAAATGATAGTTGAACCGGGTATCCCATGCTTGAGAATTACCTCATAGTTCTTTTTCATTTGCCAAACACAACACCATTAACTGCAGCAGGACTGCACAAAATTAAACGTTTTCTAAGTTACATAATCGTCTTAGAGGGAATAGGCGACATATATTTTTTTTTCTTTTTCTGTCTCTTATTTTGTGACAAGCGCCCCATTCTTTTATATGTACCCACATTTCAATGACTTCAATTTAGTTGCCAAACTGTGTGTTCTGTATTCATGTTACTGCACCCTACAGTAATGAGTAATCCATTATTGTACTCGATGACGCGAATTTTAAATTTAATTGGTGGGCGCCAATAACTGTTATTATACTGTCGAATCAAGATTATTTCACTTTTTGCTCCGTATGGAGCATGGAGCCACCACTGCTGCTGTCCCCTTGCAGAAAGCCAACACAATAGCATTCATCTGCTCTAGCAGCTGTGGTTTCTGTAACAGTTTGTTTTACAAGATCGGATTGCCAACCCTTATGTTCAACCCAACGTTAGGCGCTTCTTACGACATGTCGGAGGGGGTAGAAGTCGTATTCTTTCTTTGTCTCTTTTGGAGACCCCCGGGAAATAGAACGGGCCAATGAAGTTTGAGTCATTCCTATTCCGTTCTTGACCTGTTTGAAATCCATCATTCTCTATACCAGGAGTCGGCAACCCATGGGCTTTTGGGATCTACTTTAGTAACACCGAGCCCTACAAAGATATTCCATATTGTAACGAGTTGTAAACACAATGCCTTGTCATGAGAGAAAGAAGAAGAATATTGCCAACCAATCAGAAGTCGCGAGCTCGCTTGTAGACGAACCGGTTTTTATAATGGATTTCTGCAGAGGAAAGGACAGTGTGCTAGTATAAAGATGTATTCGTGTGTCGTACATGTGAATGCAGTGACAAAAAGTGATGACAGGTTTTTTTTTGGTTTGGGGTGGGGGGGGGGGGGGGGGGGATAAGACCAGCTGTATTCAATTCAATGGAATAGTTGCTGTGTGCAGTACTTCTGGAGAAAATTGGAAATAAAGGCGCCAGCACGTTGAAAACTGCTGTGTCGATTGTCTTTAAAAATATGATATAAATCAAAGTCGGAACAAATAACGGAAAACTTTGTATAATAGAAAAGCAGAAGTTATGGAAAGTGAAAGAAGATATAGATAAAAGTAATGGAACAAATAACGGAAAACTTTGTATAATAGAAAAGCAGAAGTTATGGAAAGTGAAAGAAGATATAGATAAAAGTAATGGATAACAGGGTTGAGTAGCATGAAGAAGAATTCTGGACCCCACTTGTAGCGAAATGGTTTTTGTTTTTAGAGGGGAGAAAGTGTACGTATGACAGACTTGATGGAAGAATAAAAGATAATCTCTAGAGGAAACTCTTCCAGACTGCAAGTTGAATGCACAGTCTCTCCTCGGGGATTAGTCCACTCAAAAAACTTTCTACAAGAATTCTGGTGAAACTAAACAGGATATTCTCTAGGCGATAAATTCTATATCCGACATCCTACAAAGGACTATGTATAGTACATATAGATGGATAAGAGATTTGGTGCCCAGCCACATTAAAAATATCCTGACCCAATAGTGTTATTTAATTTTGGCTCTGCCCCCAGGGTGTAGATTTATGTTACTAAAACTATACAACCCAATAAAATATTACAAAGAAAATAACAACAGACTCGGTTATGTAAAGTTTACAAAAATGAAAATAGAATCTCTCAATATATTCAAATATACAACTATATGATATGTTCCCTAATCTATGAATGGTTCTGAACCATGTCAGAATTAATTTTTAATCATAGGACAATGGGAATATTCTTTAGTGGTTCTGCTGGCATGTTCAGATACTCATCTCAATTTGCTGATGTAGTCTTGTTGCCAGGGGTTCAATATGTCCCAGCACTCCAGGTCCCGCAAGTTCTTTTTAGGGTTTCGGAGGATGGCAAGCTGCTTTCTCCGTCTTGACTCAGGGCGCATCACCAGCTGGGATGGATTAAGTCTGCCCTTGAGAACACTGCTTATGGTTTAGTCTTCTGGTATGGCAACCTGGTATGACAACCTGGTAGGATCGCTGCGCTTATACCATTTCTGTGTTAAAATTGGACCGTTCCCCTCTGCGATTTCATAGACAGGACCATCTTTGTCCAGGCTGGTCGGTCCGCTAATCTAGGCTGCCGCTTTGTGAATCCTGCGCTTCGAAAATCGCGCCTAATTCCTCCAGGTTTCAGTTTGGTTGCTGAGGTCAAAGGTCAAAAGACAATAATCCGCGCTCCCTATCCATTGGCTAAACTGTAATTATTCAGGGCGCGGAAGTAAAAGTTCACAGCGGTAAAAGGTCACAGTGGTTTGCTGGTAACCTCGATTTAAGAAAAAGGAATTTATTTTCCGAAGCAAATGGGAGATCTCCTGATGTGTATTTACGCGTGGTAGATTTTCTAGAGAATTTACAGAAAAGGAATGTTTTGGTATGAGAACAGATTGACAGAGAGAAAAGAAGGCGAAGACACTTCGTGACACCACTAACACAAACTCGCTCAGGTCTGCACCATATACACAGTCTGATAACTGTGACACCGCATTGCTCTTAATAACTTAAATGATAATCTCAGACCTAAGGTTCTTTTATATTTGGATATGCGCCCTAATATAACCGAATAGGTTGAACGGGACGCGCCTCGCCAAAACGAGGCAAAACTTTATTTTAAAAAAAAACTAAAAAAAATTCAAACTTCACACACACACAGCAGAAATCAGATAGACGGACGGAGGAAGACGCTTGTGAAGGCTAAACTTTTACCATCTGTTGCCATGCAGTTCTTCCATCACCAAACCAAGTCTATTCTGTGCTTTACATTGATTCTAGAGGGTATACAAATTTATGAATAATAAATAGTTTTATTACAGCTTGTTTAAATATAATTGTATCAGGATCAGGCCAGAGGACTGAACTATATTTGAGTTGTGGATATAAAGAAATTCGATGCTTACCAACGGTTAGCAGAAATGTCAGTAGGAGTCTTCAATTAAAATTATTACTTTGGAATAATAGACTTGGCACTCCAGTGTGTAAAACGCGACGGTAACATTATCATCATGTATAAAAATGTATTATATTTATTCATCTATTATATTAAAATGATGTATGCAGTTAGACACCTGCCTCGTCTCGCTATTTTATTCAGAACTGATCCATGTATCATTCATATACATTCAAACATCTGAACACTATCATTCATGGACACATAGGCTTGTGGGCCCTATAACCAAAGGCTAGCCACTTGTCCCCTATTGTCCCCGGTTGATATGTGTCATACATCAGTGGTCTAGAATCCTAGGACGATAGTTGCCTTCCCGAACAACACAGGATATTGTCATCTAGAATTCAGCTCTGGGCCACATCAGTGCTTGCTGGTCCAGTGCTAGATTTTCAACTGATACTGCTGTGTATACTCATAGAGAACAGTCACAGAACTTTAATATAAGTATTCTATGTGACAAAATTCCTGCAAACATTGTGAGAAGTCAAAAGAATCAAAGCTTATTAACTTTGTGTAGGGATGAGAAAACAGTTCTGAAACATTAGACCAGACAAGATATACGTAAGTGATAAAGGAAGTTTTGGAGGAACATTTTATGCTATTCAGAATATTGCAGAAAGGACTTCTTATTTAGTTATTTAATGTAACTCAAATATAAAGCAATTTTGTAATTAATTTTTATTCATTCAAATTTCATCATTTTTCATCATTCACTTCTGCTCAAGTAAAAAAGATAGTTGTACAATAAATTGACTCAGTGTTACGAGATTGTCGTAATTTTTACCAGGTAGGTCTTAGATATTTATGGTCCCGTCCGAGCAGAGGTGAAAGTGGTAACTATGTGAGAGTAAGGTGTAAGAAATAGTTTTTTCTCACGAGGGTGATAGTGTAAGAGAGAGAGCAGTCTCTGGAATGAGTAATTTCTCTAATCCAGCATATCTTTACGACTATATTTAAATCAGACGCACTTTCTCTCCTTATACAAAATACAAGTTACACTGTACCCACATACACACAATTCTGTGACAAATACGCACAAACGTGAAAACAAACTATGGATAACAGATATGGGTAGGGGTTGACCAACACAATAACTTAAGGTTTATTAACTTTATTATCGTATAAACTGTTTACAACATTCAACATAAATATCAATAAAATCATAGGTTACAGAGTTTAGAAAAAAAAAAATACACTCAATAAGTGCCCTCCCCTCTGTTGAGACAAGATCCCGCCAGAAGTTACAAACCCCAAAAGGTCAAAGATTCACGCTAGGGTATAGCAATAGACGATACAGTAAAGAACAAAGTTCCTAGTTAAGCTATCCTGAAAAAATATAACAGTCTTAGCAAACAAAATTAGAAGTGAGTTCAATGATTATACAAAAGAAGAAATATTCACTCCGCTTTCTCTCACTCTGTCAAATCTGTGGCCACATTTCAATCTCGCTTACCTATTAGTTGCTCACCAACTTATACACATCAGTTGACAGATCTATCATAATCCAGGGGGGTGCTTCTCCGAAAATAAGCCCCAGTTCCTCCACGAATTGTTAATTTCCCTAAGGGGGAACGCTTACTTTGGTAATGCTTATTGAATATGATACTGTCACATCAGGTATTTCATGTAGCAAAAATATAATCCGCGATCTAGTGGTCACACTAGACAATACACAGTACTTCCACTGGTTAAGGCAACATATGTTTGGTAAAGTGTTAGTAAGAAATGGACGATGTTGAACGTATCTCCTATCGGCTTTTCTCTCTGGTGTTGATGCCGATCCTGAAACAATGTATTATCCGGAATAAATCCACTGGGAACCACAATTGTCAGTAGTCAGAAAAATATGTTAGGGTTAGATCTTTGGCCACTGCGGGCTGATAAAAATAGATTTTAAAAATCAGGGTATTTGTTTGTCCAGTTAAAATTATCTGTTATTGTTCATATGCTTAGACTCTCTCTGTATGACAACAAGAGGACCGAGCAGGTCAACATCACTGGCCCGAATAATAATAAGAATTGTTTACTGGTGCTAACTCGACCGCTAGTAGCTGGTTTGTGATCCGTGCTAAAATTAGGGAGAAACAAAACATATAATCACAATATCAATAACCTATCCTATCACGCGCAAAAGTAAGATCTCTTATCCACTCCTGTCATTTAATTAAATTAAAAGCCCACAGGTCTTAGCCTATCTTATCACTCTGCGCTCACCGGTTACGGGTTTGGGATTTTAAGGTATGTGCCTTTTATCCCTTCCCACCTCGGTAAACTCTCAGCGCACAATATTCAGTGATAATTTTATTATGACTACTTTACAAGTATCGCTTGTCATTACTAACTATTTGTTTCGCCACATGATATTACACTAGTCACTTACTCAGTTACACATAATGGATTAGGAGTAAATTTATATTCCGTCAATAGTCAGTCACCTAGTGTATCTATTTGTCAATTAAAACATCTCTTTCTGGGTGATAGCGAGTAATTTAAATCTACATTACACTGGAAAAATGTAGCTATGCGTTATTTAATTACGCTAGTATTAGCACTTAGAAAAATCCCAGTGAATGATAATGATGAAATTAACACACAGAATCCCTTGAATGCTAATATATATATTACCGCAAAACAGAAATATGAACCAATCTCCACGAAATCTAAAATCCACTTTATGCTATGGCTTTTTTAGTATAACGAGCTAGATATCTCAAAAATCCTGAAGCGACTAGATAATGACTTTGGGGAGACGAGGTATATATCCATAAATGCTGTTCTTTCACTCCTTAGTGCGAAAATTTGCACCTACGGCCATGGCCGGGCAAATCTACGGTTCGATTCCCGAATTAAAGACTTTCTACTCACCTATGCCGAGCGACAACATCGGGCTTGTCTTTGATTATCTCCGCCTGCCAAATATCAATACGTAAGTTAAGTCCCCCTGAAAATGTAACCATCCAAGGTACGTCTTTAGTCTTATCGCCCTTGATTCTTCAAACAAACCGTTAGCGACTGGCCTCCTGCTCGCGTTTTTCACTGATCAAAGAACGATTTCATCAGCCGCGCACTCCGGTCTGTTCAACCATGCTTAATTGCTAAAACGGCTCGCGTGATAATTGCGATAGCAAATCAGGGCTCTTGTTGACTATAATTTTGTCTGTCCGAACGAAGGTAAACCTTGACAGCACATGTCAACAGAAAAATAGGCGTGGCTTCAAAGGTGAGTCTACAGTTAGTGAGTTTCGTGGCTTTCGCGTAAAAAAATATAAATTTTAGATGGGGGGAGGGCAAAAGTGGACGGTCACTGCTGCACTATTTACATACACAAGTATATATGTGTTACATTGGGGTTTTTGTGCTGCATATGTTTGCGTGCTAATGTGTTAACGAATGCCGTATGGGTTTCAAATCGAACATTCAACTGGTGATAAAGTTGACAATGACTTGCGTGGATTTTTGGGTCCGCAGAAGACGGCATATTTATTGACGTAACATACATAAATGTTCATAGCAAAGTGGAATTACATGCATCTCTTGAATCTCCTACAGTAAGTGACCCATCGTCTCGTATCTGGCCTATTTACTAAAGGTGCCGGTAAGCGGTTAACACGTAAGTAGCGAAAACCAGAATATGGAGATAATTATTATAGATTGCTCCCTTAACGTTTTCTCTGTATAAAAATCATAGAACTTACATACTTGAGTTCGGCATCTTGTTGAAAAATAGTGGCGACCTTCGCAGTTCCTTAAGCCACGTAGGAGAACTGTGAATACTTCAAATACCTTGGGAGCGATAGCATCTACGTCTTACTCTGACGGATTTTTACAACGAAAGGCCTCGAACTAACGGTCTGCATACATTAGTGCAGCACCTATTACGTCATCATCACCTAGTGACGTGAACCATATATCGCGTTCATTATAATTAACATTGGTGCAAAATACATCATGTTGGCCCCAGATAGAATTGTTACCGCGTAGATTAAACTGCTAACAAAACTAAGTGTGGTCAACATGCAAAATACATTATAATCTTCCTTAACAATGTGCGACAGAGATGGATTTGGGGCGACCCCTTCTCGATATCTTTTTCACTCCGGCATTACTCATTTTAAATTGCTGTACTGACTAATTGCGTGCTTTTCCATGGCCAGCGCTGTTTTCTTTCTCTGCTATGTAGCAGATATTTTGTACTTTCATTCTTACATTCCTTTTAATAATAATTCGTCTTGTCTGTTTACCTGCTCATCCCTGCTGAAATAGTAGACAGGTGATGCAATATTGAAACGGCTGTCAGGTTGGTAAATTCTCGTGTACCACACCTTGGCCACGACAGATTCACAATAAAATCGCCCCAGCGTATTTGTTATATCGCTGATAAGGCAAGGGTGCGTCTGTTGCCAAGGTGGTAAGGAGACGGGTCGTGTGTGCTCGAGCAACAGATAACAAGATTACTGGTCTGTGAGACACCTAATGGACAGACATAAATAACAATCGTTTCCTGTCCGACTTTCACAACACTTTATATGAAAGTAATAAGTTGTTACATCTGACACACATTGTCGTATGAGTTTACAAATGTGTTGGTGAGTTTGCCTGCCAGGCAATCGGATGTTTTAATACCATATTTAGGGGAGGTGACGTCAGCATCATGCACATAATTTTTCCATGTCGGAAATAATTTTAAATTTCCTCACACGCATGTTTGAAAACGATTGGCGTTCTGATTAGCCTCGTAACAAACAAATGCGACAGCAGACTTGCAATATAATCTGACAATTTTTGCAAGTCTAGTTCACAGTGAGAAATCGCTTGCCAAGACACAATCAGACCTTGCCAGAAGTTAGAATTCAGAATTCCATTTATCAGGTCGGACTTTTATTTGAGTATTTTTGGAAGGACTTACACAGCCCAGGAAAACTCTGACATTTTAATAACGAACCGGAATCTGAGGAAACTGAAACACACGGAGTCATAGAGGGAATCTAGTTGCTAAATTAACGACCCCCAAACAACACGTTTAAGTGGCAAAGTCAAGTGCCTTTATTCATCTGAGAAAAATGTCTGTGAGCCAGGATTGGCGTAAGTTGTATTTTTTACATTTTATATTTTTCATGTGAACTGCTGGTGACTGCTTTATCGCTAGTTTCTTGAAGAGACCTCAAAGCATAAGTAGTCCCAAGTTCCATATGGAGCAGGGAGGGAAAGATGAAAGAAATGATGTACATTCTAAGTATAAGATTTACATTTTCAAACCAGTGTAAATGCCTATGTAAACATATTCACTTTAAAATTAATGAAAGTTTCAAACTTTTCAACAAGTGTAGATATAAATGAAAACATATTCAATTTATAATGTGAACATTTTCATTCAGTGGAGATGTAAATGTAAACATATTCTTTCTGTACTATTAACCTTTTCATTTAAATGGAAAATCAATATAAATGAATTCAATTTAAATGTAAAGGAAGTTTTCTATCAAGGAATTAAGTTTAATTCTCATCGAGGGTAAATTTTGAGATAGAAGGGATGGTGTATTAGAGAGAAGGGGACACATAAGTATGTATCGGGAAACGCATTACTCAGGAGAGCGTTTCATTTCTATTCTTTTACGATAGATGTTGGTGGTACCAGTTAGGGTACTAATCTATGGAACAAAGTGAGGGTATAAGTGGACTGACGTATAACTAGTAACCATCATCAGAGGATCTTAGAAACGTGGGACCAGCTTGGCAAATACTCCTTGATCTTACTTGGAACGTACTGCGTCTTTAATCTTGACCAGAGACGCGAGAACTCCAGTGACCTATCTGCACAGAACTAAACCATCAGCTGGAGCAGAACCTACCATTTGCAGATAAGTGAAACCTATCAGCTGCCACGTGAACTCATTTTAAAACATTTATCTCATCACAACAGTGATGATAACTTTCTGAAAAAAAAAACATTATTCACTCTTTTAAACCCTTGTTAAAACTAAATGATTATTAAATTTGTTATTTGTAATTATACAAATTTAACTTCGATTTAATCATTTTAAATTTACTGCATGTTTGTCGCAGTCAATTTACTCAATACACTCTAAACAGAGCAATACCATAATAATAAGAATTCCACTGAGTAAATCAGGGTGGGGGCTTGACTAGCTGAAATTAATAATTGCTTAATTCTTCATAAAAGGCGGCGGACCGATATAAAGTTAACAATTACCCTGCCAATGCAGCATTGTTATTGACTTCGGAAATTTCTTATGATCAGTCTCTTGAGATAGAAGCATCACTATCCTTCTATCTACCACTCTGTCAAGAGTAATCTTGTGCGAAGGTAGACACATTTGAAGGCCCATATTAGCTACTCTTGAGTTTTGGCCACTGTTGGTCCACTACTGCAAAGCAGGGGAGGCAATCCGTGACATTCAGTAATTGTAATCAGCTGACTTATTAATTTTATATTGTTGAATTGAGTTTTGCTGAATTTGTTTGATTATCATAAGTTAGTTACATAGCAAGGTGGAAACTTAGGCTCTATCTTAACGATCCTGTGCTACGAGTGCTCGTCTCTGACACTGGGACTACATTCCTGTCAGACTCAATTCTTCTTCAGTTCTTTTCAGTAACTACTACTGAATACTACACTCATTAAAACCTTTCGCCACACACACACACATATATATATATATATATATATATATATATATATATATATATATATATATATATATATATATATATATATATATATGTGTGTGTACACATTCATATACACGTATATATATATATATATATATATATATATATATATATATATATATATATATATATATATATATATGTGTGTAATTTTAAGCGGGTGGGGGAAAGGGGGAATGATGAACCTTATAGTAATGGTAATAATAGTAAATGACAGTGATTGATAGTAATAATAGTAATAGTAACCCCTTCAGTCATGATTGACTATGAGAATGCGCCCCTGGGGTGATAGCTCCAAGCTGGTTTTGTTTCTGGTGTTCGCCGACACCATAGGGTGAAGCTGGAGTGTTCTCTCCAAGGTGCGAGCTTGGGCACAGTTATATGGAGATCAAGCTGTTGCCCATGCAGCGTGTCCCCCTCTCCACGTAGCCGGTAGGTTCGAAGGAACGGCAGTAGCCGATACAGTTTGATACCAGTCACGTGATCAACCTTACAAAGAAAATATTGCGCTCTTATCTCACGCAGTTCACGAATGTATTTCGATAGCCAGCTCGAGAGTTTTAATTGGGAATGCGGAAAATGTGCCTTTGATCACGGGGACACCGTGACTTTGAATTCTTGGTTCAGGACAAGGTTTAAGATGTTAAGAAACACTCTGCAAAGTTTCAGAGCATTCCAACAATTCATTCTTGAGATATCGCGTCTCAAAATGTACCTGTCGTGCTAAATAGGGAAAGTGAGAAAAAGAAGAAAACAGGAGAAAAATTTGTTAACAAACAGTTATTTTGTGCACTTACCTTATCTTAATGACCTCCAAGAGTATACATATCCCCTTCCTTTGCATTTTAATTTCTTTAGCAGCCTCAGACATACTTTCTTCAGCCACTGTCATGCACTTACATAAAAATGTCTCTATAACTATGTCTTGTCATTGGTGGCGGGGCACTAGTGTGCAAACTAAACTTTTCAAGCGCTGCTTGGCCTCGGCCAAGTGATCGTATAAACATTACCATCCTTACATTGATTTCCTTGTTCTTTTTTGTGTTTATCCCTGTCTCCTCTACATTTTCTGCATCTCCTGATGTTGTGAAAGATGTTTCCCACAAGCAGTTGCTACATTTGACAACGATTGTGTGACAGAAACCTTGCTTTGAATCTCCATTGAGCCTACACGACACTATAAACTCACAACATTCTACACATCTGATGTTTGCTGTTATTCAAGTGCTCCATACTCATAAGAATAAAAGCATTATTTGTTTGTCCATCTTTTGTATGGGTTGAGAGGGTGCTTTTCCTCAATTTCTTCATAGAAGAAGGTTTAACTTCGTTATCGATAACAGCTGCTTCATTATTTTCTGTTGTGCTAACAACTTCACCAGGGCCCTGGTTGCCAAAAAAACTTGCGTTTTCTTAACTTCCTTCCCCTTTTTTTGTCACCCATATCGTTCTTGTTAAATTGGTTTGTACAGCTTACCACAATAATGTAACTTTTTCACTCAAAAAGGTGTAATATGAATGGTTGAACTCCGACAACTTTGAATTTTTCAGCCCACATGTGGCAAAATGATTCATAAACAATCGACTTTAAGGAGAGTAATGTCCCTTCTCATAAATGATTCTCTTGAGTTTTTCTGGTACAGAAGAGTTATGGAATCATTATCAATTCGCCTTTTTAGTGTGGGAATCATAATGTTTTCAAAAAGTGGTTAGTAACCAGAGGTAAACAATGCGTTGTCAAGGAAAATTAATATAACCCTCTGGTCACTTATCCTTTAAAAAGTAAAAAACTATGCATCACTGGACAATATAAACCTATGTATTGTGGAGAGAAATGGTTTGGCTTCATAAAAACATTTAAAAACAAAAATGAAGTTTTTCATTAGATTTGAAGGAAGTCTACCACACAGCTACCTTAAAATTTCTGCAGTCCTAAATATCTACCAAGCCATCCACTGAAATCTACCAGTAGAGCGGGATCAACTGGTTGCGAACCCCTGCTCTATACGAAGCGTGAGCAATCACCAATAGCCGCATGTGGCGGTTTGTCAATTACAACTGTGGCGAATTTGTTTAGGTGCAAATGATGACGGAATGTTTCACTTTTGAGGTATAAAACGTTAAACAAAGAAAAACCCCATAACAGAAACAGCTTTAAATTGGAGAAATGCACTAACTAGTCATGCTGGAACGGTTTATAAGAGTGCTAACAATTCAGACCAGTGATGGCTTGGAAACGGATGATGTACCGACCATTCGGGTGTGCTGACTGTTGAGACATTCGTCGTAGGTAGCGTCGGACTTTGTGTCTGCCCTAGAAGCAAACAAAGTAGTGAATAATTTAAAGTTTCTGTCAAGTGAAAGATGCAATACTTGAGCGGTCATTTTTTCAGTTACATAACCACTAAGACTCTCTTTCTGTCCACGATTTAGAACAAATTTCTGTTTATTTAATTCGCAGACCAGCAGAATTGTAAACTTTTGTTTGTCATTTCAAAACAGTTTTTTCATAAAAATAATTCATCCATAACGGGCTTTTCTTTTCTTTTAGCTCTTTGTCTTTATTCATGGATAAGTTTGCTATTCGAAATTGGGTATCGTCACGCTCCAGTTTACCCAGATGTAAATGGGTATCTGACTCTGCTCTTGAGTTAGGGAAAGCAAAGGCGGCAAGCAAGGGAACTGCTTACCATGACCTCTAGAAACTGGACTTAGTATAGTGAAGTCTCTAGCACTTCGCTTCTCTACGGTAGTTTCTGCTATGGGACAAGTTTTACTTTAAATTCACTATTGGAAAAATGATAACAACCGTCTAACAATGCCGAGGCCATGGCTGCGACCAAAAAAAAAAAATTATCATAATAATAATAAAATAAATAAAACAAAACAAGCCAGTAATTAGCTGACACGTGGCAACATCTCTTCAGATCAAAACCTGGCCAATTTGAAAGCTGGCATTTGCACATCGCTGCCAACGTTTCCTTCAAAGTGGCCCTGTGAATAAACGCTTTGACTTGTGTTTCATAAAATGACTTCTCCAGAATGCATCATCAAAGTAAATGGAACCGTTTTAGAACGAGTCAAGAGATTCAAATACATGGCCACGTTAGTAACATTGGATGGAAGATGCATCTCAGAAGTCAAGACTGGAATAGCCCATGCAAAAGCAGAATTCTATAAAATGAACAGTTTTTTTACGCATGTGACGGGTTGGGTTGGTGTGTTTTGCTGCTGTTCCTTCGTTCTTCTATTATTGATTGAAGAGTAAAGTCACTCTCTAGATGTAGTTAATGGTTGGTATTGATGGTTAGCTCTGACCATCAGAACATCCCTTCGACGTTCTGATTTGCATATTATATATTAGTTGATTTCCCTTGTGGGAGAGCTATCGTGCTGGAAAAACGTAAACATTTACAGCTGTGAACCGAACCCGAAACGTAAATAAAAGATCAAGCTTTCTGTTCTGAGTCCACATGTATTAAGGTTCATACAAAAGACGATATCCGACATTCACAAAACTTCATGTACAGTTCAGCATAACAATGAATTCCAAATAATATCAGTAAGTATCCGTCCGTGTCAAAACAATATGTCAGATGAACATCGTGGCTATATACGTGCGCTGTTGTAGTCAACAGCCAGAAATGAGCGCATGAGTTCTTGACAGCTACAATTTGAATCACAATGCGATTCTCCTTCCATCATTTAATTTAATTTAATTAATCTCATACTTAGATTAATATCCGAACTGACCCTGAGTTCTACATTGATTCATATATATAATATAGGCTATATACTAAGCCTTTTTTCCTTGGAAGAAATATAAGACACGACTTTCTTGCTTGACGGATAGCGTAACAAGGGCAATGTAACCAAGTCACCCAGCGTGACCTTCCCAACGCGAATGCGTCATAATCTCCGCATATATTTCGCGTTCAGTATACCGTAAAATATCGACATATTCTATAAATGTTAATGACCCCTAAACGTTGCGCACGGCTAAACCCCAGCAGACGCCGTCATTTAAAATAACACCGTAACAGATTTCCTGTCAGACGGGGGAAAAAAAAATCTATTAGATAGATTTTTGTGTGAAAAATATTAATCAAATTATCAAAAATTTAACAAAACCCGACGTATGACCTACGATGTTCTATCTAGAACAGTGTCGTGGTCATGTCAGTAATATCTTATAATAAAATCAACGTCATATCATACATATAACTTATATTAAACAAGGAAATGTCACTGTCACTAACTAATTAACTAATTAATTTGTTGTATGTATCGACTAACTAATAATGTGAGGTGTTATTAAAATTATTCTAACTAATTAAAATTAAAATAATTAATTATAATATGTACGTATGGTACTAACTAATTAATATCTAATTGAAGAAAATGAGAAATAGTATAAGAGAGTAAAAGAAATAAAAATTGAGAAGTACGGACAATTAAAACTAAATATTAAAGTATACATTAAATTAGAATGCGTGTGAAAATGAAGTGTAAGGATAGATACCTAATTAAATTAACGCAATCAGAAGAAAAGAACAGAAAAAATTCATACATTTTAACTATAAATATGAAATGTCATAATCTAATATCTATTACCTTAATAATTACACTAATTAAAAGGTTTAATTGGTGTGATATTATTTTGTTTCATCTTTTCTTAGTATATTTTATTTTTTTATTTCATCACACTTTAACTTTATTTTATTATATATTAATTTAATAACTAGAAAATTTAACAATATCGGACATGAAGATCCAATCGTTGTTACATCCTGTTGACTTGTATGAAAGTTCATTAAGACACAAGGTTCATATTATCGAATTATGATATGATTATCCAATCATCGTTAGTTCCTTTATTAAAACTTTGAACGTAATTTGAATAAGTCATCAACGTATCTGTCCCTTCTACATCAGAGATTGTTTCTTTTTAACAGTTTTCAATCGAAATGAGTGATACGCAAAGTGGAAGTGAAGTCCAAATTTTCAAACGATCCGTAAAACTTGATATTTTGATCACAATAGTTTATTTCGAAATGTCCTTATTTAAGTAGGAAGTCCAACTGAAGTGTTGTATATTCTGACGTGGCATTAATACCGTTCATTGCAAATGTAATGCTTGATTAGTCAGAAAATTTTCTTGAAATAGTAATATTCATTCAGAATCCGTAGGATGTCTGGACAACGTATCGGCTATGACGTTCTCAGTTCCTGGTATCGACTGTATTTCGAACTCATATGGTTGCAACGCAATAGCAAATCGTGCAAGCTTTGGACTTTTATGGTTTGAACGACGTAATGCTGCCACAGATTTCTGATCAGTCTGGATCAAAAATGGAGTTCCTAGCAAAAAATTTTCTTGTTTGGTAATTGCCCAGATTACGGCGAGCAATTCTCTGTCTACAGTCGAATATTTAGTCTCCGGAGGTTTCAGCTTGCGTGAGATATAAAGTACAGGGTGAAGGACATCATCATGATATTGGAGTAGACAAGCCCCGAGTCCGTAATTACTCGCATCTGTACGTAGAACAAACTTTTTAGAGGCATCTGATAATCTTAAAACAGGTGGGCATGAAAAAATTTTCAAGATAGTGCGAAAAGTTTTGTCACATTCGTCTGTCCAATTTATCCTTAATGGCATGTTCTTCTTTAATAACGATGACAGGACAGCCGTGATGGATGATAAGTGAGGTACAAATCTGCTATAGTATTGGATTAACCCTAACAGACTCCTAACCTGTTTCTTCGTTTGAGGAACAGATAAATTTAATATTTTAGAAACCGTACTGGGAATTGTTTGGATACGTCCTGATCCAATAATGTGTCCCAGGAATGTTATCTCATTACACGCTATTTGAATTTTAGTTGGTTTAGCGGTTAAATGGTTATCACGCAATATTTCCAAAACTGATTTAAGACCCAAAAAATGTTCCTCAAATGATGAACTAAACAAACATATGTCGTCAATGTAGGTAATTATATCTGATCTACCCGCTAAAATTTTTCGCATCATGCGAATAAAGGTAGCTGGAGCATTCATTAGCCCAAAAGGCATCACGTTCCACTGGTAAAGACCTTGTGGAGTTGAGAATGCTGTGTAGTATTTGGCTCTTTCGGTTAGTGGAATCTGCCAATAACCTTTGGTTAAGTCAATTTTAGTGAAAAGTGTAGCATTGGATAGACGAGGAAGTAAATCGTCAAGGATAGGATGTGGTTCGCTATCAGGTACTGTCTGCGCATTAAGTTTCCTATAGTCAACACATAAACGTATGTTGTTGTCCTTTTTCCGGACAATGACTAAAGGAGAAGAAAATGGAGATGTACTAGTCTCAATAATACCTAATGATATCATCTGTTCGAGTTCCTGAGATGTCTTACTCAGAAAATGTAGAGGTACAGAATAAGGATGAACACGAATTGGTGTATCATCGTTAAGAATAATATCGTGACTAATTACAGATGTGCAACCCGGTACATCCGTTAACACATCTGGGAAAGATTGTAGAAGATCAGCAATGCGTTGATGCTGTTGCGGTGTAACCGTAGAAGAAATGGTCACATCACGCCAAGATTCAGTAGGTTGGACAATAAGTACAGGTAAAGGCATCTGCACTTCAGGAAAAGAAGATTCTTCCTCCTGTATAACAGATAGATTAGAATAATGACAAGTAGATACAGTATTGTCATCTAGTTCATGAAAAATTGACTGTAAGTGTATAGGACGTGTATGAAATTGCTTGAGCATATTAATATGGAATATCTTTCTGTGTCCCTTGATATCTAAGACGTAATCAACGTCTGAAATTTTATCAGTAACCTTATAAGGACCAGTCCATGAGATCAATAACTTATTGTTATTGTGAGGGAGTAATACATAAGCCTCATCGCCTGGGAATAATTGGCGTAATCGTCTAGATCGATTTTGTATCGATCGAGCCTTAGCTTTTGCAGCCTCAGAAGAAGCTGTTGCCAATTGGCAAGACTCAATAATATTATTCCGAAGATTAATCACATACTCATAAGATGACTGAGTGTCCTGAGTCATCTCTGCATCAATTAATAAATCTTTTATCAGTCCCATAGGACCTCTCGGAGGGGCACCAAAAACTAACTCAAAGGGAGAGAAGCCAGTTTGTTCATGTGGCACCTCTCGGTAAGCAAACAGGACAGCTGGGAGTGCTCTGTCCCAGTCCTGAGGGTGTTTAACAGTAACCTTATGTAAAAGTTGCTTAAGCGTACGGTTAAGTCTTTCAACTGCACCGTTACTCATGGGATGATAAATGCTACTCAAATTCCTATCAATGTTCCAGGTTTTCATTACTTCCTTCATGGTATCGGATATAAACTGCGACCCATGGTCAGATAATAATTTTCTAGGAAACCCTATTCTAGAAAAAATTAGATGTAATGCATCAGCTATATCTGTGGTAGTGGTGGTCTTCAATGGAATGGCTTCTGGCCATCGTGTGCATAAATCAATGCACGTGAGAACAAATCTATGTCCTCTCGCAGATGGTAGAAGTGGACCAATTATATCTATGGCCATCTTGTCAAAAGGTCGTACTGAGATATCGCAAGCCTGAATAGGCGCCGTGTGAAAAGCTCCACGTGCTTTCACTTCCTGGCACGTAGTACAAGAACGTACATACTGCGAAATATCCCGTGATACTCCTGGCCCAAAAGAATGAAGACAATACTCGAGATCGTGTTCGAGTATATCCCATATGTCCTGCACACTGCGAATCATGCGCGTGTTGAAGAATGTACCGTCTAAAAGCAGCCGGTACCATCACTTGTTGTTTTACCTGTGATTTATCACTAAAACATCTAATCAGTATATTATTTTTAATAATAAACCAATGTTTGTTATTATTACCTGATGTTAAATTATCAACCTTATTAACTAGGTTAAAAAATTTATTTAAAGATTTGTCATTTTTTTGTTTGTTAGCAAATGATTCCCTGTCAATAGGTGAATTGACCTCAATATCCTCCTGTTTCTCTGCATCCATCTTATTATCATTGACACTCTCCATGAGCATAGTCTGAGCTCTAGTCGTCACGGCGTTTCCAGTGCATAGATTGTGTCTCTCCCATTCAATAATATCTTCTGGTGAACAATCCTTGCTGCCGTGTATGCGACCCACCATAAGGTCTGCAATCGGCTTTTTCAGCATGCATACCTTCACGTTCCCTGTGAAAAAATGTGTTTTAACATGGATAATAGCTGTGGGGTAAAACTCAATAGTTCCCCCAAAAGTCATGCAACGGACATATTCCCCCGTTGCACAGCTAGGATGTACCAGCGACTGTCGCACTCCAATGGTTGTGGACCCCGAATCTCTCAATACAGAAACTATAGAACCGTTAACTATCCCTCTGTTAAAAATCAGAGAGCCTGTTCCATCATTGGCTGCAAGACCTACTTCTGGTGGAATGTGTCCGCAGTTTAGCACTGTCTCCTTTGCCTTCTGAAAAATAAGACTGCATTGTGGGCAACTATTCGCCACGTTATAATTTATAGCAAAGCATGCAGCAGAAGAATGCATTGTATTATCGTTAGGTGGAACCTGAACATTAGGAGTGATATCATTTGTAACTGCTGCCCCGGTATTATGGTTATAATGTGACGATCCACGAGAATGAGAACGATTACGAGAATAATTAGTTGAATTATACTGTTGTCGTCTATTGTAATTGTTATCTCGATGTCTCGAGTTATAATTATCGCTATTCTTCCAATTGTTACCATTATTATATTGATATGACCGATTATAACTTGAGTTACGTGGATTACTGTTGTATCTTGACTGAGGTGAATAATTTCTGTTTTGTTGTCTTCCTCTATTAACACATTAACTACCGAATTGAAAAACACACTGTGGCCGAATTAAATTTTTTTCCCATTTTCATCCTGTAGGTGTTTGCACAAAGTAAGCTGTAGTTTTCGTAATTGTTACGATTTTTATGAATTTCACATCCTTTTAAAGATAAATGAATGTACTATTACAATAAGCACCGTTTGTAACTCTAATAGAGGTTGTTGCTATTTAACGGCCCTCCAATGGCCGAGGACTGGCAATATTTTCACAGTTATAACTGCTTGCGCCCCATCTCTATCAAAATCACAATTTCAATCAATGTGCACACCGTTTTCACTCTTGTCCTCGTCGCTAGATCTATCAGTCAATTGTTGAAACACGTTTCTATCCTATTTAGCCGTTAGACGAGATGTGCACACATTTTTTGTAGTTCTATCACTAGTTGCCACGGTAAACAGTTTTACACGATTTGGTAACTAACCCAAAACGCTGCAAAAATATGAACATAATATAAATTTTCCAGTGTTCTACAACAACCTTGCTTTGGGAATTTGTTTTCTGGTGGCAATATAAAATCTCGAACCAGATCAGAAAGTGTTTCAGTACATTTTTCATTCGTTTTATTACTAAAATTAGATTGGCGCTCTGAGCGGCTTGCAGTCCAAATGTGTTTATTTTGTGAGCCGCTGACAGCGGCTTGCGGTAGTTAATGTGTTAAAGTTATTGTTAAAGTTATTCTGTCCCTTATGAAAATTAATGTCATAGTTTCCTTTGAACCTACCTCTGTCTACACTGTGTGTTCTTGGTTTGTTATTACTATGATATGCCATATTGGAGGCTACAGGAAGAGGTTCTCTTATCAACGAGCCAGAAATATTAGCATTCGGATGAGCTGTGCAGTAATTTAAAGAAATTTTTTCTAACTCATCAATAGTTTCTGGTTTTCTTTCTTGCAGATAAGCAAAGAATGGTGGGCTGACAGAAGATAATACTTTATCCCTCAATAACAAATCGACTAACTTGTCGTAAGATTTGTTGACACCTGCTAGTTCAACCCATCTGTTAAAAGTATTGCGTATGTTAGCAATAAATCCTGTAAAATCTTTATTATTATCTGGCAACAAACTTTTGAAACGTAATCTACATGCCTCTTCGTTCAAGTGGAAACGACGTAATAACAAAGTCTTAATGGCCTCATAGTCTGTGGATAATGTTGGATCAATATTTTGTGCTGCACTTGCAGGTTCGCCATCCAGAAATTCCTTAAGTTTAAGTGCCCATGCAGTTTTGTCAAGGTTATTGACCTTGCATATATCCTCAAAGCGCGCCAGCCATGATGATAGGTCGTCCACGTGTAATTTGAAAGGTGGTAGCTTAAAGTAATAATTGCCCTTAAGTCGGTTGGAAGAAGATCCAGATTGAGCATTATCATTTTGGCTTGCTGCAGCACCCTGTGAATTAAGTTTTGATGTTTCCAATTTAAGCCGTTGCAATTCCATTTCTTGCTGCAGTATGATTTCCTGTCGTTTCAATTTATTCTCTTCTTCAATCCGTAGGATTTCATCTCTTGCCATCTTTCTTTCTTCCTCTTGTCTTAATTCTTCTCTCTCTGCTTTAGCAATAGCTTTCTTTTCAGCCTCTTTTCTTTCAAGTTTTTCCATTTCTGCCTTAGCAATAGCTTTCCTTTCCTCCTCTTCTGCCTTATATTTTGTAAATTCAGCCAATGCATAAGCCTCGAGAAGTTCTCCTTTTTTTCCAAAATCCTTACCATTTTTAATAAAATAGTCTAAGTTAAGCATATTGAAGTTAATTTATTTAAGTATTCAATTACTTATGTCTTGTAATCACCACTAGAATCTATGTCGATAATAATAATTACTCAACGAATGAATAATTAATATAAGAAATTGCAGTATTCCCGTACTGTTATTTATAAGTTCCACAAATCTATAATATTTTGTAAAAATATTATATATATATATATATACCCGATAATATCTATCATAAATAGTTATGATAGTTAGTTATATAAGGTGCTGAAATTATATCATGCACTTAATATTAATATTCAATAATTATGGGTATTATTCCTAAATAATTAGGTTATTTAATCTTAATTGTCATCAAGTTCCCACTGTAGTACTGAGAAAGTGTACTAATTAATATTTAATATGTCTTAATATGTTATAAAGTTATAATAATTAATCATAGTATATTATGTCATAATCATGAGCTATAAAATGCATTGCCCATTTCTTGGACCATCACTGCAAATTGGTGCAAAGTCCCTAATTCCTCTTTAAAACTCATAAAAATTTAATCATATTAATCTATACTCTTATTAAAGAATAAATTATAGCATTAATATTAAATTATAAATGGATGAAATGAAGACAAACAATACAATGGGTTAACCAAGGATTACAGAACATTATTAACATACAACAAAGACATTTTCACAATAAAAATGCATTTACAACTAAGTTGACTAGACCGGAAGTGAGAATTAAAGAATAAACTGAATAGATAATTAACCTGCGTACACAACAATTAGTGACGTATACATGGACTCATTAACGGTCGTACAAGAAAAATATAAACTGAATGATAGTAAGGTCAGAAAAAACATGATAGATTACAAACATTGTTAAAGAACTGAATAAAAATTAGAACCAAATACACTAGAATACCACAGTTATAACACGACTATACACCTAACATGCAAGGTGAATTAATGCAAGTCCGAACGACACGATCACCGATAATGTATTCGACGCGTTTTTCGCGAAGTGCTATTAATTCACGACCCTAAGAACAATTACAATCAATTCGTAGCATCCAAGGAGCCATAGAACTGATTATAATTCGCCGCCCATCCATACCCGCTACATGTAAAAGGACAGAAACAATATTTAACATGGCTACAAAAAAAAGAACATGGCGTTATCGGACAAACAGGACGAAATATGGTAACGTTTAAAATCAGTTACTTATCTTTTTTTGGCAGTAATACAGTACATTATCTGTTTCGCCAACAGACTCGCGAGCTTGTTTGAAACATTGAAGACATTAGCAATACGTTTCATTTGCTGTTTGAGAGCTCCAAATAAAATTTTTTTGAAGGACATTGAATGTTGCTGACTTTTGCAACCGTTCGTACTGTTGTCAAGGGCATGACGTCACCGGTGTTTTTGCATAATAATGTCCATTTCGGCTCGAAAGGAAAAATGTCTTATTTTTTTGAGGTTCGTTCTTTTGAAAGTTTCAAGACCACTAATGGCCACCAGTTGTGACGGGTTGGGTTGGTGTGTTTTGCTGCTGTTCCTTCGTTCTTCTATTATTGATTGAAGAGTAAAGTCACTCTCTAGATGTAGTTAATGGTTGGTATTGATGGTTAGCTCTGACCATCAGAACATCCCTTCGACGTTCTGATTTGCATATTATATATTAGTTGATTTCCCTTGTGGGAGAGCTATCGTGCTGGAAAAACGTAAACATTTACAGCTGTGAACCGAACCCGAAACGTAAATAAAAGATCAAGCTTTCTGTTCTGAGTCCACATGTATTAAGGTTCATACAAAAGACGATATCCGACATTCACAAAACTTCATGTACAGTTCAGCATAACAATGAATTCCAAATAATATCAGTAAGTATCCGTCCGTGTCAAAACAATATGTCAGATGAACATCGTGGCTATATACGTGCGCTGTTGTAGTCAACAGCCAGAAATGAGCGCATGAGTTCTTGACAGCTACAATTTGAATCACAATGCGATTCTCCTTCCATCATTTAATTTAATTTAATTAATCTCATACTTAGATTAATATCCGAACTGACCCTGAGTTCTACATTGATTCATATATATAATATAGGCTATATACTAAGCCTTTTTTCCTTGGAAGAAATACAAGACACGACTTTCTTGCTTGACGGATAGCGTAACAAGGGCAATGTAACCAAGTCACCCAGCGTGACCTTCCCAACGCGAATGCGTCATAATCTCCGCATATATTTCGCGTTCAGTATACCGTAAAATATCGACATATTCTATAAATGTTAATGACCCCTAAACGTTGCGCACGGCTAAACCCCAGCAGACGCCGTCATTTAAAATAACACCGTAACAACGCAACAATTCTTTCTCAGAGGAAGTAAGAAAGAGAGTTCTTCAATGTTATATAGAACCAATCCTGGCATATGGAAGTGAGTCATGGACAATTAGTAAACATGTAGGAAAAGCACTAGAGGCCACAGAGATGTGGTTTTACAGAAGAATGTGAAAAATGCCATAGACAGCTATAAAGCGTAATCAGGATGTTTTGAAAGAGGCCAAAGCGCAAAGGAAGCTTATTCCAGAGGTTAGAAGGAAGCAGTTCACTTTCTCTTGGCCTGTTATGAGAAGGAAGCTGGAGTTTATCATTACAACAGGAAAGATTGAAAGAAAAAACATATAGAGGACATCAAAGCGAAAAGATACTGGACAGTCTAACATCGTGGCATGGAAAGAAGTCAACAACAGAATTGATCAATAATACTTGTACTGTAGACAGAAAGTTGTGAAGAGACATGATCACATAAGACACCAGGCATGGTACTCAGGGCCGTAGATACGGGTGCGGGTTTGGTGACAAACATTTGTGGCGACATTATACTTTACCAAAATAGAGCATTAAAAAAAAAAATTTTCTATCTGGCTTTTAGGAGCCGCTGATATGACTTGTGCGCTGCAGTCTCTCTGTGTGTTCTGTGTCTGTGTTTTCATCACACTATATTCTCAGTTCTTAGTGCAAAACACAGATTGCACGTCCGACTAGTGTGCCAATAAAATACATTGTATATTCCAGCCTCTCAAATCAACCAATCCAATCGAATCTCGTTCAGCACTACGTGGGTAGGGGTGTTTCAAATTAAAAAAAAAATACCCTCACGTGTTTCAAAATATTAAATTTAATATCCACGCGTGACCGCTTACAGTGATGTCATATCGCTGCGTCAGACTTCCACCGGCATCCTGTGCACAACTCATAAACACCACCTGTGAACTCATTTGATGTCCAGATGCTTCTTATCGCCAATATTGTCTCTCCAGACAGATTATCGTGATAATCACACACAGGGATGGTCCCGCGAAACGATAAACGCATCTATCACCTGTGTAATATGCCCACTTCAGACGGCTATCTTAGACAGACAATATTGGCTTCTATAGATGTTGATTTGGCGAGACCGTCTTTTCATGATAAGGATCTCACTCGCTGACCGGTGATACTGACTGGGTATTGTTACGATAATACCCCAATTCACCTGGCGGAACGTAAATAAGTCTGGGGAGTGTGTAGTGAAATTGACAGAGATACAACGGTAAAATACCTCCAAAGATAACCTGTAAGGATAAAAACATAATGCGTAGGCTGCTGATAGTACATGATCGCCCAGACCGCGGGTCATCACCCTCCATAAAAATTGACTTGCTAGACAGGAGGGGAACGGCGGATAAAAAGGAAAAAAATATGACTGGAAAGATTGCGTGAGACTAGAAAGGCTAAGGAGACGCAATTGGGGGGGAAACGGAGAAAAGTCACGTTTCCCAAGTTGACATAAAGCAAGGAACTCGACAGAAGGGACCTTGGATATGTTACGCCACAGTCATTTATTGGTCGCTTTTGCGATACCAAGCCTTTGATTTGAATTCAGCGGCAGAACGCGGATGTTTGGAATATTACAAAAATTAAAAAGTAACTTTTTCGTAATATTAATGTTAGGAATATAAAAATTAGCTGGCCGGATGGCCCATTCTGAGCAGTGAACTAATATGTTCTTAATTTTACAGACGGATAGATAATATTGAAGATAATGACAAAAGACAGTGTTGTTCACATCAACGACAGACTGTATGGAATAAAAAGTGTCGCTATTTGCACAAAAAAAAACACGACCTCGAGACGCAGGTGTTCAAATCTACTTAGTAGGGAAGCGAAGGGACATTGGTGGGAGCTGTGTCTAAATATAACTTTTAACGACAAAATTTTGGAGGGGAGAGAAAGGTTGGTTCAAAAATCAAGTACATTTTGAAAAAAAAAAAACAAGTAGAGACGGACAGACTAACAGATAAACATCCATACTTGACTGAAGCATGACTGAAATGACTTTAGGGTAGGAAATTTGAATTTCAAATAAACCTAGGCAGTGATTGGCCACAGACAATCATTTTATCGGCGCTCAGACGCGCAAGTGGGGCCATTCCTCAATAGTTGTTCGATGGTAGACACAGTATTTTAAAGTGTGGTGATTTCCAAATGAAAGAAAGTGAAATAAGTTCAGGGACGCCATACTATAGCCAGCAGCTCAGCTGAGTTTTGCTAGCATTTCTGTGTTCTTTATTCATAATCTGGTAAGATTGAAATTATTTCTTTGTATATTTTGAATATTGTTTAATGTTCGAGTGATTTGATACTGCCATATCGAAATCTAGCCTTACAAACAAGTAGGGATTTGCTCTAGACCCCCCGCCCAAGTCAGGGTCTAGGGACCAACAATATACATAAACTCCAACAAGGGTTAGGAAAGACAGATCAAGTGTTGAGAATAATGAAACATATTACCTATCCACTTTTAGGGAAGGAAACTAATAAATATTTTTCAGAATCTATAGTCTGGGAGGACCTATCTGATGTAAAACCACCATGGTAAATGTGCTGTTTGGTCAGAGAGATCTGACCTGTCTGTATGATGTGGTTGTTGTGTCCGTGTTGTGTCCAGACGTGGGTAGAGAATAGAATTTTGACACATAGCCAATACTTTGATTGCAGAGCTGTGAGTTTCAGCTGTCAACAAGGCGGTGTCCATTCAGTTGGTGATTTTACTCGAGTGTATCTGTGCAGTACGTTGTGACAGAGACCACTATTATTGCCCGCCAGCACGGAGAGGTGGGACCACCAGATTTCAGCACCAGAGCTACATATGCAAGATGAGTGAGCCTCTGGTCTGCTGGAAGTTCACCAACGCCTTTTAGTTACTAATACCCCATAAAATTCCTGCAATTTACTGGACACTGTGTAGTCAATATAGACAGGTGTGATGAGTCCACCCCAACAGCACAAGCATTAACTATCCTCCCAAGTAGATGACTACTAGAACATTTTAATAAAACTAACTAGTCTAGTACTTATATATGTACACTCTTGCATTTATTATGTAACATTCCATGCATTTCTTTCATAATTTTAAATCCTTTTTTTAACAAAAAGTTCTGGTCAACATAAAAACTTGATCCAGAACAAATAAATGTAATATAATTCTATCAAAAATTTTACACACGTGAGTTAGTTCAGTGTATTTTAACATTTGTTAATATTATTAGTCTGCTTAAATATCTGTGGGTGTATCTATAATTATCACACCACATTACATATCATTACCCTAGACATTTTACATAGATACATTCATTAAGAAAAAAAAAATTGAGTGTGAGGTCGTAGTGGTAGCAAGAAAGGCCTTCTGACAATTCACAACTACATTTTATCTCAGGAGCCTTCACAGCTGGCCTCATACATTACATTTAGTAATATCACCATCATACAATACCATCAAACCCATTACATACATTGGGGTCTTGTCCAGGGATAATTAGCCCAACAGTAATATTAGGATCTCCTGGTTGGAGAAATAAAATTAGGGGAAAATAAATTGTGAAATTCCCTTTAAAATTAAAAGTGTCCCTGCAGATAAAAGTTGGTGAATCTTCACAGCCAGTGATAATTAATTAGTTAACTGGTTAGTTAGAATTAGTTAGACTATAGTCATAAGAAGTACTTAGTGTATTTACTGGTTAGAGATTTAGCTTGTATATTATTATATTGTCTGAAAAGTATGGCGGAGCTAGCAAAATTCCGATCAGCTGCTGTGCTGACCGCAAAGGAGATGGGAATGGATGGTCAAATTTTAATTCAATATGTAACGGCTGAATGTGATAAATATATTGAAAGGGAAGATAGAAAGGTAGCTGAAGAGAAGAGGTTACAAATTGAGGCTGATAGAGAAATTAAGAGGCTGCAGATTGAGGCAGAAGAAAAACGACAGCAAAGGGAGGCAGAAGAAAAACGACAGCAAAGGGAGGCAGAAGAAAAACGACAGGAAAGGGAGGCAGAAGATAGAAGGTTGCAAAGGGAGCACGAATTACGACTAAGGGAGCTGGAATTACAAGGCCCGGCTCCTGAAAATGGTGCCAGCCCTTTTGCCTCAGATGCTACGCCCAGTCTGGGAGCCTCAAACTCAGCTATGGGGTTTCATTTAGACCATTTTGTTGAAAAAGACGATGACATAGAGGGGTACCTAGGACGTTTTGAGTTATTAGCTACTACATATGGGTTAGAGAGAGAGAAGTGGAGTTTAAAGCTATCACAGGGATTGAGAGGTACTTCTTATGAAGTATTTGCCAAAATGAACAGGGAAGACCAAGACAATTATGACATGTTAAAGCAGGCTTTGTTATTAAGGTACGAGAAGAATGGTGAATTTTATCGTAAGAAATTTAGAAATGCCAAACTGTTGTCTGGGGAGACATACCACCAATTCTCTGCTAGACTGGAAACCTATTTGGAGAAATGGACGGCTCTGGGGAAGACCCAAGATCTTAAAGAAATGATCATGATTGAGCAATTGAGAGAGTCCATGGCTCCAGACATGAGAAAATTTCTCATGAAACAAGGTGCAGAGAAGTTGGGGGAAATTTTAAATGTTGCTGAGAGGTATCAGGCAGCTCAGGCAGAGGTAAGTGGTGCTAAAAAGAAGCACATAGACAATTTTAAAGCTCCACAGCAATTTAATAAATTTGATAATAGAGAGCAGGGAAATAAAGGTAGGACAAACTTTGAGCGGCCAAGAAATGACTATCGCGACAGAAACTCACAGTTCAATGACCAAAAGTTCAATGAAAGAAAACCGTTGAACCAAGGAAAAAGATGGTGTAAATGGTGCAAGAAGGATAACCATAACACCGAATTTTGTAGAAGGAAACCTTCAAACATTGCTGCAATGAAGTCGGGGACGCGAAGATTAAAGGTTAATCCTAATGGACAACAGGAACCTTATCACCCCCCAGTTTGTGAGGATGTTATTTGTAATGGGGTCACCATAAGGTGCCTTTATGATACAGGTTTGGATTATGATTCAGTTGTGAATTCTAGCCTAGTGGACCCAAGTCAGTATACCACAGAAACAGTGGAAATACAAGGGGCGACTAAGGACATACCACTCATGACACTTCCCATCGCAAGGATAACGGTGAAAACTCGCTATGTGGAGGGAGAAATCAGAGCAGCAGTGATAGATGAACCAATCTACCCTCTGATATTGGGGTGTAGATACGTCTTCTTGGGGAATCCCGAGAAACCTGTGATCATGGCGACAGTGCAGACCAGGTCACAGAAGAAGCAGGAAGAAGGTGAACCTATAAATGCTCATCCAGAGGAGATGAGGAAGGCGCAGGCTGAGGATAGGACACTCAAGCCCTGTTTTAAAAAATTGCCCAAATGCCACACACCTCCGAGCAAGGGGGAATATTTCATGAAGAACAAACTCTTATACAGGAAGGCCGGAACTGGAACAAATGGTCACAACCAGCTGGTTCTTCCCACTTCATATAGAGATAAAGTGATGGAACTCGGGCATGCGATTCCCTTCAGTGGTCACATGGGGATCAGCGCCACAGGACAGCGTATAGCTTGTCATTACTTCTGGCCAGGGATAACGGAGGATATAAAAAGATATGTCAAATCCTGTCCAGAATGTCAAAGGGTAGCTCCAAAGCACTGGACTGCTCCTGCAACTCTAGGGGAAATGCCCATAGTGGGAACACCTTTTGAGAGGGTTGCAGTGGATATTGTAGGACCTCTCACTCGGACCAAGAGGAGGAACAGTTACATCCTTACTCTGGTGGACACTTGTTCTATGTGGGGAGAGGCGGTAGCCCTGCCATCAATTGATTCAAAACATGTAGTAGAGGCACTACTTACAATATTTACCCTATTAGGATTCCCGCATCAAATCTTGACGGATAATGGTTCTCAGTTCAAGGTGAAACTAACGGAAGAAGTTTTTAAGCTATTTCAAGCCAGACACTTTCATTGTAGTCCGTACCATCCACAAGGGAACGGCCAGGTAGAGAGGTTCAACGGGACTCTCATTTCTATCCTGAGAAAGCTGGCACACGAAAAACCGGATCTGTGGGATCAATTCCTGCCCGCCGCATTGTTTGCGTACCGGGAGGTACCACATAGTTCAACCGGGATGGCTCCCGCAACTCTGCTATTTGGGAGGCCAATAAAAGGTCCATTAGAAGCTCTATTAAGGACCTGGACAGATGAGAAGGCGGAAGAGACTGTTACCTCATCGTATCAATACGTGAACGAACTGACCACTCGTTTGAAAGCTGGATGGAAACTGGCAAATGATAATTTGAAGCAAGCCAGGAAGAAACATGCAGCATATTTTAATAGGAAGGCAAAGGACAGGGAACTGGCAGTCGGAGAGAAGGTGCTGCTTCTACTACCCGGAAGCCAGAATAAATTACAAATTGGTTGGCAAGGTCCATATACGGTTCTAGAGAAGGTGTCTAGAACAAACTATAAAATTGACAAAAAGGGGAAGGAGAAAGTTTATCATGTAAACCTGTTAAAGAAGTATCTGGACAGACCACTCCAGGAAAGCACCCCCTTATTGACCTTGGCTATTGCAACCCAGATGCAAAAGGAACCACTCACCTCACATGAATACCCATTACATCCTTGTGAAACCGCAGCACAGGTAAAAGTCAGTAAGCACCTGACTAAAAACCAGAGGGAGAGAGTTCAACAAGTTCTGGAGGAACATACAGATGTATTAACCGATAAACCAGGCCATACAAATTTGCTACAGTATGACATGAAACTGGTAGACTCAAACCCAATCTGTATGAGAGCCTATTCTATTCCGTTCGCGAAGGAGAAGGCATTGAAGGAAGAAATAGAGTATTTGTTGAAGGAGGGGATTATTTCGCACAGTGAATCATCTTTTAGTTCTAGTGTCGTTTTGTTGAGAAAACCGTCTGGGGAACACAGACTGTGCATAGATTACAGGAAACTGAATGCTGTCACAGAAGGACAAGTGGATCCATTACCAGACACAAAACAGTTATTTGCCAGACTGAACAAGGCAAAATACTTTTCAAAGGTGGATCTTAGTAAAGGCTATTACCAGATCCCAGTGAAGCCTGAAGTGAGACCTTATTTGGCTTTTAGCACTTCGGATGGACATTATGAATTCAATATGCTACCATTCGGACTGAAAAATGCTCCGAGTGTGTTTTCAAGGATGATGCGCAAATTGTTGGATCCCCTGAATAACCCATGTATCACGAATTTCATGGATGATATTCTCGTCGCCACAGAGACATTTGAAGAACACATTGAAGCTCTGGAGATGTTGTTTGATAGACTTCGGGAGGCGAACTTAACTGCTAGGCCAACAAAATGTTGTATTGGATGCAAAGAGTTGGAATTCTTGGGACACACTGTATATCAGGGTAATATGACCCCTGATCCTAAGAACTTGGAAAAACTGCAGAGAGCACCTAGGCCGCAAACAAAAAAGGACGTGCGATCATTTGTGTCGTTATGCGGATTTTATCAGAAATACATCAAGAATTTTAACGCTATTTGTGCTCCTCTGACTGATCTGACTCGCAAGGGACTTCCAGATAAAATTATTTGGACTGCACAATGTGAACTAGCGTTCCAAGAGTTAAAGGAAAAACTCACTAGCAAGCCTATTCTCGAACTGCCTGATTTGACACAGGACTTTGTCTTAAGAACCGATGCAAGTAATGTAGGACTAGGAGGGGCTTTGTTGCAAAGATCATCTTCACCTGATGGGGAACTGAAACCAGTCGCTTATGCAAGCCGTAAATTGAATAAGGCGGAACAAGGATACTCCACAAGCGAAAAAGAATGTTTAGCGTTAATCTGGGCAATAAAGAAGTTTCAAATCTATCTGTATGGTAGGACATTTGTGGTGGAGACGGACCATCAGCCTCTCGTATTCTTATCTCAGGCTAAGCATGAAAACGCAAGATTGCTGAGGTGGTCTTTATTGCTTCAACCTTATCAGTTCAGTATCCAATATATCCCAGGCAAATTGAATGTCGGTGCAGATTTCCTCAGTCGGCACCCCAGTGATCAAAATTAGAGTAGTGGCAGACGTGAGGAGTAATTTTACCTATGTGTATCGCTGGTTTTGGAACTTGCCATAGGCATGTTTTCAAGTGGGGAGATGTGTAGTGAAATTGACAGAGATACAACGGTAAAATACCTCCAAAGATAACATGTAAGGATAAAAACATAATGCGTAGGCTGCTGATAGTACATGATCGCCCAGACCGCGGGTCATCACCCTCCATAAAAATTGACTTGCTAGACAGGAGGGGAACGGCGGATAAAAAGGAAAAAAATATGACTGGAAAGATTGCGCGAGACTAGAAAGGCTAAGGAGACGCAATTGGGGGGGAAACGGAGAAAAGTCACGTTTCCCAAGTTGACATAAAGCAAGGAACTCGACAGAAGGGACCTTGGATATGTTACGCCACAGTCATTTATTGGTCGCTTTTGCGATACCAAGCCTTTGATTTGAATTCAGCGGCAGAACGCGGATGTTTGGAATATTACAAAAATTAAAAAGTAACTTTTTCGTAATATTAATGTTAGGAATATAAAAATTAGCTGGCCGGATGGCCCATTCTGAGCAGTGAACTAATATGTTCTTAATTTTACAGACGGATAGATAATATTGAAGATAATGACAAAAGACAGTGTTGTTCACATCAACGACAGACTGTATGGAATAAAAAGTGTCGCTATTTGCACAAAAAAAAACACGACCTCGAGACGCAGGTGTTCAAATCTACTTAGTAGGGAAGCGAAGGGACATTGGTGGGAGCTGTGTCTAAATATAACTTTTAACGACAAAATTTTGGAGGGGAGAGAAAGGTTGGTTCAAAAATCAAGTACATTTTGAAAAAAAAAAAACATGTAGAGACGGACAGACTAACAGATAAACATCCATACTTGACTGAAGCATGACTGAAATGACTTTAGGGTAGGAAATTTGAATTTCAAATAAACCTAGGCAGTGATTGGCCACAGACAATCATTTTATCGGCGCTCAGACGCGCAAGTGGGGCCATTCCTCAATAGTTGTTCGATGATAGACACAGTATTTTAAAGTGTGGTGATTTCCAAATGAAAGAAAGTGAAATAAGTTCAGGGACGCCATACTATAGCCAGCAGCTCAGCTGAGTTTTGCTAGCATTTCTGTGTTCTTTATTCATAATCTGGTAAGATTGAAATTATTTCTTTGTATATTTTGAATATTGTTTAATGTTCGAGTGATTTGATACTGCCATATCGAAATCTAGCCTTACAAACAAGTAGGGATTTGCTCTAGACCCCCCGCCCAAGTCAGGGTCTAGGGACCAACAATATACATAAACTCCAACAAGGGTTAGGAAAGACAGATCAAGTGTTGAGAATAATGAAACATATTACCTATCCACTTTTAGGGAAGGAAACTAATAAATATTTTTCAGAATCTATAGTCTGGGAGGACCTATCTGATGTAAAACCACCATGGTAAATGTGCTGTTTGGTCAGAGAGATCTGACCTGTCTGTATGATGTGGTTGTTGTGTCCGTGTTGTGTCCAGACGTGGGTAGAGAATAGAATTTTGACACATAGCCAATACTTTGATTGCAGAGCTGTGAGTTTCAGCTGTCAACAAGGCGGTGTCCATTCAGTTGGTGATTTTACTCGAGTGTATCTGTCAGTTGGTGATTTTACTCGAGTGTATCTGTGCAGTACGTTGTGACAGAGACCACTATTATTGCCCGCCAGCACGGAGAGGTGGGACCACCAGATTTCAGCACCAGAGCTACATATGCAAGATGAGTGAGCCTCTGGTCTGCTGGAAGTTCACCAACGCCTTTTAGTTACTAATACCCCATAAAATTCCTGCAATTTACTGGACACTGTGTAGTCAATATAGACAGGTGTGATGAGTCCACCCCAACAGCACAAGCATTAACTATCCTCCCAAGTAGATGACTACTAGAACATTTTAATAAAACTAACTAGTCTAGTACTTATATATGTACACTCTTGCATTTATTATGTAACATTCCATGCATTTCTTTCATAATTTTAAATCCTTTTTTTTAACAAAAAGTTCTGGTCAACATAAAAACTTGATCCAGAACAAATAAATGTAATATAATTCTATCAAAAATTTTACACACGTGAGTTAGTTCAGTGTATTTTAACATTTGTTAATATTATTAGTCTGCTTAAATATCTGTGGGTGTATCTATAATTATCACACCACATTACATATCATTACCCTAGACATTTTACATAGATTCATTAAGAAAAAAAAAAATTGAGTGTGAGGTCGTAGTGGTAGCAAGAAAGGCCTTCTGACAATTCACAACTACATTTTATCTCAGGAGCCTTCACAGCTGGCCTCATACATTACATTTAGTAATATCACCATCATACAATACCATCAAACCCACTACAGAGTGTTAAACAAGATTAAGACAGTCCCATAGCAAATAATTCCTTAGGGGAGTGGAGTGTTAGAGACTTTCCCCTACTAGATTGAGCATAGAGAGTAAAATAATGGTCCATAAAATATGCCACCTAATAATGACAGTGGAGAGAAAAATAAGTTAATATCGCACGCACGGGAATGTAATGCAATCCTGCAGTAGTTGAGTTGAGATCGCACAACCGTATCGTCACAAGATACCTTTTAATTTAATTTTTTTTTTTTTAATATTTTAAAAACACTGTACATAAAAACTGTCCTGCAAAAACAGTGTTCTTAAAATATTTTTTTAAAAAAATTTAAAACTACTTTGGCCAGTGTGGGGATCGAACCCACGACATTCGCGTTATTAGCACGACGCTCTAACCAACTGAGCTAACCGGCCCTCGTCTCGAATTGTTAGAGCAATATATTTAAACAAATTATGAGTAAATCTGGCAAGGAGTGTAATTTTAATTAAAGTATATTCAGATTATTTTACTTTTTTTAATTTTTAAGCATTTCTATCATAACCATACAGCTCAAGACACTGAGTAAAACCAAAGACAGGTAAATCCGTTCCCATTAGAAAGAAACGGAACAAACAAATCCAAAAAGCGAAGTGCTACTCTAATAAATAAACAATTACATACTTTGCTGCTTATGTCCCTTGCTCTAGTAGGTCATTTTTGCGAACGTTAACAGCAAGTAATCTGACATAAAGTGAAGATCCTTGACCAGTTAACTGGGGTAATTTTATTGTTCTCTCGCATTATTCATTTTAGAACATAAGAACCCCAATATTAGATTACTTGCAGGCTTCAAATTCACCCGTAACTATAGAACCGCAGTTAAGAATAGACAGACCTACGAACTGCATAATATAGTCAAACATAATTTAACAAGAACAAACGCTAATACAGCGAACCCGGTAGGCCTACCTTTGGAATCAGAGACGGACGAAATGCCTCTTAGCTACACCGACCTCCAAAAATGTTAGGTTATGTGCACAAACCCCCTTCAAGGAAGGGATCCGTGAACCACATGTTAAGAAGTCCTTCCCTAACGGTTGTGTGCTGTAACTACGCCCATATATCAACAGATCACATGAAAAAGTTTTAAAGACAAATCAAACAAAGCTGTAATTTGTTCACTCATTCATTACCTTTCACCTTCCCTAGACCTTCAACAAATTCACGTCAAGACTTCCTGTCATGTGCCACGCGTTCAAGGTTTGTCCATGACTTCTTTATCCCTTGCAATCAAGTTTTCAGTTCCGTTCTTCGTGTGTTTTCGCCTCAGTCTATTTTTATTTATTTATTTTTATCCTGGGATTCCAGAACAAAGAATTGCATTGCAATGCTATCATTTGGTTTCCTCAGTGAATGTCCTACCCGTATGTCCCTCGTCTGTTATTCAACAAGTATTTGTCTGGGGTTTCCTCCCGTCAGGTTCACATTGGTAGTGTTGTTCCAAGAACACGTGGAGAAAAGAGCTGGCAATGAACATGATGAAGAAACCATGGGAAGACCTCGAGTTGATGGCACGTGACAGAAGAACTTGGCTTGTATCTGTGTGATGTTTGTTTGTTTGTTTTGTTTTTTGGTCTATGTTCCTTGGGTTGATGAAATGTATTGGTTAATTGATTACCAATATTAGATTATTTGCGGGCATCAAACTTACCTATAAATATAGAAGAGGTGTTAAGAATAGACAGACCCAGGGCACTGCATAATATAGTCAAACAATAGTTAACACGAACAAAGGTTAATATATAGTGGTTGGGAATGTGAAGGTCTGATGATGTTGTTACAATGCATATGTTTTTTAACAGATGAAAGTCAATTAAATATCGATTAAAGTTAGTTATATAACTGGAACCACCAGGCCTTTACACCCCTCCACCTTAATATTAGTCTTGTTCAGAGTTCCTTCTTTATTTTGTTCGTTTTGTTTGTTTGTTTTTTGGGGGTTTTTAAACGTATAAGCATAATTGGCTATTGTGATTTTCGCTATTTACAATGATTTGACAAATGTGATGCCACTTTCTCATATCGGCAGTTGTTCATATTATTTGGAATTGAAAACAATATATATCCTAATTATAACCCATCACAGGTTGAACGGGATATTTTTCTTCATTTAATAAAAAACAATAAACATGATTAAATTGATTGATAGAATGTAGCGGAACTTCATTTATGAGGACACGTTATCGGGCCACACAGGCTAGCAAATATTCAGTTCGCTGCTTATTCTAATATTTTTTGGGGATCTGTTTTCAGAGTTCAGTGACCAGTGCTGATGGCCAATGTAACGAAACCTATTCTTCTGAGAGGAAACGAGCCATTGTAAGAATCTGTTTATAACGTGTATATTGTTAACTTAAACAAGGCTAGATTGTAGTAATACTACTAATAGTAATTGTAGTAGTAGTAGTAGTAGTAGTAGTAGTAGTAGTAGTAGTAGTAGTAGTAGTAATAGTAGTAGTAGTAGTAGTAGTAGTGGCAACAGAAGCAGGGGCGTGATTCACTACGGCTATGTCTTGTACCTCTGCTCCTGAACACCGCCTCGTTAAATTTTTTTTTCTTACGTGGTGCCACTGCACACCTTGGTCTTGGTGTGAAATATTCACGCCCCCACCATCCAAGCTTCCATGTTCTTCAGTGGATAAAAGCAGACAACACCTTTTCAAGTTCCCGGCACCTTTATATTTTTTAAACATTTCACATTTCCATTGTCCACTTCAGGTCTTTAATGTACATGTATATTGTTGACAATTTTTGCAAGATATATATTACAGTAGGGCGTCGGTATCCGGACAGGTCAGTAAACCGACCAAAAGTCCTCGAACCTTGTACGAAGTTGGGGTTAAAGCACTGAACGGTATTAAGTCAGTTAATGATCGCAAGTAACGGTGTCTTAACTGGTCATTAGTTTGGTTTATGGCGGGGAAAAGGTTTTTTTTTTTTTTTTTGCGTCTGATTATTTTGCTGTAATACCCTGTTCAACCAAAACCCATTTAAGGGTTACAAACGGTTATATTGGGGTATATAGGGTGTTATCTTCTTCACTGGTATCTCGTTCGTAGTCCTGGAGGTGACTGGTCCTGAAAAGGACCACTAGCTGGCTGTCTGGATTCCTCTTTGTCCGTTTGTGGTGCCGTGTCGCGCTCATGGTGTTTTTTATGTCCTGCCTCAACTATCTGGCTCGTTTTGTTTTGTGTGTTTCTACGCTCATAGTTTCTGTTGCTTTTGTCTTCTTGCTCTCCTGTATCTGTGACAGTGCTTTTTCAATTATCGTTGGTAGTAGCTGTTCTAGCGTTTCTTGGATGATTTCTTTTACTGCTTGGTTGTTCGTTTTAGTTTCTCGCGTGCTGTTTGATGATATTTCCTCAATGGCTATTCTTTCTGCTTCTATTCTTTGGAGTAGTTTTGTGTTTTTTTCTGTAAGCTCTGTCAGCTTCTTGACATCTGTTTCTACTTGCTGCTGAATTCTTTTCATTTCTTCCATCATGTGTTTTATGTTCTGCATGTCTATCGTATCTTCTCCACTGTCGGTTGGTTCTTCGGCGGCCTGCTTGCTGTTGTTCTCGATTCGCAGTTTCATTTTCATTTCTCTGACTTCAGCGGTCAGCTTGTGTAACTGTCGTCTGTCTATCGTGCATTGTTTTTCTGCAACATCCGCAGCCACTCTGTGTTTTGCCTCCTTGAAGGGAATGTTTTTGGAAACCGCTTCCTTCAGGATGCTCTTGGTTTCCTGGAACATTGGGCAGCCTCGGTATCTAGCCCCATGGTTTCCGAGGCAGTTTGCACAGGTGCGGTTTGTGTTTATTGCTTTGTAGTTGTTGTCCTCCTTCGCCTTGGGACAATCGCGGTATGGGTGGCCACCCGCACAATATCGACAGACTGCATCCCTCCTGCACGTCTTCTTTGTGTGCGAGAACTGCTGGCAGTTGGAGCACTGCATCACCGGAGGGATATAGGCTTCTGTCTTTTTGTTTGTGGTTTCGAGCGTCAGTCTCTCGGGTCTTGTCGATCCTTCTACCGTAACTATCATCAGGTTGGTATCTTTCTTGGCCCAGGTTTTTAGTCTCTCGACCTGCTTGATTTTTAGATTTGCGTTTTCATCCTGACGGCGTCTGTGGACCTCGGCTTCGGAACAACTGGTATCCACCCCTCTGATGACCAACTTCTTTGTTGTTATGTATTTCTCCACCACCACTTTTATTTGGTGGGGCAACTGGACTTCTTTTGGACCGGATTCCAGTTCGATCATCAGCGAGGTGGTTTTGTCTGTTTTGTTGAGTGAAAGCACGACTCCCTTTTCGTGCCTCCCTACTTTAGCGATACCTCTTCTTCCAGTTATCACCTCGAGGATGTTGATCACTTTCTTGTCGGGTAAGGCCCTGAGTGAGGCCTCGCTTCCTGACGTCTGGGTGATCTTTACGATTCTCTCCCGTATCGTTTCTGCGTTTGTCATAAAATTAACCATGATACAACGTTAAAATATCTCCAGTGATACAACGTAGGGATAAAAACTAATGCGTAAGCTACTAGAATACATGATCGCCCACGCCGCGGGTCATCACCCGCCATGGAAATTAAATTGTTAAACGTGAAGGCAAAACGTTACCCTTGGAACGGGATGAGAACGGAGATCAAAAGGAAAAATCTGACTGAACGTGTGCTTGAAACTAGCAAGGCTAAAAGACGCAATTGGTGGGGAAAGGAGGAAAAAGTCACGTCCCCAAGTTGACACAAGGTAAAGAAATCGACAAAAAGGACCTTAGCTATTATACGCAACAGTCATTTCTTGGACGCTTTTGCGATAATTTAGTCCGTTTATTTGAATTCAGCGGCAAACGCAGTACAGAAGATGCTAGAAAATATTTAAAAAAAAAAACCAAATAACCTTGAAAAGTAACTTTTTCTTAATAATGATGTTAGGAATATAAAACCTAGCTGGCCGGATGGCCCATCTTGAGCAGTGAAATAATATGCTTTCATTTATACAGACGGATAGATAATAAGAAAGATATTGACAAAAGACTGTGTTGTTCATATCAGCGAGCGTCTGCATTGAAACAAAAAATGTCCCTAATTTTCAAAAAACTGTAGCCTTGAGACTCAAGTGCTAAAATCTAGTTGGAATGAAAGAGAGGGGATGGGATGGTGAACTGTGGCTAAAAATAACTTTAAAGGCAAAATTGTGTAGGGGAAGGCAGAGTTGGTTCAAAAAACAAGTGTATTTTTTTGTGAAACGCAAGTAGAGACAGACGGACCAACAGACAATAATGCATACTTGACTGAGGTATGACTGAAATGACTTTTTGGTAGGAGGTTTGAATTTGAAAAGGAAAAAAGGCGGTGATTGGCCATAGATGAATATATTATCGGCGCTCAGACGCGCATTTTTGCCATTCGTCATAAGTTGTCCTAGTAGACACAGTGAATTATTTAGTGGTGTAATTCCCAGAAGCTAATTGAAATATTTAGAGGGACGCCATACTAAAGCCAGCAGCTCAGCTGAGTTTTGCTAGCAATTAACTGTGTTCTATATTCATAATTCTGGTAAGACTTAAAGTATTTCTTTGTATATTTTAATATTTGTTTAATGTTTCGAGTGATTTGATACTGCCATATCAAAATCTATCCCTTACAACAAGTAAGGATTCGCTCTAGACCCCCCCGCCCCAGTTCAGGTCTAGAGACAAATAAAATACATAAACTCCAGCAAGGATTATGAAAGACAGATCAAGTGTTGAGATCAGTGGAACATATCACCTATCCTATTCTATGGCAGGAAGCTAATGAACATATTTCAGAATATGTAGTCTGGGAGAACTTATCCTATGTAAAACCAAATTGGTAAGATGTGTTGTATGGTCAAAGAGATCCGACCCGTCTATGTGGTGTTGTTGTTGTGTGTAGTGTTGTGTCCAGAAATGGTTTAGAGGATGGAATTCTGACACATGACCAATACTTTATTGCAGAACTGTGAGTTTTTATTTGGCACCAGTGTGGTGTCAAATGAGGTGTTGAATATTACAAGAGTGGACCCGTGCAGTTTATATTTTGGCAGAGCAGCCTGATATTGCCCCCAAGCACGGAGAGGTGGGGCCACCTGATTCCAGCACCAGATTACTCATTCAAGATACGTGAGCGTCTGGACTGCTGAATACTCACCAACTTAAATTTCTAACACACCAATTATAATATCATCAATAAATGGACAATGTGTAGTCACCATAGACAGGGAGTGATGAGGCCACCCCAACAGCACATCCATTAAACGTTCTCCCAGAAAAATTACAACCATAAACAGTAGTAATATTAACTAGTCTTGTAAAATACATATGTACACTCCTTTCATTTATTATGCCATATATTCATGCATTTCATTAATAATTGCAAAACCTTTCATATGTTCTGACCAAAATAAAACCTTGGTTCAGAACAAATAAACTTAAAGAAAATTTATTATCAAAAATTTTACACAGCTTGAGATAGTTCAGTGTGTCATAACATTTTATTAATATTATTAGAATTGTTAAATATCTGTGTGTGTGTATGTAAACTACCACAACACATTATATATCATTACCCTAGAACTTTAACGTAGCCACATTCATCAGTTAAAAAAAGATAGGTGTGAGGTCGTAGTGGTAGCAAGAAGGGCCTTCTGACAATTCACAGCTACATTTATCTCAGGAGCCTTCACAGCTGACCTCATGCATCACATTAAGTAAGATCACAATCATACAATACCATCAAATCCACTACAGATATTGGGGGCTCGTCCGGGATAATTAGCCTATCAATAATATTAGGATCTCCTGGGGGGAGAAATAAATTAGGGGAACACATTTTAAAAATTAAAAGTGTCCCTTAAAATTAAAAGTGTTCCTGAAAATAAAAGTTGGTGAATCTTCACAGCCAGTGGTAGTTAATTGATTAATTAATTAATTAGAATTATTTTAGACTAGAGTAATTAGAATTACTTTAGTGGTTGGAAATTTTACTTTGCTCATTGCTAGAATTGTTTAAAAAGTATGGCGGAGCTAGCCAAATTCAGATCAGCTGCTGTGCTAACGGCAAAGGATATGGGAATGGATGGTCAGGTTTTAATTCAATATGTAACGGCTGAATGTGATAAGTATATTGAACGGGAAGAAAGAAGATTAGAAAAAGAGGCTGAAAGAAAATTAGAGTCTGAAAGGTTGGCTGAAGAGAAGAGGTTAGACGCTGAAAAAGAAATTAAGAGGTTGCAGATTGAGGCTGACAAAGAGGCTAAAGCATTGGAGGCAGAAGAAAAACGACAGCAAAGGGAAGCAGGAGATAAAAGGTTGACTGCCGAAAGGGAGGCAGAAGATAGAAGGTTGCAGAGAGAGCACGAATTACGACTAAGGGAGCTGGAGCTACAAGGCCAGGCTCCTGAAAATGGTGCCAGCCCTTTTGCCTCAGATGCTACGCCCAGTCTGGGAGCCTCAACATCAGCTATGGGGTTTCATTTAGACCATTTTGTTGAAAAAGACGATGACATAGAGGGGTACCTAGGACGTTTTGAGTTATTAGCTACTACATATGGGTTAGAGAGAGAGAGGTGGAGTTTAAAGTTATCACAGGGACTGAGAGGTACTTCTTACGAAGTCTTCGCAAAAATGAACAGAGAAGACCAGGACAATTATGACATGTTAAAGCAGGCCTTGTTATTGAGGTACGAAAAAAATGGTGAATTTTATCGTAAGAAATTTAGAAATGCCAAACTGTCGTCTGGGGAGACATACCACCAATTCTCTGCCAGACTGGAAACCTATTTGGAGAAATGGACTGCTCTGGGGAAGACCCAAGATCTTAAAGAAATGATCATGATTGAGCAATTGAGAGAGTCCATGGCTCCAGACATGAGAAAATTCCTCATGGAACAAGGTGCAGAGAAGTTGGGGGAGGTTTTAAATGTCGCTGAGAGGTATCAGGCAGCCCAGGCAGAGGTAAGTGGTGCTAAAAAGAAGCACATAGACAATTTTAAAGCTCCACAGCAATTTAATAAATTTAATAATAGAGAGCAGGGAAATAAAGGTAGGACAAACTTTGAACGGCCAAGAAATGACTACCGAGACAGAAACTCACAGTTCAATGACCAAAAATCCAATGAAAGAAAACCGTTTAACCAAGGAAAAAGATGGTGTAAATGGTGCAAGAAAGATAACCATAACACCGAATTTTGTAGAAGGAAACCTTCAAACATTGCTGCAATGAAGTCGGGGACTCAAAGATTAAAGGTTAATCCTAAGGGACAGCAGGAACCTTATCACCCCCAGTCTGTGAGGATGTTATTTGTAATGGGGTCACCATAAGGTGCCTTTATGATACAGGTTTGGATTATGATTCAGTTGTGAAGTCTAGCCTAGTGGACCCAAGTCAGTATACCACAGAAACAGTGGAAATACAAGGGGCAACTAAGGACATACCACTCATGACACTTCCCATCGCAAGGATAACGGTGAAAACTCGCTATGTGGAAGGAGAAATCAGAGCAGCAGTGATAGATGAACCAATCTACCCTCTGATATTGGGGTGTAGATACGTCTTCTTGGGGAATCCCGAGAGACCTGTGATCATGGCGACAGTGCAGACCAGGTCACAGAAGAAGGAGGAAGAAGGTGAACCATCCAGAGGAGATGAGGAAGGCGCAGGCTGAGGATAGGACACTCAAGCCATGTTTTAAAAAATTGCCCAAATGCCACACACCTCCAAGTAAGGGGGAATATTTTATGAAGAACAAACTATTATACAGGAAGGCCGGAGCTGGAACAAATGGTCACAACCAGCTGGTTCTTCCCACTTCATATAGAGATAAAGGGATGGAACTCGGGCATGCGATTCCCTTCAGTGGTCACATGGGGATCAGCGCCACAGGACAGCGTATAGCTTGTCATTACTTCTGGCCAGGGATAACGGAGGATATAAAAAGATATGTCAAATCCTGCCCAGAATGTCAAAGGGTAGCTCCAAAGCACTGGACTGCTCCTGCAACTCTAGGGGAAATGCCCATAGTGGGAACACCTTTTGAGAGGGTTGCAGTGGATATTGTGGGACCTCTCACTCGGACCAAGAGGAGGAACAGTTACATCCTTACTCTGGTGGATACTTGTTCTATGTGGGGAGAGGCGGTAGCCCTGCCATCAATTGATTCAAAACATGTAGCAGAGGCCCTACTTACAATATTTACCCGATTAGGATTCCCGCATCAAATCTTACGGATAATGGCTCTCAGTTCAAGGGGAAACTAACGGAAGAAGTTTTTAAGCTATTTCAAGCCAGACACTTTCATTGTAGTCCGTACCATCCGCAAGGGAACGGCCAGGTAGAGAGGTTCAACGGGACTCTCATTTCTATCCTGAGAAAGCTGGCACACGAAAAACCGGATCTGTGGGATCAATTCCTGCCCGCCGCATTGTTTGCATATCGGGAGGTACCACATAGTTCAACCGGGATGGCTCCCGCAACTCTGCTATTTGGGAGGCCAATAAAAGTTCCATTAGAAGCGCTATTAAGGACCTGGACAGATGAGAAGGCGGAAGAGACTGTTACCTCATCTTATCAATACGTGAACGAACTGACCACTCGTTTGAAAGCTGGATGGAAACTGGCAAATGATAATTTGAAGCAAGCCAGGAAGAAACATGCAGCATATTTTAATAGGAAGGCAAAGGACAGAGAACTAGCTGTGGGAGAGAAGGTGCTGCTTCTACTACCCGGTAGCCAGAATAAATTACAATTTGGATGGCAAGGTCCATATACGGTTCTAGAGAAGGTGTCTAGAACAAACTATAAAATTGACAAAAAGGGGAAGGAGAAAGTTTATCATGTAAACCTGTTAAAGAAGTATCTGGACAGACCACTCCAGGAAAGCACCCCCTTACTGACCTTAGCTATCGCAACTCAAATGCAAAAGGAACCACTCACCTCACATGAATACCCATTACATCCTTGTGAAACAGCAGCACAGGTAAAAGTCAGTAAGCACCTGACTAAAAACCAGAGGGAGAGAGTTCAACAGGTTCTGGAGGAACATACAGATGTATTAACAGATAAACCAGGCCATACAAATTTGCTACAGTATGACATGAAACTGGTAGACTCTAACCCAATCTGTATGAGAGCCTATTCTATTCCGTTCGCGAAGGAGAAGGCATTGAAGGAAGAAATAGATTATTTGTTGAAGGAGGGGATTATTTCACACAGTGAATCATCTTTTAGCTCTAGTGTCGTTTTGTTGAGAAAACCGTCTGGGGAACACAGACTGTGCATAGATTACAGGAAACTGAATGCTGTCACAGAAGGACAAGTGGATCCATTACCAGACACAAAACAGTTATTTGCCAGATTGAACAAGGCAAAATACTTTTCAAAGGTGGATCTTAGTAAAGGCTATTACCAGATCCCAGTGAAGCCTGAAGTGAGACCTTATTTGGCTTTTAGTACTTCGGATGGACATTATGAATTCAACATGCTACCATTCGGACTGAAAAATGCTCCGAGTGTATTTTCAAGGATGATGCGCAAATTGTTGGATCCCCTGAATAACCCATGTATCACGAATTTCATGGATGATATTCTCGTCGCCACAGAGACATTTGAAGAACACATTGAAGCTCTAGAAATGTTATTTAATAGGCTTAGGGAGGCGAACTTAACTGCTAGGCCAACAAAATGTTGCATTGGATGCAAAGAGTTGGAATTCTTGGGACACACTGTATATCAGGGTAACATGACCCCTGACCCCAAGAACTTGGAAAAACTGCAGAGAGCACCTAGATCACAAACAAAAAAGGACGTGCGATCATTCGTGTCGTTATGCGGATTTTATCAAAAATATATCAAAGATTTTAACTCTATTTGTGCTCCTCTGACTGATCTGACTCGCAAGGGACTTCCAGATAAAATTAATTGGACTGCGCAAAGTGAATTAGCGTTCCAAGACTTAAAGGAAAAACTCACTAGCAAGCCTATTCTCAAACTACCTGATTTGACACAGGACTTTGTCTTAAGAACCGATGCAAGTAATGTAGGACTCGGAGCAGCTTTGTTGCAAAGATCATCTTCACCTGATGGGGAACTGAAACCAGTCGCTTATGCAAGCCGCAAATTAAATAAGGCGGAACAAGGATATTCCACAAGCGAAAAAGAATGTTTAGCGTTAATCTGGGCAATAAAGAAGTTTCAAATCTATCTGTATGGTAGGACTTTTGTGGTCGAGACGGATCATCAGCCTCTCGTATTCTTATCTCAGGCTAAGCATGAAAACGCAAGATTGCTGAGGTGGTCTTTATTGCTTCAACCTTATCAGTTTAGTATCCAATATATCCCAGGCAAATTGAATGTCGGTGCAGATTTCCTCAGTCGGCACCCCTGTGATCAAAATTAGAGTAATGGCAGGCGTGAGGAGAGATTTTATCTATGTGTATCACTGGTTTTAGAACTTGCCGTAGGCATGTTTTCAAGTGGGGAGATGTGTCATAAAATTAACCATGATACAACGTTAAAATATCTCCAGTGATACAACGTAGGGATAAAAACTAATGCGTAAGCTACTAGAATACATGATCGCCCACGCCGCGGGTCATCACCCGCCATGGAAATTAAATTGTTAAACGTGAAGGCAAAACGTTACCCTTGGAACGGGATGAGAACGGAGATCAAAAGGAAAAATCTGACTGAACGCGTGCTTGAAACTAGCAAGGCTAAAAGACGCAATTGGTGGGGAAAGGAGGAAAAAGTCACGTCCCCAAGTTGACACAAGGTAAAGAAATCGACAAAAGGGACCTTAGCTATTATACGCAACAGTCATTTCTTGGACGCTTTTGCGATAATTTAGTCCGTTCATTTGAATTCAGCGGCAACGCAGTACAGAAGATGCTAGAAAATATTTCAAAAAAAAAACCAAATAACCTTGAAAAGTAACTTTTTCTTAATAATGATGTTAGGAATATAAAACCTAGCTGGCCGGATGGCCCATCTTGAGCAGTGAAATAATATGCTTTCATTTATACAGACGGATAGATAATAAGAAAGATATTGACAAAAGACTGTGTTGTTCATATCAGCGAGCGTCTGCATTGAAACAAAAAATGTCCCTAATTTTCAAAAAAACTGTAGCCTTGAGACTCAAGTGCTAAAATCTAGTTGGAATGAAAGAGAGGGGATGGGATGGTGAACTGTGGCTAAAAATAACTTTAAAGGCAAAATTGTGTAGGGGAAGGCAGAGTTGGTTCAAAAAACAAGTGTGTTTTTTTTGTGAAACGCAAGTAGAGACAGACGGACCAACAGACAATAATGCATACTTGACTGAGGTATGACTGAAATGACTTTTTGGTAGGAGGTTTGAATTTGAAAAGGAAAAAAGGCGGTGATTGGCCATAGATGAATATATTATCGGCGCTCAGACGCGCATTTTTGCCATTCGTCATAAGTTGTCCTAGTAGACACAGTGAATTATTTAGTGGTGTAATTCCCAGAAGCTAATTGAAATATTTAGAGGGACGCCATACTAAAGCCAGCAGCTCAGCTGAGTTTTGCTAGCAATTAACTGTGTTCTATATTCATAATTCTGGTAAGACTGAAAGTATTTCTTTGTATATTTTAATATTTGTTTAATGTTTCGAGTGATTTGATACTGCCATATCAAAATCTATCCCTTACAACAAGTAAGGATTCGCTCTAGACCCCCCGCCCCAGTTCAGGGTCTAGAGACAAATAAAATACATAAACTCCAGCAAGGATTATGAAAGACAGATCAAGTGTTGAGATCAGTGGAACATATCACCTATCCTATTCTATGGCAGGAAGCTAATGAACATATTTCAGAATATGTAGTCTGGGAGAACTTATCCTATGTAAAACCAAATTGGTAAGATGTGTTGTATGGTCAAAGAGATCTGACCCGTCTATGTGGTGTTGTTGTTGTGTGTAGTGTTGTGTCCAGAAATGGTTTAGAGGATGGAATTCTGACACATGACCAATACTTTATTGCAGAACTGTGAGTTTTTTTTTGGCACCACTGTGGTGTCAAATGAGGTGTTGAATATTACAAGAGTGGACCCGTGCAGTTTATATTTTGGCAGAGCAGCCTGATATTGCCCCCAAGCACGGAGAGGTGGGGCCACCTGATTCCAGCACCAGATTACTCATTCAAGATACGTGAGCGTCTGGACTTAATATGAAATTAATATGAAACAAATATAAAGGTATGTTATCAGGCACTCGCAGGAAATAAAGAAGTAGAACCCCAGACAACAGAAAAACAACAGACATGAGTGGCTTACCCAGGATTTGAACACTGGACCTTCCGTGCGACAACCCCGCCTAGCCATGCAAGCGAATCACACTATCCGCTCTGCCATCTACGCATCATCAAAAATGATGTTTCAATGGCAGGTCAATAGTGCGAACCACAATACACGACACCAGAAGTCCTCCATGGGCAGTTCAGCCTATTAATGACGCAATCACTTCTGTTGTATTTCTATCAAGCAGTATAGGCCGAATCCAACAAGACCCTTAGGACCTTAATACTGTGTCCAGTAAATGATAGTAGACTAGAACAGTGAGAACAGGATAGTGGGTAGGTTTGGTATTGTACAAACATTTATTACAAATACCTTTATATTTGTTTCATATTAATTTCATATTAATTTACTGTTTACGAGCGTCTGGACTGCTGAATACTCACCAACTTAAATTTCTAACACACCAATTATAATATCATCAATAAATGGACAATGTGTAGTCGCCATAGACAGGGAGTGATGAGGCCACCCCAACAGCACATCCATTAAACGTTCTCCCAGAAAAATTACAACCATAAACAGTAGTAATATTAACTAGTCTTGTAAAATACATATGTACACTCCTTTCATTTATTATGCCATATATTCATGCATTTCATTAATAATTGCAAAACCTTTCATATGTTCTGACCAAAATAAAACCTTGGTTCAGAACAAATAAACTTAAAGAAAATTTATCATCAAAAATTTTACACAGCTTGAGTTAGTTCAGTGTGTCATAACATTTTATTAATATTATTAGAATTGTTAAATATCTGTGTGTGTGTATGTAAGCTACCACAACACATTACATATCATTACCCTAGAACTTTAACGTAGCCACATTCATCAGTTAAAAAAAGATAGGTGTGAGGTCGTAGTGGTAGCAAGAAGGGCCTTCTGACAATTCACAGCTACATTTATCTCAGGAGCCTTCACAGCTGACCTCATGCATCACATTAAGTAAGATCACAATCATACAATACCATCAAATCCACTACAGCGTTATTGGTCCCTTTGGTGTTTGATCTTTGTTCCCCTCCACAGTCTTGGCTCGAATCTTTCTCCCGTTCTTTGTTATAAGGTGTTATATCTTGCTTCTGGGCCCTTGAGTTGTCCGCTGTTGTTACCTTAGGACCAGGAATGGTAGCTTGCTTCTCAGTGTTTTCGAAGTTCAGCACTCCTGGGTCTACTTCTACTATCGCTTCTTGAAGAGCGAGCCTAAGGAACTCGTCTCCGTCGTCAATTCTTCGAAGTGTGTCTATATTGGTTTCTTCGATAGCTTCCTCTTGTATCTGTCTTTGCTGAGGAGCTGTCTCTGTCAGTTCTTTCATGGTGCTTGCAGGTGGGTCGGCTGTCATCTTGGCATCGTGTGCTGGTGTCAACGGTATTTGGTGCAGCATCTCTGTGGTAGATAGGGTTTCTGCTGAAAGAAAAGGGGAGAAATGGGGGCTGTGTGAATGCTGTTTTAAATCTATACTTTATTTAGGTCAAAAGGAAGGCATGTTTGCGAGCTTTGTGTCAAGTGGATGTCGAAGAAAACGTCCTGTTTTTAATAAATCACTGACACGAGATTGTAAGGTCTGAACTTATTTGAAAAGGGCTTTAAAACAAAAGTTAAATGCGAACTTTAGCGAAAGTATATTAAAAATAAAATAAAGACCACAAAACAAAAGAAAAAGCAGTTGCAACGGTGCATCTTAATATGATTTAGAACCCTGTTCAGAGATTTGCAGACTCCGGACATTTCGTGCCGATGAGACAAGGACTGCGATTAGGAAGCGATGGTTGGATACACATTGAGGAAATCTGCCAATAGTAATGAAATCCTTGTTAAAGAGTTCTCAGCGTGGGAGAAGTAGAGAAAGACCTAACGGCAGGCGCAGAAAAAAGCTGGTGACAGAAATGAAGATGATGAGGAAGACATGGAGAAATCTTGAGTGGATGGCACTGGACATGACGGCCTGGCTTGCTTTTACTGCGTATCTCTGATCTACGGGGAGCAAAAGGGTAGTGTATGATGTGCTGATTGCTGTGTTTTTATTTTAAAATACGTTATAGGAGCGTGTCTTTTTTTTTAAATCAGCCCTTGCTCTCGTTTACTGTTGTCTCACTACTACTTATTCGTTCCTCTTCTACCGTGAGGTGTAGAGATTTGTAAGAGAGCGCCATACTATTCTATCGGTTGTCTTCTTCCATGCTTGATTCCATAATCTGGATCTCTGGCTATTAGTTTCCCATTCTTGCCGTGGTAGCCGATCTTCTCCCATTCTGCAGACATGGCCAAACTATCTCAGTTGGGACTGTTCTACTTGGGTCTGCAGGGGTTGGGTTTTTAGGCCTTGACGTATCGTCTTGTTGCGGAGCATGTCTCTTCTTGTTACTTCAACCACCTTCCGCAGATACCTCATTTATGAGGTTTACTGTTGTCTCACGCAAGATAAAACTGTCATTATATTAACTTTTTTTTTAAAGTTTGAATTGTTTATAATATACGATATACCCAAATTATAACCCACCAGGGGTTGAATGTGGTATCCCATGCATGAGATAAAAACCAGTTTCCTTGTGCTTGGACCTGAAACCAAATCAAAATTATTTTTCACGATGTTTTATTAAGGATACTTAAGCACATATACTGAACGTGCAGTTTCCGACTTGGGTAAAAAAGTGGATTACGACCGCCCTTAAAACGGAACTCATTTGTAAACAGAAATCTTACTGTAAATCAGAACATATAACTGTTTAGTTGCATACACTCTTAAAATTCACACGAAGGATGGCAGTCGACCGAGCAAAGTGGAGACAGTTTGTTGCTGCCCTACAAGACGCCATCAGGTGGATGGTCACTGATTGCTTTGTCAGTCAGCGACCAAGGGCCACAGAAGAAAATGACTCATGAAATTAACTACTCCAAACGTACATTAAAACAGTACCTACATTTTTATTTCCGTAGGTTTGAAAGTCTACGGGTGATCAACCTGATATTTGCCACATTCTCGCTGAGGGCCTCTATGATAGTGCTCTTTGTAATCTGCTCAGTCGTCCTTTATCACGTACTGCTCTTTGTTATTAAGTAAGTTGTCACTGCCAGGCATGTATGATTGTAAGTTGTCATTACCTGACATATATGATTGTAAGTTGTCATTACCTGACATGTATGATTGTGAGTTGTCATTACCTGACGTGCATGATTGTAAGTTGTCATTGCCTGACATGTATGATTGTAAGTTGTCATTACCAGATATGAATGATTGTAAGTTATCATTACCAGACATGTATGATTGTAAGTTGTCATTACCTGACATGTATGATTGTGAGTTGTCATTACCTGACGTGCATGATTGTAAGTTGTCATTACCTGACATGTATGATTGTAAGTTGTCATTACCAGATATGAATGATTGTAAGTTATCATTACCAGACATGTATGATTGTAAGTTCTCATTACCTGACATGTATAATTGTAAGTTGTCATTACCTGACATGTATGATTGTAAGTTGTCATTACCTGACATGTATGATTGTAAGTTGTCATTACCAGACATGAATGATTGTAATTTATCATTACCAGACATGTATGATTGTAAGTTGTCATTACCTGACATGTATAATTGTAAGTTGTTACCGGACATGTATGATTGTAAGTTGTTATCGGACATGTATGATTGTAAGTTGCCATCACCAGATATGTATGATTGTAAGTTGTCATTATCAGACATGTATGATTGTAAGTTGTAATTGCCAAACATGTATAACTGTAAGTTGAACGTCTCGGACATGTATGATTGTAAGTTGTCATTATCAGACATGTATGATTGTAAGTTGTAATTGCCAAACATGTATGACTGTAAGTTGAACGTCTCGGACATGTATGATTGTAAGTTGTCAACAACCTGAGAATGTTTATTTGACGAAAAAAGAAAGTATCTAAGGAGACAAAGAATGAATAGAACTACTGCTGCCTCGGGCATGTCCTTAAAGGCGACTAATGTGGAACTGGCAACCTTATCCTGTAAAACTGTAAACGCTTTGCCACAGAAACCATCTCTGCACGAGCACATGTATGCTTGGTACAGACTCTCTGTAAGTCGACCAGCTGCACAAGTGGCGCTATCAATATATATAAAATCCCAGCTTTTTCTGTCACTAACGCTAAGGGATACAACGGTGGTTGAAAGTTAGACATTAATTGTATTGTTTCCCTTATATGTACTCTCCCGAAATTAGTAACACTCGACAAAGAAAAGTGCGCAAATGGCGGTGTGCACAAAAATATATTTATAGAATGTGTGATCCCGTACACACACATTGGGATCTTCGCTGCTGCTACGTAGTTCGTGTACTGTGATGATGCACAGTGGTTTAAAAAAAAATACTTTTGAATAAGTAAAATTGCCATTAGGTATTGATGCTTTTGAATTTAATTCCCGTCTTATGACGGGCGTTTACACTAGTAGAATAATAAAAGAGAGAATACGAAAAATGCATAAACATCATCACTTTCCTATGCAGTTGGTACCCTTGCAGAGAGTCTACATCACAGCAACCATGTGTTCTTGGTTACAGCAGCAATTTGTTTGAGTTGATTAGGTTGCCAGCCCCATGTACAACCGCTTATTTATTATTCACATCTAACGACCATGCCTAAGGTAGTAGTAGCTCTGATTAGTCCATGTCTCCGCGGAGATTCCCGGGACCTACACGGGTTTATACATTGATAGGTCAAATCATTTTTTATTTTTAATTATAGCTAACCAATGAGATTTGGGCACGGTTGTAACTTCTGCTTCACCAAGTGATTCCCAAAAAATAGTTAATAATAATGTGAATTTTAAATACTGTTTAAAGCACTCCAATACTCGTTTCGCTTCACGTAAAAAGCCGTTCGCTCTATACTTTCTGGATGTCTTATGATCATATTATAAAGAAGTTGTGTTCTGTGTTATGAGTAAAGCACTGCTGGGAGTTGATTTTTATTTATTATTATTATTATTATTAATTTTTTTAAGGTATTTGTTATCAATACAAATTTCGATGTAGCGTGAGCAATTATTTCTAAAGTGCAGCCCAGAGAAAGAAGTTTGAGACGACTGGCTTAAGGTTAACCCTTCGTGTTCACCGTGATTGCCAACTCTCCCCTTAACACAGGATGGTCCAACTTATTCTACCCCAAGGGCCACATAAACCAAAAATTTAATGTTCACGGGCATTTCATGATAAAAACTTACTTAAAATAAACGCTCAGGGAAAAATGGATGAAAATCGAAGAGTGCGAAATTTAAAAAAAAAATACAATAAAAATTACAATGAAGATTGAATTTCTAATGAATTAATTTTAGTTTTATTCTTACCTCCTAACGGGATGTTTGCGGGGTGTGAATTTTCTGTAACCAGAGTCTCGATATATCAGTGTCAGTCGAACGCTATCGGATGCTGAACGCACGCAGTAAAACATTGCTTTGCACCGGACGTTTTGAGTTTTATCTCAAAAGTATTAATTACGAGGGGGAGTCAAAAAATAACCTTAATATGGCAATAACAAGTCAAAATCACGCTGTAGACGGTTGTACTACAGATGTGTTATGCCCTCCCGCTTGAGGTACCAGTGCGGGCAGGCCCGTAGTCCTGATGGGAAGTATGAAGTCAGCAAACCATAGCCAAGATGGTTGCCATCTTGGAAGCATGCACGAGAGAAGAGCAGCGTGCAGTTATCCTTTTTTTTTTTGGGGTAGTAAGGGTGAGAAACCAGCAGACATTCAGCGGAGGATGAAGAGGCAGTATGGGGACGCTTGTGTGTCGCTTCAGCAGGTTTATGTGTGGCACAGGAAGTTTAAAAGTGGGGTATCAACTGTGACTGATGCAGCTCGCTCCGGCCGGCCTCACACTTCGACTACGCCTGACGCTGTCACTGCAGTGGAACAAGTGATACGGGAAAACCGGCGGGTAACAATCGACGAGGTGGCTGGAGAATTGAAGATCAGTCATGGCTCGGTGCACCACATCATTCACGACGTGCTGCAGTACCACAAAGTCTCCGCTACGTGGGTACCAAAACAACTCATCCCCGAACTGAAAGAACGTCGTGTGGATGTTTGTGAAACATTGTTACGACGTTATGAAGCTGAAGGAGATGGCTTTCTACACCGTATAGTCACTGGTGACGAATGCTGGGTCCACTACTTCCAGCCAGAGACTAAGCGAACCAGCATTGAGTGGCGACATTCATCATCGCCGAAAGCAAAGAAGTTCGGTACAACGCGGTCAGCCGGCAAATTGATGCTCACGCTCTTCTGGGACTGTAAAGGCCCAATCCTGGAACATTACATGCCCACGGGACTCATTATCAACAGCGAATCATACTGTGATCTGCTTCAGAACCACTTGAAACTTGCAATCAGGTCAAAACGTTGCGGCTTGCTCAGTTTCAGTGTGTTGTTACTGCATGATAACGTGCTCGTGCGACAGCAACGAAAATCACGAATCTGCGTTTGGAGTGTTTTCCACAACCTGCATATTCACTGGACCTCGCACCGAGTGATTATCATGTGTTTGGACCCCCCAAGGAGGCACTTGGTGGCAAGAAGTTCAGTACGGATGATGATGTGAAAGAGGCGGTGCAAACGTGGCTTCGCAGTCAGTCAGACGATTTTTTTTCTCGCGGAATTCAGGCATTAATGAAGCGCTGGCACAGTTGCATTGAACGTGGTAGTGATTATATTGAAAAGTGATTAAGTGCTTTCATTCCTATTTGTGCATATTCTTTTAATACAAAAATATTAAGGTTACTTTTTGACTCCTCATTGTGTACTATATAATTAAAGAAATATTTTGTTGTATGAGCGCGGGCCACAAAACAATTTTACGCGGGCCACATATGGGTTGCTGGACTGCAGTTGGACCACGCTGCCTTAACAGTTGTTTCGTACTCATTTTTTTATCTCCTTTTTTTAGTATTAACTAGTATAGGAAAATCCCCGGAGGATACAGAGATGTGGTTTAACAGAAGAATGTTAAAAACACCAGGAGCAGCTACAAAGAGTAGTAAGGATGTTCTGAAAGAAGTCTACGCACAAAGGAAGCTATAGAAGGAAGCAGTTCACTTTTTTACAGGCATGTTATGAGAAGAATAAAGCTGGAATATATCGTGACAACAGGAAATACTGAAGGAAAACAGAGATAGAGGACAACAAAGAAGAATGTGTTTGACAGGTTGACATCATGGCATTGAATGAGGTCAATAGAATTGATGAACAGTACAGACAACAGCAGTGGCTGAGGGTGGCAACCTCATCACGTGAAACTAATTGTTACAGAAACAACAGCAGCGGCTGTGGGTGGCAACGTCATCACGTGAAACTAATTGTTACAGAAACTACCGTTGTAAGAGCATGTGAATGCTTGGTGCAGGCTTCCTGCAAGGGGACCATATACAGTAGTGGCTCCATGCTTCATAAGGAGAGAATAGGGAAAATTGTGATGTTGACTGGCAAGAGGAAGTTGTGAAGAGCCGTGATCACCAACGCCATCAGGCACTGTACTTGAAGAAGTATTGAATAGTAGTGATATGACAATTTTGTCATGATTATACATGACATTAAAAACACTGGTGATGATTATGATGATGGTGTGACGGTATTGCCTCCCATGCTTTGCAGTAGTGGTCCAACAGTGGCCAAAACTCAAGAGTATCTAATATGGGCTTCTACCTTCGCACAAGATCACTCTTGGCAGATATGTAAATAGAAGAAACAAAACGCTTCTTTCTCCGGGGAGTATTCACAAGATATTCAGAATAAGCGAGAACAATACTGCTTTGGCTGAGTATGTTAACTCTGCCGACGCTTTTGTGAAGGATTTAAGCACTTCTTAAGTTCAGCTTGTTTAAGCCCCCACCCCTGATTTACTCAGTGGAATTCTATTATTCTAGTATAGCTCTGTTTAGAGTGTGTGTAGTAATTTGACTGAGACAAACATGCAGTAACTTTAAAATGATTAATTCGAAGTTAAATTTGTATAATTACAAATAACAAAATTTAATAATCACTTAAGTTTTAACAGTTGGAAAATAATTTGAATAGTTATGGATCAAGAAAAGTTATCATCATGGTCTTTAAGGATTGTGAAGTGTTATAAAAAGTTCAAGTGGCAGCATAGATTTGAACTTAGCTGCCAATGACGGTTCTGCTCTTTCTTATGGGTTGGTTCTTTTCACTCTGCTCATGCTCGTCCCTGATCAAGGTTGTCGGGGGTAGCTCGTTTCCCAGAAACGTCAAGGAGAGTCTACCACATGGGTCCTTCGTCTTAAAGCTTAGGCCACTGTTCCCTTCTTGTTCCAGAGACAGTACTTTCTGCTGGTACCACCAATAACTATGGTAAAAGAATAGAACGAAACGCTCTTCTGAGTATGGCGTTTTCCACCCCATAGTTATGGGTTCCTATCTTCCCATACCACCATCCCAGTTACTCAGACTTTTACCCTCGATGAGAATTAAATTTAATCCCTCGGGATAAAACTTTCTTTACATTTAAATAGAATAGCCTTCATAGTTACTTTATATTTAAATGAAAAGGTTAATAATACAGATAGAGTATGTTTACATATACATCTCCACTGATTGAAAAGTGTTCACAATATAAATTGAATTTGTTTTCATTTATGTTTACACTGATTGAAAAGTTTGAAACTTCCATTAACTTTAAAATGAATATTTTCACTTAGACATTTACACTGGTTTAAAGCTTGAAAACTTATATTAATTTTAAAGTAAATATGTTTATATGGACATTTACACTGCTTTAAAAATGTAAGTATGATACTTAGAATGTACATCATTTCTTTCATCTTTCCTTCCCTGCTCCGTATGGAACCTGGAACTACTTTATGCTGATAGTTCTCTTTACAAAACTAGCAATAAAGCAATTACCAACCCATGCGGTGGTGGTTCAAGAATCATCATTCTATACGCATGTGGTGGGTTTAGATGTTAAGAAGAATGGTGTGCATATAGTTGTACTTGAGTGAGATCAACTGTGAAGGTCTCTGAGGTAAACAATGGACAGCTGTGTTACAGAGTACCTTTCTTCTTACCACCCTACGATCTCACTCTAAGTTATATTTTTATTGACTAGCGTGACTGAAAGCTACGTAAAGTGTCTAGGGTATTGTAAGAGTGTTGTTGAAGAATCTCAATACAAAAACATATCATCATCATCAGTTGCCATCTCCACAACGAAGGTTGGCTGTAATGGATCTCCAACGTCTTCTGTCTCTTGTCTTGATGGTGCACTCTGATAAACTCTTTCCTGTCCATCTCTTGATGTTGTCTTCCCACTTATAGCGCTGTCTTCCCCTTGCACGTTTGCCTTCAACTCTCCCTTCTGTTATGGTCTTCTGCAAGGTGTTATGCCTTTTTATGTGGCCAAAGTATTTTAGCTGTCGAACTTTGACCTCCCTCATTAGTTCTCTTTTCATACCTAGATTTTCTAGGACCTCCTTATTTGTTTTCATCTCTTTCCATATACAAACATATATTAAATACTATGATAAACTCAACTAACTCCAGCTGTTGAATTTTATATTTAAAATTTCTTTTGTTAAACTTTATTGGTCCCGAGCCTAAAGTTGTTTTGGTCAGGACTACAGTTCAATAAGAATCAATTTAGATGGATAGATATATTTACAAATATATATAAAGATATTTACATACATCAGACAATATGTCCATAGTACATTGTTACAAATTCTCAAGTTGATATTAATTACTCTATTTAACTACTGGTACGGGGAAGCAGGTTGGGGATTTACATCATCCCAACATTCTTTTGTTTCACTAGTATTGTTTATGTTAGTCTTTTGGAGGAACGTTTTTGTCTATACAGGAGATTTTTCTTTAGTGGTGATAAGTTGTCCCAGGCCAGATATTTCACTTATCTGGGTCCTGGAATCACAGCAGTTGCAGTTGGTTTGGCCAAACACTTTAGTCTCCTCTGGTCTTGAACTTCTTTAATACCAGCAGGTGCCAGATTCTCTTAGAAATAGTGCTGAATTTCTCTATCATCGAGTACCAGCACCAGACAAGTGCCAGCAGGAACCCCTGTCAATGCAAGTTATGGTTCTGTCTTAATATCAAACTAATTCCTCCTAATTTACATGTAAACATGCATTCAATACAAAAGAACATGGTCAGCTCTCTCTGACAACCCTGCTTCTCCACTTTAGTTTGATGAAATAAATTGTACCAGTTTTCTTTTCTCTTCCCTAATGGATGCTACGCCTCTGTCATTCCTGCAGTAATCTTTTCCATGCAATAAGATAGGTGTAATGTTCCTGTATGACCATCATTCATATATATATATATATATATATATATATATATATATATATATATATATATATATATATATATATATATATATATATATATATATATATATATATATATTCCTGTAGTTCTAAACTTCTTGGATTGTCCATTATATGATGTATCAACATCTAGGCCATGCCTAAGTCTGCTATGGAACCATTTAATTACAATCTTTTTCCATGGCCTTTTCTTATACACAACCTTTTTTTAATTAAAAAGTCAATAAAATCAATCTTACCACATATCAAGGAAATATAAACAAGTAACGATGAATTAGGCAATAGAATATGGCACACTTTCATCACTGCCTCTGTTCAGACTGCTTTCTGTTGTTAGTTATTTTAAAGCGAGCAGTAGGGGGACAAAAGAAACGTTTCAAAGACACACTGAAAGCATCGTTGAGCAGCTTCAAAATTGATGTCTCCTCCTGGGAGACTATCGCACATGATCGCTCTGCCTGGCGGACAAACATTACTCAAGGCGCTCGCATTGCAGAACAGAATCTAGCTGATAAGGCAGAAGGCAAGCGTGATGCAAGAAAAGTCAGAATGCGCAGCAACACTACTATCGACTCTAACCATGTGTGCCCCGTATGTGGCATGGCCTGTAGGGCCAAAATAGGACTAATTAGCCACATGAGATCACGGCACTGATGTCTCACAATTCAAGTCTGAAGGTGTCGCCATCTTCGCTTGCGATGGGCAACTACTATTATTATTATTATTATTTTAAAACAAAGCACAAGTCTGCTCATCGCTGCTTGCTCCTCTGAATATTTTGAAAAAATGGCAGCGAGCAGCCTACTTTTCCTATCATGTAAAAAGCTTTGGCCAATGAGACCAAGCATCTCTTTTTTTTAAATGAAACTTTTTTTTTTTAAATATCTCAAACCACTATGCGTTACTACTACCAACTAGATTTGTATATTTAGGTCAGCCAATAATATTTCGGCTTCCGTCAAATTTCATCCAATCCACTTCATCGTACTATCTTAGCCTTTCTTTCACCTAATTTTTTTCCCCCCAAAAATATGCTATCCAATCTAAGCAGACATGACTTGATCTGACAGTATCTCCGATTCTCTTTGCATTATTATCAATATTTGATTATTTAATGGACTATTTGGATAACTAACAACATTTTCTTGGTCAGCAAGTATCCAGGTATACGAATATATGATTTTTATGGGGCTAAGTGGCTTGGTTCAAAATTCTATCTTTTTTTCCATGTCAGTTGTTTATTTTTAAACTACCTCCTGTTCAATTCTTTTTCCATGTACTTTCAAGCTAATTACGAGAGTCTCTCGTAACACGTCTAGAATTACGTCATTCGCAATAAGAGCTAAGCGTGTTTTCATGACCGTAGTGTCCACATTTCTAACATTTTCCTCGTATTTTGAAAACCGCCTAAGGCAAGGCTAGCAAGTTGGTTTTATTTTTAGAAACAATGTGAGACGTGATTTGCGTTGGTTATCTATCCGTTCTCCTCCCTTCCACAATGTATTCTAGGCAAATACTTCATTTGAACTTGGAAAGTGGTACGTTTGTCTCAAGGTTGAATTTGAAAAATAGGGTACCATTTTTGGTTCGGCCAATGCGTTATCAAATAATACGCTGAAGGCGTAGGCGACGAAAACCATTCTCGCCGAAAATTTTTAGTATTATCCTATCTTTGACTTTATGCACTATACTGTTATATTCTAATTTAGATATTGTATTTAGAAGTTCACCACATATCTCCCCACTTAGAACAGACTATCATATATTAGTTCCTACTTCTAAATACACATAGATAAATTTACTACCTATGCCTGGTGACTACTCTGATGTTAGTCGTACGGATGTCTGCTTAAAAAATCTGCACCTACATTGGTTTTGCCTGGAATATATTCTATGGTAAACTGGTATGGCTGTAGGAGCAACGACCAACGTAATAATCTAGCATTTTCATGCCTTGCTTGTGACAGACACTCGAGTGGTTTATGATCTGTTTGGATCTTAAATGATTTACCATAAAGATAAATCTGGAACTTTTTTATAGTCCATATGACAGCTAAACATTCTTTTTCACTTGTTGAATATTTTTGTTCTGCTGTGTTCAACTTACGACTAGCATAAGCTACTGGGGTTAATTCCCCATCAAGTGAATTTGACCTTTGTAATAGAGCTGCACCCAAACCTATATTACTAGCATCCGTTCTCACAATGAATTCTTGACTCAAGTCAGGTAATTTCAAAATAGGCCTGCTTGTGAGTTTTTCCTTCAACTCTTGGTAGGCTAATTCACACTGCGCTGACCAAGTAATTCTATCAGGATTTCCTTTGCGCGTTAAATCAGTCAATGGAGCACATATGGAGTTAAAGTTTTTAATATACTTTTGGTAGAAACCACATAATGAGACAAAAGATCGCACATCTTTCTTTGTCTGTGGTCTTGGTGCTCTTTTCAACTTCTCCAGGTTCTTGGGGTCAGGGGTCATGTTTCCCTGATGTACTGTGTGGCCCAAGAATTCCAGCTCTTTACATCCAACACAGCATTTCGTCGGTCTAGCTGTCAAATTTGTCTCTCTAAGTCGATTAAACAACATATCCAGAGAGTTAATGTGTTCCTCAAATGTTTCAGTTGCTATGAGAATATCATCCATGAAGTTGGTGATGCATGGATTATTCAGGGGATCCAGTAATTTTCTCATCATCCTCGAAAACACACTCGGTGCATTTTTCAGCCCGAATGGCAACATGTTAAATTCATAATATCCTTCCGAGGTGCTAAAGGCTAAATAAGGTCTAACCTCCGGCTTTACTGGAATCTGATAGTAGCCTTTGCTCAGGTCCACTTTAGAGAAATATTTAGCTTTATTCAGCCTGGCAAACAGCTGATTTGTATCAGGTAATGGATCCATCTGACCTTCTGTGACAGCATTCAGTTTCCTGTAATCTATACACAGTCTGTGTTCTCAAGAGGGTTTTCTCAACAGAACCACACTGGAGCTGTAAGGAGATTCACTGTGCGAGATAATTCCTTCTCTCAACAGATAATCTATCTCCTCCTTCAAAGCTTTTTCCTTAGCGAATGGAATCGAATAGGCTCTCATACAGATTGGTGTTGGGTCTATGAGTTTCATATCATACTCTAATAAATTTGTATGCCCCGGTCGGTCCGTTAACACATCTGTATGATCATTCAGAACCTGTTGAAGTCTCTCCCTCTGATTTTTCGTCAAGTGTGTACTGATTTTTACCTGTGCAGCGGTCTCACAGGGATGTAAAGGATATTCATGAGAGGTGAGTGGTTCCTTTTTCATTTCCATTGCAACAGACAAGGTCAGTAGGTGTGTCTCCTCCTGGTTTTCTCTGTCCAGATATTTTTTCAGGAGATTCACATGATAGATTTTCTCTTTCCCCTTCTTATCTATCTTATAATTTGTTCTAGACACCTTCTCTAGAACTGTATATGGACCTTGCCATCCAATTTGCAATTTATTCTGGCTGCCGGGCAGTAGAAGGAGCACCTTCTCTCCCACATCTAATTCTCTGTCCTTCGCTTTCTTATTGTAATAGGCAGCATGCTTTTTCCTGGCTTGTCTCAAATTTTCATTGGCAAGTTTCCAGCCAGTTTTAAGACGAGTGGTCAGCTCGTTCACATATTGATATGATGAGGTAATATTTTCTTCTGCCTTTTCATCGGTCCATGTCCCTAACAATGCTACATATGGACCTTTAATATTGTTGACCTATTTTTCCAGGCACCGGTATGATCTCTTCCATTGGAAGCATTATAGTGAGGACTTTTCTTCCTAGAATCATCATTCACAAATCGACCACTACCAATTTTTTTCTTGGGGTTTTCTTCCCACTTTAAATTCCTTGTGAGAGATCTTCTCTCTCTTTTATCTTCACCCAGTTCACATAATTCCGACCGAGGGATTGTCGGCTTATTCTGGGGTAAAACATCTCTTTGTACTCGTCGCATAGTGGCCATTGTAAAACATTCGAGTGAAGACTGTCTGTGAAAAGGGGGTTCCCATTCCCCTCTGTCCACTTTATTATAATTATTTTTTTTTCCATTTTCAGGCCTAAGTTTGCCCCGTGGCGTGTCTAGGTCCTGATCAATTTTCCCACTTGTGGGTGTTCCCTCATGTAATATGCCACATGCTTCTACAAAATTCTCAATGTCAACCATTTCATCGGGCTAATAATAATTTTGAGCAATCTTTTGGATGATGGTACCTATTTTCTCATGGTCCCCATCTTTCCCAACATGTAAGCTCCTTATTACCTCTGCCCTATACTTTTTAGGAAGTACCAGCTGTCCCTGACCATGGGATCCAGTTCCGGCCTTCCTATATATTAGTTTGTTCTTCATATAGAAGTCTCCCTTGCCTGGAGGTGTATGACATTTGAACAATTTCTTAAAACAAGGCTTGAGGGTCTTATCCTCAACCTGTGCCTTCCTCATCTCATCTGGAGGGGTATTTATCGGATTATCCTCCTCCTTTTTAGACTGTGATCTGATCTGAAGCGTGGCCATGATCACAGGTCTCCTTTTACACACTTCGGTGTTATGATTGTCCATCCGACAATTTTTACACCATTTCTTTCCTTGGTTAAAAGATTTTCTTTCATCATATTTCCTTTCATCGAATTGTGGGGTTTTATTTTTATATTCATTGCGTGGCCTATCAAACTGGTGCTTACCTTTGTTCTGTTCTCTATGGTCAAACCTATTAAAGTTTTGTGGTGCCTTAAAATTGTCTACCTGTTTCTTTTTATTACCAACTACCTCTGCTTGGGCTGCCTGATACCTCTCAGCGACATTGAGTAACTCACCCAGCCTCTCTGCACCTTGTTCCACGAGGAACTTTCTCAGGTCTGGAGCCATGGACTCTCTTAGCTGCTCAATAAGGATCATTTCCTTAAGATCTTGGGTATTCCCCAGAGCAGTCCATTTCTCCAAGTAAGTCTCTAACCGTGCAGAGAACTTATAATAGGTCTCACCCGACAGTAGTTTGGCATTCCTAAATTTTTTTCTATAAAATTCTCCGTTCTTTTCGTATCTTAACAAAAGAGCCTGCTTTAACATGTCATAATTGTCTTGGTCATCTCTGCTCATCTTGGCAAAAACTTCATAAGCCGTTCCCCTAAGACCCTGGGATAACTTGAGGCTCCACCTCTCTCTCTCTCTAACCCATATGTAGTAGCCAAAAGTTCAAATCTACTTAAATACCCTTCTATGTCATCATCTTTCTCAACAAAATGGGCTACATGAAAACCCATAGCTGAGGTTGAGGCTCCCTGACTAGCAGTGGCATCTGAGGCTGGCACCATTTTCAGGAGCATGGCCTTGAAATTCCAACTCCCTTAGTCGTAACTCGTGCTCCCTTTGTAATCTCTTATCTTCTGCTTCCCTCTCTGCAGCCAATCGCTTGTCTTCCCTTTCAGCAGCCTGTCTCTTTTCCTCTCTTTCTGTAGCCAGTCTCTTTTCCTCTGCTTCCCTTTCAGCAGCCTGTCTCTATTCTTCTCTTTCTGCAGCCAGTCTCTAGCCTCCTTGTCAGTTTCAATCTGCAGCCTCTTAAGTTCTTTGTCAGCCTCTAACTTTCTTTCTGCTTCTTTCTCTAATCTTTTATCTTCTCGGGCAATAAATTTGTCCACCTCTGAGGTTACATACTGGACCAACTCTGGTCCATCCATGCCCATCTCTTTAGCAGTCTGTACAGTGGCAGATCTGAATTTGGCTAGATCAGCCATTCTAACTCAAATAGATCTACTAAGGTTCTAAGACAATCTTAAACTTAACTAAAATAAATATTAACTATAATTAACTAATTACTACTGGCTGTGACAACCTATCACTGTAAATCTCCTCTTAATTATTTTTATCTTCTTAGGGGGTGTTTCTAACCTCTACTAACACTAGTAATACAATCTTGAATTTATATCCTACTGCTAATTTTTATTCCTGGAGTTAGTTAATATATGCTGTATGAGATTCCTATTTCAAACATTCATCTATATATGCCAAATTCAAATCTCGGACTTAGAGACCCCAATATAAATGAAAAATTCAGATCCCGGACGAGCCCCCAATATATGTGGTGGGTTTAGATGTTAAGAAGAATGGTGTGCATATAGTTGTACTTGAGTGAGATCAACTGTGAAGGTCTCTGAGGTAAACAATGGACAGCTGTATTACAGAGTACCTTTCTTCTTACCACCCTACGATCTCACTCTAAGTTATATTTTTATTGACTAGCGTGACTGAAAGCTACGTAAAGTGTCTAGGGTATTGTAAGAGTGTTGTTGAAGAATTTCAATACAAAAACATATACAAACATATATTAAATACTATGATAAACTCAACTAACTCCAGCTGTTAAATTTTATATTTAAAATTTCTTTTGTTAAACTTTATTGGTCCTGAGCCTAAAGTTGTTTTGGTCAGGACTACAGTTCAATGAGAATCAATTTAGATGGATAGATATATTTACAAATATATATAGAGATATTTACATACAACAGACAATATGTCCATAGTACATTGTTACAAATTCTCAAGTTGATATTAATTACTCTATTTAACTACTGGTACGGGGAAGCAGGTTGGGGATTTACATCATCCCAACATTCTTTTGTTTCACTAGTATTGTTTATGTTAGTCTTTTGGAGGAACGTTTTTGTCTATACAGGAGATTTTTCTTTAGTGGTGATAAGTTGTCCCAGGCCAGATATTTCACTTATCTGGGTCCTGGAATCACAGCAGTTGCAGTTGGTTTGGCCAAACACTTCAGTCTCCTCTGGTCTTGAACTTCTGTAATACCAGCAAGTGCCAGAGACTCTTAGAAATAGTGCTGAATTTCTCTATCATCGAGTACCAGCACCAGACAAGTGCCAGCAGGAACCCCTGTCAATGCAAGTTATGGTTCTGTCTTAATATCAAACTAATTCCTCCTAATTTACATGTAAACATGCATTCAATACAAAAGAACATGGTCAGCTCTCTCTGACAACCCTGCATCTCCACTTTAGTTTGATGGAATAAATTGTACCAGTTTTCTTTTCTCTTCCCTAATGGATGCTACGCCTCTGTCATTCCTGCAGTAATCTTTTCCATGCAATAAGATAGGTGTAATGTTCCTGTATGACCATCATATATATATATATATATATACAAGGGGATTGACATAAGTCTTGGGCCTGACCATGAAGGAGTCACAGGAGGAAGATGAAACCTGGCACATTTAAAGTCCATCATATTTGCACTGAATGTGAATTACGCGTTTGTTTCTTCAATGGGTTTTCCCGCTACGGTGCACGGCGCAATGTACCCTATTGACCGGATCTGCTGCTCCAAAGATTTGACAAAACAATGGAAAAGAAGGAGGCCAGAGCTGTGATAAAATTTCTGATGTTTCAGGGAAAAAGACCCGCAGAAATACACAGGGAGATGGAACCAGTGTTTCGTGATTCTTGTCCTTCATACACTTCGGTTAAAAACTGGTGTCAACAGTTTCAATGCGGCCGCTCAAATGTTGCTGATCTGCAAAGATCTGGTAGACCAGCCTCAGAGTGCAACGATGAAAATGCAACAAGAGTGAAGAAAATCATTGACCAAGATCGAAAAATGGCAATTGTGGAGATAGCTAGTAGAGTAAAACTAAATGAAAGAACAGTTTATAGAATTTTACACAACAGACTGAACATGAGAAAAGTGTTTGCACGCTGGGTTCTGCGACTGTTGACACGTGAACAGAAGCAAACGAAGGTAAATTGCTGTCAACAGTTGCTCAAAAAGAATCAGTTAAAAAATTTTGTGGAGACCATGGTGACAGTAGATGAGACTTGGGTACACCATTATGACCCCGAATCCAAAATTGCCAGCATGCAATGGAAAACCCCGGGCTCCCCAACACCTGTCAAGCCGAGGGCGCAGAAATCTGCAGGAAAAGTGAAGCTGACTGTTTTTTGGGACGGCAAAGGTGTCCTTTTGAAAGATTATCTGCCTCGTGGCAACACAGTTAATGGACAGTACTATGCAGATCTTCTCACAAAACTAAGAAAGGTTGTGACCAGGAAACGAGGGATAACGCGCACTCAGAATCTTCCTTTGCTTCAAGACAACGCGCCCTCTCACAAAGAACGGCTTGTGCAGCTAGCAGCCAACGATTTGAATATTGAAATTCTTCCACACCCACCATATTCTCCAGATTTGGCTCCATCAGACTTTTTCTGTTCCCAAATCTTAAATTCATACTAGAATTGCTTTGGCAGCTAGCGCCTTCAATAGATTATCTAACATTTGGAAATTACGATCATTGAATATACATACCAAGCTTCGTCTGTTTAATTCAAATGTTATCTCAGTGTTAACATACGGCTGTGAGAGTTGGAAAATAACAAAATCATTGGAGAACAAGATGAATACATTCGAGAACAAATGTCTTAGAAAACTCATGAACATCAGTTGGAAAGAATTCAAGACTAATCGACAAATAAGAGAAGACTCTAGGCAGAAATATGTCTCCGACTATATAAGGAAAAGACGATGGTCATATATCGGTCATGTCCTACGAATGCAAAACAACAGAATACCACTACAGGCGCTCACTTGGGTTCCTGAGGGTAAGAGGAAAAAAGGAAGACCAAAAGAAACACTCAGAAGAACAATAATAAGAGAAGGAAGAACGTTGGGCCTAAATAATGTGCAAGAGCTAAGAGGAGTGGCGTCACAACGAACAACCTGGAGAGCACTGGTTTCTGCCTTATGCGCCGTGTTTGGTGCTTAAAGAATTTATTATTATTATTAAATCTTAAAAAACAGCTACAAGGAAATCATTTTGACAGCGATGAAGAGGTTATACTGGCATGTGATGACTGGTTTAGTTTGAAAAATAGGGTGTTCTACTCCCAAGGTCTTTTCAAGGTCAAGCAGAGATGGCAGAAGTGTGTCAATTCAGACGGTGGTTATATTGAAAAGGAATAAACACTATACAAAATTTCAGCTCTCTGTGACATGTCCTTCATGGTCAGGCCCAAGAATTATTTCAATCCCCTTGTATATTCCTGTAGTTCTAAACTTCTTGGATGGTCCATTATATGATGTATCAACATCTAGGCCATGCCTAAGTCTGCTATGGAACCATTTAATTACAATCTTTTTCCATGGCCTTTTCTTATACACAACCTTTTTTTAATTAAAAGTCAATAAAATCAATCTTACCACATATCAAGGAAATATAAACAAGTAACGATGAATTAGGCAATAGAATATGGCACACTTTCATCACTGCCTCTGTTCAGACTGTTTTCTGTTGTTAGTTATTTTAAAACAAAGCACAAGTCTGCTCATCGCTGCTTGCTCCTCTGAATATTTTGAAAAAATGGCAGCGAGCAGCCTACTTTTCCTATCATGTAAAAAGCTTTGGCCAATGAGACCAAGCATCTCTTTTTTTTTTTGAATGAAACTTTAAAAAAAAAAATATCTCAAACCACTATGCGTTACTACTACCAACTAGATTTGTATATTTAGGTCAGCCAATAATATTTCGGCTTCCTTCAAATTTCATCCAATCCATTTCATCGTACTATCTTAGCCTTTCTTTCACCTAATTTTTTTCCCCAAAAAATATGCTATCCAATCTAAGCAGACATGACTTGACCTGAGAATATCTCAGATTCTCTTTGTATTATTATCAATATTTGATTATTTAATGGACTATTTAGATAACTAACAACATTTTCTTGGTCAGCAAGTCTTCAGGTATACGAATATATGATTTTTATGGGGCTAAGTGGCTTGGTTCAAAATTCTATCTTTTTTTCCATGTCAGTTGTTTATTTTTAAACTACCTCCTGTTCAATTCTTTTTCCATGTACTTTCAAGCTAATTACGAGAGTCTCTCGTAACACGTCTAGAATTACGTTATTCGCAATAAGAGCTAAGCGTGTTTTCATGACCGTAGTGTCCACATTTCTAACATTTTCCTCGTATTTTGAAAACCGCCTAAGGCAAGGCTAGCAAGTTGGTTTTATTTTTAGAAACAATGTGAGACGTGATTTGCGTTGGTTATCTATCCGTTCTCCCCCCTTCCACAATATGTATTCTAGGCAAATACTTCATTTGAACTTGGAAAGTGGTACGTTTGTCTCAAGGTTGAATTTGAAAAATAGGGTACCCTTTTTGGTTCGGCCAATGCGTTATCAAATAATACGCTGAAGGCGTAGGCGACGAAAACCATTCTCGCCGAAAATTTTTAGTATTATCCTATCTTTGACTTTATGCACTATACTGTTATATTCTAATTTAGATATTGTATTTAGAAGTTCACCACAACGCTGAGGTTGCCAGCCTCAAATGACTTTGACATCCTCAAGCGAGTTTCACATATTGAACTTCACATGATTATATATACATATATATTTGTTAGTTCACATGTTAGTAATAAAATATGAAATGTAAATCACAACTTACGCCAATCCTGACTCACAGATCTTTTGCTTAGATGAATAAAAGAGACTTGAATCGGCCTCTTACACGCGTCTGTGGTGTCGTTAATTTAATAAGTCCCCTCTCTGACTTCGTGTGTGGTCCTTCCGTTTCCTCAGTCCCGGTTTCCTTTTTTAAAATGTTAGAGATTTCCTGGGCTTTATTGTAATTCCTGATAAATGCTACAATAAAAGGTGTCCGGTATATTAAGAAGGAATACTGAATTCTAATTCTTCACTGTAGCAGTCTGGTGTCTTGGCGAGCGATTTCTCAAGTGAAATAGCTTGAGAAATAGCTTTAACATCAACAACAGAATGAACAAAGCAAGAACAGCCTTGAGAAAATGGTCAGATTATATTCCCTGCCGTCCCACGCCTTTGTTTGTTATGAGCTATCAAAAAACTCCAATCATATTCAAACAGGCTGGTTATGGGGTAATTACAAAATATTCCGACATCGGATAATTTTGAACGTAAGGCAGAGGTCAACTCTCCCATATATGGTAATATGATGTCCGATGCCCTTGTATACGAACTTACAGACAGATCGGTAAACTCATACAACAACGTGTTCAAAACGTAACCATCATTACTTTATCAGAAAGTACTCTTGTCATCACAATTAGGACAGGAAACGCTTATGTCATAAGTCTCCGCCGCGTACACGAGATCTTGTGCTAATCTTAGCCAAGCTGTGCCACTCCCTTGCGACTGCGAGTAATTATCTCAGCAAATCTGGGTAGCGTAAAGCAAATGTGATTATTATCACCTTCCGGGAGTGTCAAGCAATTCGACAATACTCAAATATCTGCTACTTAGCAGAAAAATAACGAAGAAATAAAGAAAGAAAGAAAAGTGCGACAATTGAAAGCACATAATAAAAATCAGTACCACAAATGTACCGATACTGCTGGAGTGAAACAAAGATCGATAGGGCCGCCCCGTTTTGTCACAGATGGTAATGGTGATGATGATGTTAGCGATGATGATAGTGATGATGGTGAGGGTGATGATGATGGTGATGGTAGTGGTGATGATAGTGATGGTGATGAGGGTGGTGATGGTGATGGTGTTGGTGAGGGTGATGATGATGATGGTGGTGGTGAGGGTGATGAGGGCGGTGGTGGTGGTGGTGATGGTAATGATGATGGTGGTGGTGAGGGTTATGATGGTGGTGGTGTTGAGAGTGATGATGGTGATGCTGATGATAGGGATGGAGATGATGGTCATGAGGGTGCTGATGAAGGGGATGGTGGTGATGATGATAGTGGTGATGATGATGGTGATGAGAGTGGTAATAGTGATGATGGTGATGATAGTAATGATGGTGATGGGAATGCTGATGGTGATGATGGTGATTATGATGATGATTATAACTATAGTATTAACGACTAAAATTATACTAACAATAAACCTCCCAGGGACTTGCTGAAGGCTCAAAACGAGGTGGCGGCATCCTTGGGGCTTGACGATTGCGAATATAGGGAACGTTTTAGCAGGTGCTTCCGCCGGTTTTAGCAGGTGCTTCCGCCGGAACTGTTTCCGTTATAAGAACAACCAAGACACGTGACTGACACGTGATCATCCTGCAGCACTTACCAGCATGTGACTGACGCTCTCCCCCCAGCCCTACCAGCAACGTAAATATGTCAGCAACAGCAGTGATTGTTTTACTGATTTATTTATTTCTTTGTTCATGTTGCATCTAAATAATAAAATATGGGTTATTATGTTTAAGTTGTGTTTATTGCCTTAGTTGTTTTTCTACGCGTGTAACTTTGTTAGTTGTTTCGACGACGTCCGATTGCTCATTCGCTAATTACCTGTTACCGCGCGGCTCGCCCGCGTCGAAGACCTTGTATTGCCTTAGTTGTTTCTCTGTACTTTGTATTTGTTTTTAACCTTGTATCTGATGCTTATTTAGTATCAGCTTTTTTTCGTTGCATCTGATACTTATTTAGTATCAGCTTTTTTACATTGTATCTGATGCTTATTTAGTATCAGCTTTTTTACGTTGTATCTGATGCTTATTTAGTATCAGCTTTTTTACGTTGTATCTGATGCTTATTTAGTATCAGCTTTTTTACGTTGTATCTGATGCTTATTTAGTATCAGCTTTTTTACGTTGTATCTGATGCTTATTTAGTATCAGCTTTTTTATATTTTGTATCTTTTTTACGTTGTATCTGATGCTTATTTAGTATCAGCTTTTTTTCGTTGTATCTGATGCTTATTTAGTATCAGCTTTTTTACGTTGTATCTGATGCTTATTTAGTATCAGCTTTTTTACGTTGTATCTGATGCTTATTTAGTATCAGCTTTTTTTCATTGTATCTGATGCTTATTTAGTATCAGCTTTTTTACGTTGTATCTGATGCTTATTTAGTTTCAGCTTTTTCACGTTGTCTTCTTCTTCTTCCGTCCTTAGCCACCGACCGTCAAAGCAGTCAGTGGCCATTACGCCTAGTGGCGTCTTAGGGCAACAGCAGATAGGTTTTCTTTGCCATTGTTTCCCATCACGCCTATTGGCGTCTTTAGGGCAACGGCAAATCAATCCATTTGCTGTTGTTTCCGTAATCGAAGTTTTCACGTTGTATCTGATGCTTATTTAGTATCAGCTTTTTTACGTTGTATCTGTAGTTAACATTGTGATCTTCTGTTAGTTAAATGACATCTATTGTTATAAAAGTGGTATCACTATTTCTTTTCGCTACCCGCCTTTCTTTCCATTAGCCCCCCTCCCCCTTTTATTCCCCCGCACTTAGTTTTTTTTCGTTTTCATGTACTTGTTTATTGTATTCCCGCGTGCTTATCCAAAACCTAGATGCCGCAGCATATTGCGTGCTGCTGTTGCGTGTATTCCAGAGTTGTATCTATCAAGAATGCACGCAGCCAGCATGTATGTAAATTCCAGGGTTATATCTCTATACACGACCTTGAAGCATCTCTACGTGGTGGATCCTGGAAACGGGCGAACTTCAAATTGCCTGGCCAATGCTTCAGAGATCAACTAGGGTGACCCAACATCACAATGTCCACTGTGGTGAAACATTTTGAGAACCCAGCACAGCACATAAGCTTGGGGGAATCCTTTGAGCTTCAAACAACTCGGGCTTTTACCTGGTTGGCTGTGTACAGGAGGTTGTCGCAATGAATAGGTGACAGGCGAGGGGAGCTGAGAGGTGGCTGTGTGCAAGACACGACGGCTCCTTCGGTAGAGCCCAGAACCAGAGCATATAATTTTAACCCTGCATATTTTGAGAGTTCCGTGAATGGCAGGTAACGCAAAGTATACCGCCTGCCTTCTCCCCCCTATTCAAGCTTAAAACCTTATGTGAGGATCCTTTAAATACAAGCTGGATATAAAACCCAGGAAAGAACCTGGATCTGGTTACTCCAATAAGTCTCGGAATGACAGAAAAGCCACAGGAAAGGCCTAAATCTACAATGTAGAATAGATAATGCCAAGAACTCTTGAACTAGGCATTAGCTGCAAAAGAGTGACAATCTCAGTAGCTATAGTTAAACAACAACATTAGTTGATCATTACCTCATTTTGTACCAATTTTTTTCCCATGTTTTTTCTTTACATTTTTCATCGATTTCACTTAGTTCTCGCATTCTGTCCCTTCTGATTTTGTATATTTGTGTCTAATGAAGATCTGTTGTGGCCGTAACGTAACGAATGTTCTTTCTCCTTTGCCTGAGTAAGGCGTATTACCCATGTTTGTCTACCCCACTATTATGGATCGCTATGGTCTACTCTAGATACACTACCCCCTTGCAGTTCCCAGGGGTCTCTAAGAAGGTATAAAGAAAAGTAATTAATATATTAATTATATAACTGTCGCAAGTTAATTAAAGAATTAATTGTGGAGAGGTTTCCCTAGCCACTCAAAGAAGATGGCCCTGGGGTACAAGTGACCATGTGAAATAGAGGTATGGGAATGGGTAACGATTATGATAGCTAGGACTGAGTTCCAAAACTGCTCCAGTCAATCAGTAGCCTGCGACACTATGTTATCTACTCTGCTATTCCCCCCCCCCCCCTTCCCCCCTTTCCCTCCTGTAACTCATATGGCTCACTAATCTCCCAGCTTTTCCTCCTCACAAGAGATGAGAGAGAAATGAAATATAATTTTTAAGCCTATTACTTTCTTTCGCTACGAATGTAACAACTTGAGGTTTTTTTTTTTAACATACCCAAGTAACCAGTGTTTTGACTAGAAAAAAAAATTATATATATATATATATATATATATATATATATATATATATATATATATATATATATATATATATATATATATATATATATATATATATATATATATGTCACAGAACAATTTCACGAGAGTGAATGATGATAGTGATTGGTGTTAAGGGTCACTGAACTGTTGTTGTCAACACTTGTTAAGTGTAACTCAGGTATTGAGTTAATGTCTGACTTTATGTCAGCATTGTTGGGACTTGTGCGTGCGCTGGGAGAAAGCGTTTAGCGAATACAAGTCTGAGGTGACTGAGATAGTCTGTGTTTGGCAGCCGAGCTGTGCGCTCGAGTCTGTGATTAGTAGCCGAGCTGTGAGCTGTGGAGAACCACAGATGTGATTATTTCAAATATGATGGATATATTTGTTATAGGGTAGGTTCTACCTATTGTGGATAAGGCGAAGATTATTGTTCCGCCTGGTAGTGTTCCATTGGGAACTTTATATTTCTGTTCGCGGAGAACACGATAAGGTGACGCATTTCCCACCTTTGGAGCTATACTATAAGGTACAGGCGAAGCGTATTGTCCGGCCTGATGGAGATTCTGAGAAAATGTCGATGATTAATGCCGCCAATCACTTGGAATAAGTGATTCACACATGGATGGTGTTACATGTGCGAGGAGGGCATACCGCACATATGGATATTTAGTGTAGGCTTACTGTTTGTGTACGTAAGTGAAGCCTGTCCATGAAAATTGTAGGTAGAGTTAGCTCCTACAGGCAGTGTTAGCTTAAGTATTAGGTCAGTGTTTTGATGATGTATTTGATATCCAGAACACGTATGTGACTGTTCAATAAATGTGTTGGAACTGTTCCGGTGGCGTTGGGTTAATTTGTACAAGCCATTGTTTATCATCATCTATATACAACCCACACCAACCATAATATTGGTTCCTTACATCTGGGGAGCATCATCATTTATGGTCCCTGACAAGTAGGGTACATTATAGTGTCCTGAAATCTGGGGACATCGTCTATAAAGTGTCTAGACAATATATATATATATATATATATATATATATATATATATATATATATATATATATATATATATATATATATATATATATATATATCTATATCTATATATATATATATATACGAGGGGCGTTCAGAAAGTAATGCACCACATCGTTTTTCTCAGCTAATAATGAAGATAGAAGCATGAAATTTTGCACACTTCAAATATGGTATGTGCCAATTGTGTGCACCAAATTGCACCGCAACCGGCCAAATAATACGGCTGCCCTAAACCGTTGAAATGGAGCGTGTTAGCAACTTGCGTTATAAGCAGCGAATTGTGATAGAATTTCTCGTTGCAGAGAAGGAAACTGTAGTGAACATTCACAAGCGTCTATGTGATGTGTATGGAAGTTTTGCAGTCGACAGGAGTACAGTCAGTCGCTGGGTTCAGAGAATCAAAGAATCAGGAAGTGGAGATACGGAGCTGCTTGATCGGTCGCGCTGTGGACGTCCTGCCACAGCCACCAACGCAGAAATGTTGAAATGAGATGAGGGCATTATTCTTACTGATAGGCGAATCACTACTCAACAATTGGCCTTACAGCTGTCAGTCAGCTTTGGTAGTGCAAATGCAGTTATAAAAACTCTCGGATTTTCTAAGGTTTGCGCAAGATGGGTTCTTCGAAGTCTCACAAATGACCACCGATTGCAAAGGAAAGCAATTTCTTCTGAATTGTTGGAGCGTTTCAATGCTGATGGAGAGAACTTTTTGGCTAAGATCGTTACAGGTGACGAAACCTGGGCACATCATTTTGAACCTGAGAAAAAAAGACAGTCAATGGAGTGGCATCATCCGCAATCACCAAGAAGAAAGAAATTCAAGACAATTCCTTCAGCTGGAAAGGTCATGATCACTGTCTTTTGGGACACTAAAGGTGTGATTCTTGTGGACGTTATGCCAAGAGGAGAGACAATCAATTCGCAAGCTTACATTAAGACATTGAAACAACTCAATCAACGTTTTCACAGAGTTCGGCCGCACAAGAATCCAGCAGACCTGCTTCTCCTTCACGACAATGCGCGCCCTCACACAAGTCTGGCAACACGGGAAGCAATCACCAAATTGGGTTGGACTGTACTACCCCATCCACCCTATAGTCCCGATTTGGCACCCTCTGATTTTCATTTATTTGGTCCACTTAAAGATGCACTCCGTGGGACAAGGTTTGAAGATGATGAAGGAGTGATTCATGCAGCGAAGAAATGGCTACATGACCAAGACAAAATCTGGTACGGGCTAGGAATACATGCACTTGTTTCACGCTGGCATAAAGCCGTACAAGTTGATGGGGATTATGTTGAATAATACCGATGTTTACATGACATATCCATGTATATTGTGTATAAATTTCATGCTTTTTGAATAAACAGCTCCTGAGAAAAACGATGTGGTGCATTACTTTCTGAACGCCCCTCGTGTATATATATATATATATATATATATATATATATATATATATATATATATATATATATATATATATATATATATATATATATCTATATATATATATATATATATATATATATATATATATATATATATATATATATAATGAGATGAAAATTTACCATAATGCAGGGAAAGAGTTTTTTTTTTTTTTTAATGAAAATTATCCAGTTCAACCTCTGATGGATTTAAATAAGGATATACAGTATACTGTTTTCAATTCCAAATAATATGAACAACTGCCGATATGGGAAAGTGGCATCACACCTGCCAAATCATTGTAAATAGGGCAAATCACAAGTACCAATTATGCTCTTATGTTTAAAAAAAAAAAACAAGAAAAAAAATGAAAAAAAACCAGACAAATAAAAACGAGATAAAACTGAACAAAATCAAACAGAAACTCCGAACAATAATAACATTACGGGGGAGGCGTGTAAAGGCCTAATGGTTCCAGTTATATAACTGACTTTAACAGATATTTAATTGACTTTCACCTGTTAAAAGTCACATTGAATAATGCTAGTTAACAAATAAGTATGTCTTTAGATTATTAATTGTGAAGTATTCTATAGATGGTTGGGGGTCGGTGTGGCTAAGAGGTACGGCGTCCGCCTAGAATACTAAAGGTACCCGGTTCGATTCCCAGTTGAGGGAATATAATTTATGGAAATATTTTTCTTCAGAATCAGTGGTCCAAAAGATGTCATACTCCCCCCTGATCTCCTGGGTAGTAAGATCGGATGTATTGCCTTCTCGGATACGGGCGAAAAAATAGGAGGTCCCGTGAGCAAGTTGCGCACGTTAAAAATCCAACGGTAGCTGGAAATCGTAAAGAGTAGTCCTATCAAGCCGCGCCCTGGCAAAATTAAAAAAAAAAAATTAGAATCCTACCCACCACAAAAATATTTATAGAATGTGCGATTCCTATATACACACACTGGGATTCTCGCCGGTGCTACGGAGTTCGTACACTGTGCTGAGATCATCCTTATATGATCTAGACATTTTGAACATTAGTCACATTAAATGTGAACATGACATAATTCTTTACCAAATAATAATTGAGTTTTCAGCAATCAAAGTATCAAACTCCATAATTCTCGCCGTTTGTACGTCGGTCACATCTAAGGGATGCAACTGTGGTTGAAAGTTAGACATTAATTGTATTGATTCCCTCATATGTACTCTCCCGAAAATAGTAACACTCAACGAAGAAAAGTCGGTGAATTGTGCAACACAAAGTGAGTGACAGTGATATATGAATAACATGTAAGTTTTTGATTGTAGAACCCAGTTTCATTCCGGAAACGGATTTAACTCATCATTTTGTTAAAAGTAACCTTAAAATGTAAGTTTTTGATTGTTTCTTCAAGACAAAATTTTAATTTAAAGTGTTGCTGATTTATTGCTGGAGCTACTCGTTGGAAATGAAACGGTTTATTGGAGAATAGATACCATGATTTCCGATGATCCCAACGACGCAGTTGATTTCCCAACCGAGTTCCTTAACGATCAGTGTCCATCAGGAATGCCACCGCATTTGCTGAAATTAAAGGCTGCTGCATGTATCATGCTATTTCGAAATCTGAACGCAAAAAACGGACTATTGAAGGGCACGCGTTTGGTCATAAAAGTCTTGCATCGGAATTCCATTGATGCAGAAATTATCACTGACAGTAATAAGGGAGAACGAGTCTTAATTCCTCGCATTGACTTAGAACTTACCGAGGGCAGTTTGCCATTTAGGATGCGACGTCATCAATTCCCAGTGATTATCGTTTATAGACAGAAGCTGGCATACCATATATGGTGATTGTAAACAACACATTTATTTGTGCATTTGTAACAAAAATGGTGCGTAACGCAGGAACTTTGTCGCGAGAAAAAGGGAAATTTACATACCTTGCATGCCTTTGGCTTGGCCTTTGAAATGTAAAAATACAACATTTCTGATTGGAGCCTTGTCATATAATAGCAATCTGGATGTGGACCTAATGCTGCCTTATAATTTAGCACCTTGTGAGTTCACCGCACTGTGAATTTCAATTTGTCAAGAAGACAGCCAGACGTGCTAGAATAAGGAATAGGATCAGGATTCCACTTTAAAGGACCGGACAACGTGTTTGAGCATCGTGTGAACTTATATCCCAAGAAAACCTTACTTTCATTAATAGGGAAAGCCGGAGAAGAACGGTTGAAGAGGAGACTAGGAAATTGGAATGACTTGGGCACAGCTGAAAAAGACAGCCTAGAATAGAAATCGATGGAGAGCAACTGTTTCTGCCCTTTTCAAAAGGAATGATGATGATGTGTGTGTTCGCTACAAACCCAAGTTATTACATCAGAAGCAACGAAAAGAAATTGTATGAGAGACGTAAAGTTGTTCTATTTCTTACTCTTCTGTTCACTGAGGGGAGGGGTTGGGGCTCGTGAGCTATAGGAGAGGAGAGATAGCTTAGTAGAGATGATAATGTCACGGGTAAACTGAATCACTGGGTCTACATTCTGGGAACTTATCCTGATTTCCCTAATTCGCCTCCCTCTGTCTCTGCAGTCTATCTCTACCCCTTGTGAAACACTACTGAGCCATTAGTAACTCCTGAGCAACCAGGAAAAATGCTCCCTGGTTAATCCTTGGATTAACCGTGTGACATTTTCTGGGTACTCGTCCAGGATTGAATCTTTCACACCATAGACGAAACATGAGAAAATTCTTTTATCAATTAGGAAAATTGTTACTGTCTAACTATCATTTATTGTTCTAGACCACTCCAGATTCTATTTTTGTAGAGGAAAGAGAACATAATAGAATATTAGACCATTAAATAAGATGTAGACATAGGTCAATATATTGGTTATTATAACATTTAATTATATTATTGTTTATACACTTATATACGGCATATTTTTACGCAGGGTTTGTTACACGCGACCTAAATTGATTGTTTTATTACTGTAAAATTACCTGGATTGTTTTTAACATGCAGTAACACATTGGCCACTGATAAGAGGTTTTGTCAGCTCGAACGCACCGAGCGGGTCAACTAACATTGAAAATGACTTTTGTTCGCACTGAACAAAAGCGACTAAGTCAGTGAGCTGAAATATTTTGTTAAGGTATATTGTATCTGTGTGTCAGAAATTTTGTTGTCAGAGCTTTTTGAATACTGTCGTCTGTACGACTTTGTACATTTTTTTTAAAGAAGCGTACGGGCAGCATTTTTTTGTGTGCCCTACGTTGCGAATTTTTTTCACACATTTTTGAGTAGTGATATGCAGATCAAAACACTAGATCGATAATGGCAGATTTTATGCAGATTCGCGCTAAATTTATCGAAGAAGGAAAGAAAAAAAAATGGTTGACGGCGCAGCTGAAAGAGAGGATGTGAATAAGCGAAACATGGAGGACACAGAGTACGAAATAAGAATGAGACAACTGGAGCCAAAGCTTAGGTCTCAGTCACGACTAGAGGAGTCGGCTGGGGCTTCAGCCAAGTCAGACTGCGCAGCGTCTTCGCACCAAAACTATAATCACGCCATGAAGTTTCCTCTAGAAGTATTCTCAGAGCGAAACGATAATATATCGGACTATTTAGACAGATTCCAAATAACGGCTAAGATATATGACCTAGAGGAGAACCTAAGGAATACCAAATTAATGCAAGAACTCCGAGGGATAGCAAAGGAAGTTTTCAGTAGGTTACCAGAGGGCTTGCAGGACGACTATGAAACCCTGAAGAAATCCCTCTTAGTCCGCTTTGAATGCAAGCCAGTGCGTCCCAGCAGAAGTTCTGGACAGCTAAGCGAGACAGTGGAGAAACGTACACGGAATTTGCGGCGATATTAAAAGGTTATCTGTTAAAATGGATAAAACTAGGAGAATTTGCTCCTGACATTATTGGGTCGATCTCTGCTTCACTCCGGCAGTAATCAGTTACATTTGTTGTACTGACTTTATTACGTGCTTTTCAATAGTCGACGCCTCTTTCTTTCTCTGCTATGAAGCAGATATTTTGTATTTTCAAACATTCTTACACTCCTCTCACTGATAAGTCGTCATGTCTGTCTGGTTACCCGTTCATCCCTGCTTTGCAAGGGACGGCTGAGATTATAATTAATCGACAATCATGTTGGTTAATCTTGGTAGTGGCCAACATCAGACTACAGATTAACACAAAAATCGCCCAGCGCATTTGTTTAATCGCTGATAAGGCCAGAGTGCGTTATTTGCCAAAATGGTAAAGAGACGAACTGTGTGTGCTCAAGCGACAGATAACGAGATTACTCGCCTTGGACAGACATGCATGACATCATAGTTTCCGGCACACCTTGTTACAAAGACATTATTTTAGATTAAAGTAATAATAACGTATTTGTAAACAGTGCCGAGAAAGGATCGGATGTTTTCATCCCATATATGGGAGACGTGACCTTTTGCATCACGCAAATTATTTCAGGCGGAAATAATTTTGAAATTACCCCACTAAACTCGCATGTTTGAAACGATTGGAGCTTTCTTATCATCGTAACAAAACAAATGCGGGGGAAGACAGGCAATATAACCTGATACGTTTCAGTGTCAAGACACTGTGAAGATCGCTTGCCAAGACGAAACCAGACTGCCAGAAGTTAGAATTCAGAATTCCATTTTTCAGACCGGACTTTTGTTGGAGTATTTTGAAGGACTTAAACAGCCCGGGAAATCTATATCATTTAATAAGGAACCGGGATCTGAGGAAACTGAAAACACAGAGTCATAGAGGGAATCTAGTGTTAAAATAACGACCCCAAGAACACATGTAAGAGGCCTAGTCAGGTGCTTTTAGTGATCTGAGCAATCAGTTTGTGAGCCAAGATTGGCGTAAGTTGTACTTTTTCTATTTCTGAGAGAGTGCATTGACTTTCGAGCACTGCTAAGGGGGTGCAACTGTGGTTTGAAGTTAGTCAATAATTGTATTGTTTCCCCGTATATATACTCTCGCGAAAATAGCAAAGTGTGACGGTGTGCATTAACTCAACAGACAATCAAGATACTCATCTGTCCAGTTTCATTCGGGAAACGGATTTAACTCGTCATTTTTCTTTAAAAAAAACTTAAAATGTAAGTTTTTTAATTATTTTTTTTGTCAGTGGCGTAGCACCATCAAGGGGCGCCGGCGAGCAAGTAGATTTTACGCGTCCTAGGACTGGCAATTTTAATTTATTTAAAAGATAATTTGAGTTTTTTTTCTTTCAATTATTTTATTAAACAAACACTAAATAAAAACATAAATTGAAAGATTACTAATTTTAATTCTTATTAAAAATGTATCAGGCCAATAAAAAGAATAATTAGTTTACCTTAAGCATTTTCATTTCTTTTTTTTTCCCCTGTCTTTTGGCCTGTTATTTTTATTTACAACTGAGGAGCAATTTTTAAGTCTCGCCTAAGGCGCAAAGAACCCATGCGCCGGTCCTGACAAAGATGTGAAATATAAATCGTCCATTAAAGTGTATTAACTGGGTAAGAGACAAATACGCGTTTAAGGGAACGTCATAAGAATATGGCTGTTGCTCCCTCGGGCACGTTGAAAGAGGCGACTAATAAGGATCAGGCTGGGGATAATAATGCCATTATGTTCACTCAATGGTCTGTACTTCGTGGTGGAGGCTCTCTACGAGAGTAAGGGGTAAAATCGCCGCTGAACATAGCAGGACTTATATAGGGTAAATACAAGGTATTATGTCAAACTGTCAGTCCCAGCTTCGGAGGGTCTAAAATGGATGGCTACGGCGTGAATGGAAGACTTCAACAGAAGTCTCGAATCTTCAGGAACCGGTGTGGATCTACTGTCCTGGTCATGCAGGAGTACGCGGCAATGAAAGAGCTGACAGATTAGCTTCAAGAGCCCACATAATATATGCATAGGATTTAGATAATTGAGGGATACTGAGGACAATTAATGATAGCCTATTAGAGAATGACACTGTAATCGATGAATTACCAAGGCTAAGATTGCTGGAATTTCGCATCAAACGTAATCCTAGCAGGGATAGACGTATGAGAGGAAGCCTCCGTCATGTATACAACCTGCGCGCAACAGGAACAGTTAGCATTCGCACCCTTCGACAGTTGCTGTGGAAGAATGAGCGCCTATGGGTTTGCCCGAAGTGCAATAACGTCAATTCTGAATAACAATAACTAATATGAAGCTCCGTATGGGGCTGGCAACCTTATTATATATAACAAATGGCTATAGAAACCACTGCTGTATGGGTTTCCTGCAAGTGAGTCAGTTGCAGATATGGCTCCATGCTCCTTTGGGAGTGACAAAAGTAAAATGAATGAAGAGGTAAATTTGTTATTGAAAATAGAAGAGACACATTTTAATAAAAGTACCCTTACTAATGACCCTTTTTCCTCATTTCTGTTGCTCCTGAATCTGAGCACAGCATGCTGCATTGTGTAGAGGTATATGTAGTCCTGTGGCTGACGAAGGGTGAATTCCGAAACGTCGTGTGTATTCTGTATACGGGAATTTGTAAAACTGACTCCATACCATATTATTTTTTAGTTTATATATTACTTTATTTACCAGTTTTACAGCAGCTCATTATTTATTTACTTACAATATCCTATATAAGATACTGCCATAAGGCAGTGAATTGTTAGAGACCTCACTAGGTCCATTTTGAGAGGTGGAGTGACCCGTTCCCTTCCTATCTACTTTTGTGTTCCCTAACTCAAAAGCAGAGTCAGGTACCCATTTACAGCTGGGTAGACTAGAGCACCCGTGTGTTACCGGGGCCCGAAAGGGGAACCAAGAATAGTAACACTGTACCCTACCGGGCATGTCGTAAAAAGCGACTAAGGAGGGTTGGGCATGAGCTGGTTACCCCCATTCCGTAAAAAACTTTTTACCACAAAAACTTCAACAAACATGGACAAGTCAAATAAAGAATAGGGACCCAAAGATGCAGCAATAGAGAATGCAGTCAGCGACCCATAGCTTGACTGCTTGCATCAGAGTCAGCGAACCAAAGCTGACTAAGACCCTACTCCACCTCCACGTGGTGGTCCTGGAAACAGTCTGCAGCAGTGCAGTCTGGCTGAGCGAGTAGGGATCGCAGAGGGAAGGCAAACCCAGTCCCAAAAAATGCCGTGCTGAAGTCGGATGTGTCGACCGAAAGGTGCAGATATCACAGCTCCGGCGTAAACAAACGCAACCAACGTCCTTTTCAGGACGAACGAGGAAGAAGAAAAAAGAAATAAAGAATATAAATCAACTCAGCCGCCCAAGACAGAAGAAGGTCCTCTGGAAAGGAGGCGCATGAAGCAACCTAGAGAAAGCCGAAAGGAGTCTGGCTTGCCGACTAACCTTTTTTCGTCTCGGAAAATCTCCAGGATTGGCACCTGGAATGTTCGCACTCTGTGTGTGTCGTGTGAAATTCTAATCCACATATATAAATTAAAACGTAAATGTAAAGCCTAACAAATAAATTTAATAAAAGGAAAGAAGAATGGTAAAGAACAGTGCTGTCAACAATGACTGTACTCGAAATCCCCCTTGTTTTCTCCTTCGTCTGCAAATTGTAACGTTTCACGTTGATAGTAAAAGCCTACTGCTTCAATACCCGCTTTCTACGATAAAACGTGTACTGCCTTTCTAAGGAAAACCTTGAGATATGCAAGCTGACCTATATTTAATATTCCATTCATGTCATTTTATACATTAAGTTACCATAAACGAAAGACAGATGGATTAAGGATAGAAAGAAAGGGAGGGGCTGAAAGCCGGAACGCAGGCAATACTACCACAGTCTCGCGATACACAATTAATGCCACCCCTAACACGCGTGTAAGGCCACAAGCACTAGCTTTTTTCAAATCGACAGTGATAAAAAAACACTACCCATACGAGAGTTAGGTTTAAAAAACTTACAAAACGCTTATTAGGAAACATGACATTCTACTGTTTTATGTCTAAAATCCTGACATTAGTCTGACAGTACAGCAGGACAGGTGGCGGTTCTAAACATAAAAAATAAAAAAACTACACGACTATCCTGGAAAATACATATTTTGAACGCAGCCCCTTAGCCCCATTAAATTTTTATATTTGGGTTCCTTAGGACTTGCTGACAAAGAATATGTTAAACGTTACGCAAATAGTCTAGGAATTAACAAATTATAGCCAAAAGAAATAGTGAGGGATGTCAGACAACACCAAAATCAGAATCGCTCAGTGGCAGATTTTCACACCACCATTGTACGGGAAATAGGTCCCCATGTTACCTCCTATTTGATTGGCGGAAAGTAAATGTAAGGCTAAACACGATTAGTCGGGCTATAAATACTACTTCTTTGTTGCTAGGGGAAACAGTAGTAGGGTACTTTTTTTTCAAACGCTTGTGTAAACATGGCTCGATTGGTTAGACCCGCCAATATAGGCAATTAGGAGCGTCAGGTCAGGACCACATTTTCAAATAAACTTACTAAAGAACCAGTGCGTTGAGCGCCAGTGCATATTTTTCTAAATAAAAGCCTGGGACATCGGCAGATCGAAATTGTGCTATATTCATTGCCAGTCAACGTAACTGTGTATTATTCCATGAATTGTGGTAAGCTTGAAATATTTGATATCTTTTTAATGAAAATTGAATGTAAATTGATAATTTATGTCTGTATATATGTGTGGTTCAGTAGCGAACATGAGGTAAAGCCTATATAGTGCTCCAACCTGAACAGAAGGTGTCGGAGGAAAGTAAAAACTACATGGAATTGCCAAACAGTACACTGACACCTATCTTATTGACTAGAAAGAAATAATGCTGGAATTGCAGAGGCGTAGTAACCATTAGGGAGGAGTATACTGGTGAAAATTGTTTCAGATGAAGATAGCAGTTGGCCTACCGCTCTGAACTCAGTGTTTGTTATGTATTGTGTTCAGTCTGGAAATTTATTATAAATTAGTTCTGAAATAGGAGGTACAACCTTCTTGTTTCAGGGACCGTGGTCCTAAAGTTATTGAGCAGCACCTGGTCTGAGCTTTGCTGAACCTAGAGGCTGACAGCATACTCCTGGGTCCAGATAGTGACCAGTGAGGTGTCTCCAGAACACAGGGAGGCTATCGAGCAGAGGAGTCTTTTCCTGCCGCCATCACGAAAGATAAGCGTCTGTGGCCAGAGGAGCTCAACATTATGCCACCCCCCCCCCCCCCCCCCCCAAAAGCTGACTTTATAATAAAACAGAGGGAAAATACAGTGTTTAAATTGATAGGAACTGTGAACTTTTCCCCATACTATTTCCAAGATAAACAAACACTTGAAGTCATGATGACAAATAACAACATAGCTTGAAAAAAACAAAACCAGTATTACCTCATATTACTACTACACAACTGACACACATAGGATAATATTAATAAAATATGTCACTACAAGGTTCATATTGATAAATTCTGTACATATAAATTGTAATTACAATTGATTGTGATTCCTGGTTCACTTTGTAGTTGAATCAGGATATATATATATATTAGTGAAAGTAATTAATACATATATATTTGAAAATTTACCAGTGACTCATTTAAGATAGTCTTATAGAATGTTAAATGTGTGTGAGTGTCACAGTGTTGTCAAGTGTGGTGGAATAAATTAAATTGTTTATCTGTCTGTTGTTGTTGTGACTTACACTTCATCATTTACATAACCCTAGACATTTAACGTAGTCATCACAATATTCCAGAATAATTCTGACTGAGGTATAATGTGGTAGCAAGTAAGGTTATCTGTAAAACACTACACCTATTAGATACAGATACCTTCACAGCTGATCTCAGTCAGTACACTAAGTCCCCTATAAATATTTATAACATCCCACTTTACCACAGTGTGAACAAGGGGAAACTGCACAGGTAGCAGCAGAAATGACAAATTACAGGATTGATATCCTGGGTCTCTGCGAGACACGGTGGAAAGGCATAGAGAAGAGGAGATTGATCACAGGAGAAATGGTGTTGTCCTCAGGACATGAGGAGGAAAGAGCCCACCACAGTGAAGGGTTGGCTCTAATGCTGTCCAAGGAAGCACAGAAGGCACTTATAGAATGGGAAGCAATGGGACTCCGAATTATAATAGCAAGGTTTAAATCAGCCAAAAAGAAAGTAAATATAAACATCATCTAGTGTTATGCACCAACTAACGACAAAGAAGAGTCTGTGAAAGAAGACTTTTACACCAGACTATAAAATGTCTTGGACAGTAAGAAAAGAAAGGACATCAAAATTTTGATGGGGGACCTAAATGCGAAAATAGGAACAGACAACACTGGCTTTGAAGAAATCATGGGAAAGCAAAGAGTAGGTATGATGAATGAGAATGGGGAACTATTAGCAAACTTCTGTGCTTCAAATCAACTAGCTATAGGAGGAAGCATATTTCCACATAAAAGAATACATAAAGCAACATGGATATCACCAGACCACAGAACTGAGAATCAGATTGATCACATATGCATAAGTAAGAAGTTTAGGTCATCATTGCTTGATGTGAAAGTATGTAGAGGAGCAGATGTTGTATCAGACCACCATCTTCTGTTGGCTAAAACAAAATTAAAACTCAAGAAATTTACAACAGCATATAGCTATAGACAACAGTATAATGTGGGATATCTAAGAAATCAGGAAATAAGAGAAAAATTTTCAATCACAGTATCCAACAAATACCAAGTACTCCAACAGCTGGAAGATGAAACAGATACGGAAGACCACTGGCAACAAGTAAAAAATATATGGAACGAGACATGTGAAGAAGTACTGAGCAAAAGAGAACATCAGCACAAGCATGGATAACTACAGAAACTATTTGCAAGATAGAAGACAGGAAAAACAAGAAAGCAGATTTAAACAGAAGCAAAACCAGAAAGCAGATTTAAACCAGAAGCTCCAAAGCCAAGGCTCATGAAGTGTACATAGAAGCAAACAAAGAAGTAAGAAGAAACATCAAAAGAGACAAGATGAAATATATTGATGATTTGGCAAGGGAAGCAGAGGAAGCTGCAGCCAAAGGAAATATGAGGGACCTGTACAACAACACAAAGAAGCTAACAGGGAAATATAAGCAAGCAAATGGCCTCATAAAAGATAAGAATGGAAAATTGCTTAGTAATATACAAGAACAAATGAAGAGATGGACAGAACATTTTGAGGAACTTCTCAATAGACCATCTCCAACTAATCCCCCAGACATCCAGCCAGCAGAAGAGGAGCTACAAATCAGCTGTGAACGACCAAGTAGAGAAGAAATAAAGAAAGCCATAAAGCTTCTGAAAGATGGAAAAGCAGCTGGTCCAGATTGCATTCCAGCAGAGGCCATCAAAGCAAATATTGATACCTCTACAGAGATATTATACAAACTACTTGGCAAAGTCTGGGAGAGAGAGGAAATACCAGCAGAATGGAAGGAAGGTTATCTGGTCAAGTTGCCTAAGAAGGGAAATTTACAAAAGTGCACAAATTATAGAGGAATAATGTTACTATCAGTGCCAGGAAAAGTATTAAACAGAATCATCCTTGAGAGATTAAAAGAGTCCATAGACAAGCAACTGAGAGATGAACAAGCAGGTTTTCGACAAAATAGATCCTGTACAGACCAGATAGCCACATTGAGAATAATAGTTGAACAAAGTCTGGAATGGAATTCACCGCTATACATCGGATTCGTGGACTATGAAAAGGCATTTGACAGTGTAGACAGAGAATCGCTTTGGAAATTGATGAGGCATTATGGAGTTCCCATGAAGATCATTAACTTAATAAAGAAGACCTATGAAGACATGACATGCAGAGTTCTTCATGAAGGACAACTTACAGACCCATTTAGGATTAGAACTGGAGTGAGACAGGCATGCCTTTTGTCTCCATTTCTTTTCTTACTAGCAATAGATTGGGTCATGAAAACATCGACATCACACAACAGAAATGGAATCCAATGGAACCTGACTAAACAGCTTGATGATCTGGATTTTGCAGATGACTTGGCTCTTCTGTCCCATAACCATAATCAGATGCAAGAGAAAATGAAAATTCTCGATGAGAGGTCACAACAAGTGGGCCTGAAAATACACAGGGAAAAGACAAAGATTATGAGAATAAATGCAAGAAATGATAACAAGGTTGAACTTAAAGAAACACCACTAAAAGATGTAGAATCGTACACATATCTTGGAAGTAATATAGACAAAGTTGGAGGGACAGACAGTGATATCAAAATAAGAATACAAAAAGCAAGAGGAGCTTTCATTGCATTGGGAAACATATGGAGAACAAGAGAAATCAAGTCCAACACGAAAATAAGAATCTTCAATTCAAATGTGAAGTCAGTCCTATTGTATGGCTCTGAGACGTGGAGAACAACAAAAACAACAACCAAAAAGCTACAGACTTTTATAAACGGGTGCTTGCGTAGAATAGAAGGACTGAAATGGTATGACAAAGTCACAAATGTGGAATTGATGACAAGAACCAGATAAGTGCCAGTGGAACAAGAGTTGAGAAGAAGACGCTGGCGATGGATAGGACACACATTGAGGAAACCTGTTGATAGCATTACAAGGCAGTCCTTGTTCTGGAATCCACAGGGAAAGAGAGGCAAAGGTAGACCAAAAAACACATGGAGAAGAGAACTGGAAACAGAGGTGAAAATGATGAGGAAAACATGGAAAGAACTTGAGCGGATGGCACAGGACAGGAAGACTTGGCATGTGTTTATTGAAGGCCTATACTCCTTGGGGAGCTAAAGGGTGTTGATTGAGACTAGAGCGTGATGCCAACATGTTTGGAACCCGGCATCTTTGTCGCGGAGGCCAGCACTCTAACCAATCTGCCAATTGGAGCAGGGGTGTGATCATACGAAGAAAAATTTGATTCCCAAAGATTGTTTATAAAAATAAAATCAACAGAGGATCTCGTTTTAGGGCGCCAGGAAGACCAAGTGGCAAATGGATAGACAACACCACATAAATATTACAACAGCACGGGTTCACAACAGCCAGCACGACGCACTTGGCTCATGAACACACACTTCAGCTCACCACTACGCTTCACGGAAATAGCCGAAGAAAATAAGTAAAGCAGATTCTCTAAAAATAAATCTCTGGGAACAATTGAATCTAACATTCTTGTAAAGATATTTACGTTATGCACCCTACAAATTAACTAAAATAATTGGTCAAGTCGGCCCAAAAAAAAAAATGTTCTTATATTGTTTATATAAATTAAACAGATGTTCTCAGTATGATGTTCCACAAATTTTGAACAATAATTTACATACATCATGAATAATAGTATGTCGGAATAGTTATTCCTATTTTATTTTACTCCTTACTCTAGTATTTTTTATTTATTGATCAAAAATATCTCGTTCAACCTCTGATGTGGATTAGGGTCAAACCCGAACTGTGGACAGCAAATTTTGCACCAAAATTATCAAAAAACAAGATGTAATAGACATAAACAACCTATCAGATTGGGATGCTGGAACGTCCGAACTATGTTGACTGGACTATCTGAAAACCTACAGGACATAAACGACCTAATTATGGGTTATAATTAGGATATATATTGTTTTCAATTCTAAATAATATGAATAACTGCCGATATGGGAAAGTGGCATCATACCTGTCCAATCATTGTAAATAGTGCAAACCACAATTAAGCTTGTACGTGTAAGCTCGTATGTTTAAAATAAAAACCCCAAACAAGCAAAAGCGGGATAAAACCGAACAAACAAAACAGAAACACCAAACCTGAATAATATCAAGGGGGAGGGGTGTAAAGGCCTGGTGTTTCCAGTTATATAACTGAATTTAACATACATTTAATTGACTTTCACCTGCAAAAGTCATATCTATTGAATGAACAGCATCAGACCTTCACATTCCCAATGACTATATATTAACTTTCGTTCTTGTTAAATACTGTTTGACTATATTATGCAGTTCTCTAGGTCTGTCTATTCTTAACACCTCTTCAATATTTATAGGTAAATTTGATGCCTGCAAATAACCTAATCTTGGTATTCTCATTTGTTCATACCTTTTACATTTTAACAAGAAATGTTCTATATTATTGTCTTGAAGGCATCCTGCACAGTAAAGTTCTTCTATTCGGAAATAACCCTTTCCCAGCTGTAGTCTGTGAAGTTTCTTATTACTGGGAATTTTCGATTCCCTAAATATCTGACATTTTCTTGTTAGAGCCTTGAACACCTTATTTGCATGTCTTCCTTTCAGATTTTTATCCCACTCTGCTTCCCATTCATCTGTTATTAAATCTTTAATTAAGCTCTTAATCTCTGATTTACTCATCCCTTCATTTATTAGATTGTTATCAGATCTACCTTTCTTGGCTTCTTTATTTGCTTTTTCAATTCCCTCTATGCCTACATGTGATAGTATCCAAGCGGTTAAGACTGAACATCCTCTGAAATATAAGTTTGTAGTAGCCATGAATATCTCCTCTGCTATATCAGGTATACTGCATTCTCGTAAGTTTCTAAGTGCTTGAATTGTTGAAAGAGAGTCAGTTAAAACTGTTAGTTTCTTGGAAGGGTTATTAGAGAATTTATCTCGTGCTTTTAGTATTGCCACCATCTCTGCTGTGAAAATTGATGTATTTTCCGTGATACCATACTCGTTTGCTATTTTCCATATTGGAATATATATTCCTATCCCCAATTTGCCATCCTCTCTCTTGGATCCATCTGTGTATACAGTAATGCTGTTTTTTGATAGTTGTTGTATATATTTATTGGCTGTGTTTTTAATTTTTTCTATATTATTTGTTTTCTTAAGTATTTCTGCTAGGTTGTAGTCCGTGTCTGGTTTCTTGATCTCTGTGACGTTATTTTAAAAGAGGAGAGAGTGGTTGAGTGTAGGCCTGTGGATGAATAAAATAGTGACAGATGAAAGAAGCAGGCGCTATTATATGAAGAATGCCTGCTGTCCACTGACACATAAAAGACACTTATAGTGATATTATAAGAATAGTAAAACTTGCCTCTTAGTGAATCTGCAGAGAGATTACTGAAAAAGTATAGAATATAGGCAGAGGTTTAGGCATCCTCGTCACAATGTATCCCTTCCCTGACTTCTGTAATTATATTGTCATCTACAGTTACAGTGTATTTTGGCTCGTTTCCCCCAGGTAAAAGAATAAAAGGCTATCTTATTACCAGAAATGTTACATTCAACAGAAGTGTGACCCAAAGAAAATAAAACAGACTCGATGCTTTTTTATTTATACAAATATCAAATAGAATTTCCAAAAGAAATATAGTGTTAAAGAAAACCCAATCTATAGTGTTGTTTTTACCAAAATAAAATACGAGTGTTATTTTGAATTACACCAAAGGTGAAAATAAGAAAATCCAATTGATAGTGTGGTAGCTTTTCAGATACAATAGAATTATTGCTTTGAATATGTTATTTGTTGGTTCATAACAAGATTTTCTTCCTGTGGACAAAATGTATTTAAGCTTCTCAATGTGTGTGTGTGTGTGTCTGCCTGGCTCTAAGGCTAGCCAAGTGTCGCTGGTCTCCGGAAGTGTTGGACTCCCCTGCAGGACTCCAAATACTGTTAGGGTCTTTTTGCAGTTCCACGTTTAGGCCATCAAGATTCCAGCTGTTATGTACGACAGTAAGGCTGTCCCAAATGTCAACCACAGAGATGCTTCTCGAGGTAGCTTGCCTAGTCTTCTTACAGTTCTAGCTCTAGTGGTCCCCTATTCTAGTTTTTTTCCTTATGATGGTTGTTCCACTAATCTAAGCTGTCTCTTTTGTAAAGGCACTTAATTCTAGCTACTTAAGTGTTTAGCAGTGCTAATAGCGTAAAAATCTTATTTTTTCAGTGACGAAAAGGCCACAACAGGTTTGCTGTTGGTTTTTAGCAAATGTCTGCTGGATCATCTTTACTAAGAGTTGATAAAAACCTCCTTTTTTCAATTAATGATGTCCACCAGTTGATAAAGTCTAAGCTCACTAGAACATCACCAGAGCTACATGCTGTGTTGTTGTGTTGCTTGTGGTTTGAGTATGGAATGTCAACTCGACCTACGCAGTGGTGTGTAGACATAGATTGAGTATAATATGCGAATGATAAGAAGAGTTCGTGGTGTTGACAAATGGTCTTTTTCTCACACTCATGTATGGCTGGAAGTCATCGACACCAACGACTGTGTACCTTTGCTACAGTTTAATGGGACGTACACACTCGACAGCACGAATAGTGACAAATCACAGGTTGGCATAATACATCATGGTACAGTGGATAAATGGTCTTGCAATGATACATGGGCACTCATGTAGAATAATAGCATAATGGACTGTCAGTAGACAAGCACTCCGTATTGCCCATATATATATATATATATATATATATATATATATATATATATATATATATATCATCTGAGTTTACTGACAAAGCACGTCAGATTATAAACAACAGTCAAGATGGCTTCTAGACCTAACCTCGTCTAGCGAAGATTCTTTAGAATAATGTTCAGCACATATTTTTCATATAATCATATTGAACCGCTGGTAATGGGTTCTCATGTGTAGCAGTGATCCCTGGACTCATCAAGCGATAATACGGGGCAACCCTTTTCTCTTCTTGAAAGTCATAAAATATTTGAATACAAGATGGCTTCTCTCGTGAGCTGTCACTCACGTTTGGATACAACTGAATCAAAGTTAATCATTCATTAAATGTTCTCGTTGCTCTGTAGATTCTATCATAATACAATAGATTACATCATACGAGATATAATGCTGCTAGGAATGAATGTCGTTTTCATCTAGTTAAATATATTCTCTCAGACGTACAAATCGTGCCTATCGAAAAACGGTGGCTTAGCCAGAGTTCATACGGAGAATCTTTTGTTACCTTGGTATCAGAAATATGATTCTGCCATTCCTTGGCAATAAGAATAAACACTGGGGTAAAGCATACACGATAGGTCTAGACGACTATCACTTTCCCCATAAATACTGAGATCACTTTTTCCGGCGACAAGCCGACATAGAAAAATCACAGCCCCCATCAGGGCGAAGCCAAATCACACCTCTCTAGCGACACATCCGCCGAACAGCCCTTTGACCTTTCTAACGACAAAAGACCATATAGTTCGACTTAGACATGCAAAGATATACAGATATAAGACAGACTCGTCCTACCCAGACAAACAATACACATAAATTCAGGCCATAGATACACTGAAGCAAGAACAACCTATTTCTACCCAAACAAAGAATAAATCGCAATTTTCGCTTGTAGCTTCTGCAGGCTTTTTTTTTTTTATTTTTTTATAAATATCTAATATTGATACGACAGTTAATGTCCAGGGTTCTTTCTTACGTGCCTGGCAAACAAGTATTAGTTTACTTTTGTGCACACATCTCTTTCTCCAAAGAAAGTAATAACTGCTGAGTGACGGTTCATTAACTTTAATAAACATGAAGAACTTCACAATAGACCCATTGATGTGGTCAGTCAATTAGTACACAACCAGGATTAATAATAATAATAGTCACTCAGGCTTTCACACTCCTGGTGATCTTTAAGATCGTCACTCGTATGCATGAAACGATCCTTTCACTAATGAAATATGAAATACAGTGGTATATTTTCAGTATAATGAATATTGTATCTATGAATATATCTTATGGGCCATACATACACACACACACACACCCAGATACACATCTCAACAGCCAAACGGCTTGTACTTGAATGCTCGTTTTTCCATACACTTTTCTGCTAAACTCTCTTCTCTTTTTGCACACGCCTCGTTAGCAATCCTTTCCTGCAACTTGCGATCTTGTCACACTGCCAGTCTCACCACGTGACATAGAGTGTCTAGTGGACTGGGGTAGCGATGCGATGTTCTGGGCATTCAAACTAACTGCATTTTCAAACTCCCAACAGGGCTCATAAATTATTCTGAACGTTTTGATGTAGCGTGGGTCAGCTGTCAAGCCATGCCCTGGCCAGGGTCCCATTCAAAGAGATAACATTTATTTGATACCCCAGGTCATGGCAGGAAATGCATTCTTTCTCACAAGAAGGGGGGAAGAGATAGAAAATGGAGAGAGAGAAGGACTGTGAGAGATTTAAACAGAGGCACTGTTTAAGTTTATAGATAGCGTTAGAATTGAAGACAGTTCGTCTCACCAAGTAAATGAATTAAATGGGAGAGTAAATTTATAGACAAAAAATGTAGATTTGCGAATCGTCTCGCGACAATCTCAAAGGGTGGAACCACTGGCTTGTATTAACAACTGTTATTAATTGTTTATCAGTGATGGCGTGACGGGAAAGTGAGACTCTGGTGGGGTCTCGTAATGCTTGTTGATTAATTAAAGTACCCAGATGGAGAATTTCCTCCATACATTTCCATCCTGTAGGGTATCTATTGGTATTCATTGGATTGGCCTGAGTTATTAGTTAACATGTGGTAAAAGCTGAATATGCTGGGTGAGACTTATCTAGCATAACTTTGTTCATGAAAATTAGTCTTAACTCCTTTCTCCGTAATTCCAAGGGTAGAATTCCTAAATCCACCTCTAGAGTTCCCATTGATTCGATCTGATTGGACCTGCTTTTGTACATAAAGCTTGGTGCTGAATTCTGACTAATTTAATCTTGTTACTGTGTGCAGGAGAGTCAAATACTTTACTTCCATAATCTATTTTTGCTATAATAAAAGATTTATAAAAAGTGAGCATTGTCTTAGTGCTTACACCCCATCCATTACCTTTCAAACATCTTAACAAGTGAGTCAATCCTCTGCAAGACTACACTAGTTTGTCTATGTGTTTATTCCAGTTTAGCTGTTGGTCCAATGCCATTCCTAATTATCGAGTGGTTTGTACTATATTAATGTTTTGCCCTTGGATATTTATGTCTATAATTTTATTCTTAAAAACCCTACGTTTACTGAAGATCATTCCCGTTGTTTTATTTGTATTCAGCTGCAATCCCCATTTTGTCATTCTTTATTTATTTGCTTTTGTAAATCCTTATAAAAATTTGGCAGATGTTTCCCAGTTCTCCAAATAGGAACACCATCTGTGACAATTTATTTGTCATATCATTAAATGCCTCACCTAAATCATTTACCATTATTGTAAAAATTGAAGGAGATATTACTGATCTTTGAGGTATTCCCTTTTGTTGTTCACACGGCTCTGACCCATCATTGTTTACCTGAACAGTGAAATATCTATCTTGCAAGAAATTCTCTAAATAATTATGTATTTTACCGGTTACTCCTATCTTCTTCATTTTAAAGAAAGCACCCTCTCTCCAGCATTCATCATAAGCCCTAGAAGTATCTAAAGATACTACCACAGTTTTTTCTTTCATTTGAAATCCTGATTTTACTTCATGTTCTTGGGAGCCGCGCTAGCGTAGTGGTTACAACACCGCTCTGGCGACCGGGTGATACAGGATCAAACCCGGGCGACGGCATTTGAGGATTTTTCGTCGACCGGGATTTGGACTGGATTAACTCGAGACCTGGCGAGGACATTTGAAGGAGTGTCGTCGACCAGGGACTGGCGGCTCCTGAGCCGACCCAGCTGCAATGGGTACCTCCGAAATCGGCGAGTATTTGCCTGAATGGTGAGGGACACCTGTCTCTGTACAAGAAATAAAGGGATACTCACGTAAAATCAATGTCAGGTTAGACATAAAAAATAATAAATAACCTGAGATTTCGCCTCGAGTATTAGCGGGCGAACGCAAAAAAAAAAAAAACTTCATGTTCCAATTTAATTATCTGATCCACAGTGCATCTGTTCTTCCTAATTCCTGACTGAGTTTGACTATATAATTCATTTTTTTCCAAATAAAACTTCAATCTGTTATTTACAATGGTTTCTAATATTTTCCCTAGATGGGAAGTTAAAGAAATTGGTCTGTATGAACTGGCATAATGGGCATCTTTTTCAGGTTTTTAGTATTGGAATAACTACTGCTTTTTCCATGTTTTGGGAATTGTTCCTGTATTCTAAATTTTGTTATACAAGGATGTTATAATTTCTATGGTACTTTTTGTATGTGTTTCACGATTTCGTAGCTCAAGGTGTCATGCCCTGCTGATGTATTTGTTTTGTCCTTTATTGTATTTTCAATTTCTTCCATTGTAATATCTACATTTAAATATGATAAATATTCAGTATTTTTAGGTAGGAGCCTACTTCTTTACCAAGAGTTTTAAGAAGTATTGCTCATCTGTTGATTTCAGCCTGTCCTAGATTTTCCATAGAACTAACTCTATGGTAGTACCTGGCCAGCACCTCTGCTTTCTGCCAGTCAGTCTCTGATCTTTCAGGTCTTTTTATATTAGGTATTATCATATGTTTGGTTCTGCCTTTAATGGCTTTTAACTTATTCCACACATCTGTTGTAGAGTTAGTTGTAGGGTTCAGTGTTTGGCATACATTTCTCCAATGATTTTCTTTTGCTTTAAGTATTATTCTGTTTGATACATTTCTGATTTTCTTATAAATATCTAAATTATCTTCAGATCTATGCTTTCTATGTTCCCGTAGAGCTTGTTTTCTTTGTTTTTGAATTTCTGTAAATTTAACTGTCCAGTATGGTGCTAGGTTTTTGTTCCAATATTCATTCTTTTTTTCTTTCTTAATGTGGTGTGAAATTATGTGTTCTGGCATATATGTATTTGGCATATGTATAACAGCTATTATTAATATTTCTCTTGTGAGATTATCTACAAATACATCTATATTTTCATTTTCTATCTTACTCATTTTTATCTCTTCCATTTCTACCTGGAAAGCTACCCAATACGTAGCGTTACTATAGTGAAATTTTGGTTTTTCTACCAGTTTGTTAGGTTTGTAGTTACCTTTTAGTGTTATTTCAATGGGTAAATGATCTCAATTTGTATCCTCAATAACTTCCCAATTTGCATTAGCAAGAGTTAGTGATACAATGCTTATATCAATAACTGTGTCTTGCTGATTTGCACAAGGGTTAATTCTTGTTACTGATCCACCATTCAGTATAATAGCAGAATGTGGTAACCACTGAGACTTTGAAACACGAACAATACAACCAACAACTTCTAATCAGAAAGATTTGGGTGAGGAGTGGAAAAAGCACGGAGCGTTACTCTAATAAATTAACAGTTCAATATTTTCGTGTTTAAGTTATGTCCCTTATATCATCGGTCGTTTCATGTCAAGATCTACTGTACAGAAAAATTGTCGTCCGTTGACAAATTCATTGAGGTAATTAATTTCGTTCTTGTCTCCTACAATTCTGTTAGGACATAAACAAACCATGTTATTGTCAATGTTTTCATAGGCTATGACCTACCGCATAATGTTTACATGCTGAACAAATGAAGAATGAGCTGGTATGAACTTGCTTCTCCGCAAATTGTAATCCTAAATCTAAAGTTCCCCCATGTAGTTCCCCGTGGTCTGTTATGAGCCATAGCAAGAATAGGACTACCGGTCCTTCAAGCATGTCGTACAAGGCGATTAATATGATGTTGTGCATGGGGCTGGCAAACTCATCATGTAAAATAATTCGCTACAGAAACAACTGATAAAAGAGCACGCGAATGCTTTGTGCGGGCTTCCTGCAAGGGGGACAACTACGATTGGACTGTGGCCTGAAGGGCAGACATGCATATAAATTGTTCAAGGCTCCAACAAAAACGTGTCGGATATCTAGAGAACTAAAAATTCCTAGCAATAAGAAATTTCTTAGACTGCAACTAGGAACTGGCTATTTTAGAATAGAAAAACCTTACTGTGCAGGATGTCTAGAGGAAAATAATGCATTTCCTACTAAAATGTAGGAAGTATCAACAACAGAAAAAACTTACCTACTTAGTCGTTCCTACTTACTTAGTCATTCCTCTTCTACCGTGAGGTGTAGAGGTTTGGAAGAAAGGGCGCCATACTATCCTATCGGCTGTCTTCCTCCTGGCCTGGTTCTATTCTAGTCCTTGGTCCTTCAAAGATTGTCTGATGTTGACTTCCCAGCGGACTCTGGGTACAGAAAAAAAAACCAATATTATATTATTTACAGGCATGTGATTCACCCATAACTGTAGAACAGGCGTTGAGAGTAGAATGACCTAGGGCATTACACAGTGTAGTCAAACAGTACAGTCAAACAGTATATAACACGACCTAAAATTAATATATAAGGATCATTGATGGTGTGACGAGAAAGTGAGACTCTGGTGGGGTCTCGTAATCAATCAATCAATACCCTTTAGCTCCCCAAGGAGCATAGGCCTTCAACAAACACATGCCAAGTCTTCCTGTCCTGTGCCATTCGCTCAAGTTCTTTACATGTTTTCCTCATCATTTTCACCTCTGTTTCCAGTTCTCTTCTCCATGTGTTTTTGGTCTACCCCTGACTCTTTCCCTGTGGATTCCAGAACAAGGACTGCCTTGTAATGCTATCATCAGGTTTCCTCAATGTGTGTCCTATCCATCGCCAGCGTCTTCTTCTCAACTCTTGTTCCACTGGCACTTGTCTGGTTCTTGCCATCAATTCCACATTGAGTCTCGTAATGCTTATTGAAAATGACATGTTTGGTGGACTGGGTGTCATTTCGGACACTCCGGGCTATCCCTCCCTTCCCCTACTTGTTAACAACATGGCAGTTGTGAGATATTTTTTGTTTTTGTGGGGGGGGGGGGGGTTTGTATTGTTTTGAATTTTTTTTTTTATCTGAAAGGGGAGAACACAAAAAAGACACATATATTCACTCAATTTTACATTTTTGATTTGCTGCGTGGGCAAATGATGCCTTATTTTGATACCGGAAGTCAGAACTTCAATTAACCACACATTCAATTAACCATATCATAATTATAACTCATCAAGGGTTGAACGCAATATTTTTTTCTTTAAAAGATAAGTAAATAAATAATAAACTGCAGTAGTGTCTCCATGCTTCATAGTGAGCGAAAAAAAATTGATGATGATATCTAGCGTAAATCAAATTGAGTGCTGACATCAATAGTTACACAAACTAGTAAGAAGAAGTTGGTAAGTTGGTCTTGTGCGGTTGCCAGTGTTCTTTTATAAGGCGAATAAATAATAAGACTACAGCTTCCGGAAGCTATCGTAATATAAGGTTGTGCATGAGGCTGGCAACCTCATCATGTATAACACGTTGCTATAGTAACCACTGCTGCGAGAGCACATGAAGGCTTTGGTGCAGGCGTCATAGAAGGGGACCAGATTCAGCGGTGGCTGCTTGCTCTATCGGGAGTGAAAAGGTAAATGGGTGATAAAGTTCAGTGGGTCTTCTGTGATTTGACATAATGTCGTGGGTTGACTTAAATAAAAAAAGATAAGAAAGGCAAAGTCATCCAGATTGGACTGCCAATGTAGTGCAGTGCAGAAGTGGTCGGACCGACCGGCTCACATGGTGTGAGGGTTGAGTGACATACAACGTCCAAGATACTTTAATTGTAACCACACACTTTCTCTATTTTTCCCGATCAGTCAGATAGAGAGGACAAATAAAAGATTGCGAAAACTGTATGCCTGGTCTCTCTCTTTTGTATCGATTTATTAAAGATTAAACCGTTCAAATCAAAAGATTGCAAAAAAAAAAGAACTTAACATCTATCAAGTTATACATACATATATATATATATATATATATATATATATATATATATATATATATATATATATATATACATGAGTGTTGGCGGTCGCTGTCTCGAGAGACTGCGCGTGGTGATCCCGGTACGACCGGGCCTTCCCAGTTCATCGGTTAGCGAGGCAGTAGTTTAGCTCCTGTGTCCGTAAATCGCAGCCACCCCGGTCGTGATGTTAGCAAGCCTCCGTATCGTGGTTCAACAACAGTCTCGAAAACGGCCCCGCTCTCGCAATGAGTCGTGGGCCGGCAGTCAGTAAGCTGGTGTCGCTTTCGGCCAGTCCTGTCCGACTAGGGGAACGTCTCGTCGGCAGGCGGCCAGTGGTTCTCGCAAGAATAAATTTCGCCGGGGCCGCCGAGATCCGCTCTGCACAGAGCGCTGTCTCCCTCCCCGCGCGAGCGACGAAATGCTCTGTTCAGACAGTTATCTGGTTGATCCTGCCAGTAGTCATATGCTTGTCTCAAAGATTAAGCCATGCATGTCTAAGTTCACACTGTCTCACGGTGAAACCGCGAATGGCTCATTAAATCAGTCGAGGTTCCTTAGATGACACGATCCTACTTGGATAACTATGGCAATTCTAGAGCTAATACATGCTTACCGAGGGCAAGTTCCGTATCCTACTAGTGACTAGGCTGTTGCTACTGGTGTCAGACTGTATCAGCTAGACCGTTCCTCTGACGTCCAGGCCGGGTCTTGCTGCATGGGCAAGAGCTCGATCTACAATTGCCCAACCTCGTGCCACCGAAAGTTATTTTGGGAGGTACGCTCCTTTGGTCAGAAATGACTGATAAGGAAGGAAGGAAGGAAGATATATATATATATATATATATATATATATATATATATATATATATATATATATATATATATATATATATATATATATATATATATATATATATATATTCAAGTAAAGGATGAGAAAAACACACCATAGATCTTCTTGTCTATCTAGAGAAAACAAAACTAAGCATTGTGGCATCACACATGAAAACAACAATTTGTTTTTAAAAAAAATAAACACACACATTGAACAAACAGTACACAAAGAGTCATGACACTGAACAGGACAACACTTCCGCACGAGAGACAAGTACTCGGATTGTCACTGTGGTTGGCTGGCTGAGTTGGCAGCGAAGGTTAAGCTTCTTAGAAAGTGAACAACAAAGCAACAAGGTCAAACCATTTGTGTAATCAGCTGTGGAAATGTCTACTATCCTGGCTTTTCTGATATAACTCTGTTTCTCTCGGTGGTTTCCCTGACGAAGAATTAAAGCTTCAGCAGGCCTGCTCTTCTCTGGCCGATCACTGACTGGTTACTGAAGCTGTCTGGTGAGAGGGCCAGAGAAAAAAATTAGATATACCTTCTGTATCCATAAACGTTAGCTGCCAAACAGACTAGGGTTTTAGAGCCAGATGAGATCTGGGCCTTAAAGAATATAGTCACTGTGCAACTGCGTACCCATCTTTGCTACTATAAGGAGCGCGTTAGCAAGCTCCATGTAATGTGTATGGCAGTACAGCTGTAGTAAACAGACTCCTTATGACTGCTTGATGGTGTAGTTTACGAGGTGATGTTGGTTGGTGCTTGATCTTGACTTTAAAGCAATTTGTTTCGCTCTTTGACTTGCGAGCAATTAAACCGGCTGTAGTGCCTGGAACGAGACATGACCAACATACGTATTTAACACCCGTAAAACATTTGACATTACATGACAATAAATGATAACCTTATGACAGATAAACAGATAAGTTAACCTCTTCCTGTATATATATATATATATATATATATATATATATATATATCTATATATATATATATATATATATATATATAGATATATATATATATATAATAATAATAATAATACATTCTTTAAGCACCAAACACGGCGCATAAGGCAGAAACCAGTGCTCTCCAGGTTGTTCGTTGTGACGCCACTCCTCTTAGCTCTTGCACATTATTTAGGCCCAACGTTCTTCCTTCTCTTATTATTGTTCTTCTGAGTGTTTCTTTTGGTCTTCCTTTTTTCCTCTTACCCTCAGGAACCCAAGTGAGCGCCTGTAGTGGTATTCTGTTGTTTTGCATTCGTAGGACATGACCGATATAAGACCATCGTCTTTTCCTTATATAGTCGGAGACATATTTCTGCCTAGAGTCTTCTCTTATTTGTCGATTAGTCTTGAATTCTTTCCAACTGATGTTCATGAGTTTTCTAAGGCATTTGTTCTCGAATGTATTCAGCTTGTTCTCCAATGATTTTGTTATTTTCCAACTCTCACAGCCGTATGTTAACACTGAGATAACATTTGAATTAAACAGACGAAGCTTGGTATGTATATTCAATGATCGTAATTTCCAAATGTTAGATAATCTATTGAAGGCGCTAGCTGCCAAAGCAATTCTAGTATGGATTTCTCTTGTTGTGTCACCATCCTGAGTCATTTTACTGCCTAAATAATTGAAACTTTCAACTTTCTGTAGTTTTTCCCCGTTCAAGATGATATCAAAGGTCTCGTTAGAAAAGTTCATAGCTTTAGTTTTAGAGGCATTTATTTGGAGACCTATTTTAACCGAGAGATGACACAAATTATTTATTGCTTCTTGGGATTGTCTTGGTGTTGAACTTAAGAATGCTACATCATCTGCGAAATCCAGGTCCCCCAGGAATTTTCTATTTGTCCATTTTATACCCAGTTGTTCATTGTGGGTATAGTTTCTCATAACCCAATCAATAGCTATTCCAAAAAGTAGTGGTGACATAATACAGCCTTGTTTCACCCCTGTTTCTACTGTAAACCATTCTGTATTCCCTTTATTTGTTCTAACACAACATCTTGCATTGTCATATAGCGCTTTGATTATATTCACATATTTTGTTGGAAAACCATAGATTGTAAGTATCTTCCACAATGATGGGCGGTGTAGACTATCAAAGGCTTTTTGAAAATCGTCGATTTTCACCTTCGTCGATTATATATATATATATATATATATATATATATATATATATATATATATATATATATATATATATATATATATATATATATATACACATACACACACACACACACACAATTATCCAGGCTGCTATTATAATCATCCGCCTGGAATAAAATGCATGTATCGCCCCAAACGATATCCACAGAAAAATTAAAATGCAAAATTTACACGTGCCTTTGGGGCTTTTCCCTTTTTCGGGAAGCCAGCCGCACCTCCACCAATTTACACAAAAGATCTGCGATGTCGAAAATTCTAATTTATATATGACTTTATGTCAAGTAAAACGTTATGTTGGTTTTCTCTTCCCGAGAGATTATCCATACTCTAACATTACATTGCTTAGCATACACACTTCACTTTTTAAAATTAGGAAGATAATTACCCGTGATGTTTATTACATAGTTAGTTAGCATCTGTTTACATTATGATCCAATTATAAACACAAGTGAACTAAGTGCGAAAACCAAACAGCTCAGAGGATATGAAAAGGCGCCGAGCCGCCGTCGCTCGTCTTCTACCGTCTAATTTAAAAGACATTTGAAGAAACATGTCGACCAACAACACAGAGTTTGGTCAGCTAGTGTAGACGAGCAAAAGATTCACGAGTGAAGGGACCGCAGGGGCTGTCTAAATGAAGATTGACACTGAGGGGGTCTGTAATTTTACAGTAGACTCAACGGAAAGTAGAGGGGAAGTGACAGAATTCAAAGATAAGAAAGGGGCAATTCTACAGCTTACAAAATGGATAGAAATTCTGAGTCAACTTATCACGCATAATTATTTTTATTTTTCTGACAGTAATTTTTTATACTTTTTTTTTCTAGACCGTGTCGCATCCCGGTTTTAACATCAGAGGGACCGAAGCATGAAAATGGTTCCACCGCACAAATAAAAGTTCTAATTAAATACTGTTAAATTCTAAATAAATATTTATTTTTTGCGTTATTTTTGCATAAAAAATATTAAAAACAGTTTTACAATATGACTTCTATTTATATTGTATATAAAATCAGAATAATAAAAATGAGAGGTATTTGCTTATTTTAAATTTGAAAGATGTGATCAAAACGTTATGCATAATCTATGAAGAACCTCAACAACTTCTTTCGCCTAAGATACATTTAAGCAAAATTATCAGTTAAATTATTATAATCTACTTCAGTAGCCAATAGTCTTTCAACGGAGAGCAATGTTAACCGAGATAATCTGTCTTCAGCCATTGTAAGCACAGGTGGGACTTTAAAAGTTAGTACTGGCTCAATGATCGTTCTGCAACTGCGTTACTTATTGGCAAGGCCAGATAAATGTGGTAAATCTGAAAAAAGTTAGGATAAATGGTAACGTATCACTGGCATGCATGGAGGGATATATGGAATCATCCTTATATGCCAACAGCTATGCACAGTGCTATAGTATATAGATTTGGATGTGAACCTCTGTCTGTAGGCTAATTACGCCCTCATTGACTCATGAAATCATCCAGACGCTTTCAGGGATTGCCCATGTATTGAAACATGTTGAGAACCCAACGTTGCCCACTGTCGTAAATTTATTTAGAGAGAAAAGAGTCTTAACAAATAGTGGTCCGGTTTAGAGTGGAAAATGATGATGGAAAGCTCAGTGATAGAAAATGTAGAGATTAAATAGTTGCTTCACAGCGTGCTGGAGGAGAGTAAAGACAGACTTATTTACGACAAATCGTTTCTCTCAATCTTCTCTTCCGCTCTCCTGGTCAAACAATTATTTGCCAGTTTTCCAGACACACCTCTGCGCGCACACCGATTTGGTGTTTTCAAACACACAGACGACGTAGATACAAACTATATTAAACGAATAGGGGAAAAGTACTCAATGAGTTTATGTGATTTTATTCACCTTAAACATCAATCACTAACAAATATCAGGTATTACATAAATTATCATAAGTACACAAATGCAAATAACAAGTTTGGGAGGGGTGAAGAAGATTAGTATCGACTAAGCCCTTCCCGCTTATTAGACAAAGATAAACCCAGTCCAGAGATATATAATATCAGGAACACGGGTACGTTAACCTAACAGTGAAGTTAATTGCTCTGAAAGAGGTGTTACAAAGTTAGGTATAGGTGATAGAAAAAAACCTGTTCTTCCCAGCTGTTCTTCCTTTTACTAAGCAAATGGAAAGGAGTGTGGGGGGGGGGGGGGGGGGGTTTAAACAGAGTTAACCAATTATCAACTCCCCCTTAAAGGAACAATGCAGGGAATACAGAAAAATTATATTACTAGGCAAGAAAGTTAACAGCAGGGTTACAAAAGAAAAAGATTAAATTTCCTGTCATTCATGCACACGCGTGAGGATCCACACTCATATATTCACACACTTACCGAATGCAGCCTCATACGATCCATAAAAGTATATAAAACAGCAAGTATTCTCTTGACATGTGAACTGTCTAGTCCTTCGATGTCCCGCCCCAGATGTTTGCGAGGTTTTGCTGGTAACAAATATTCTCACTTATCGCAAGACTTGAAGACTAAGAGTTTTTGTGTTTTTATTATACAAAAAAAGGAGTCTATGGGATGGCACTGACACAGTTCGGCACAGGGGTGAAAATGAAGTGGTCTCTTTTAATCTTCCGCTATGGTAAAATTCCTTCAATGCGTGATGATAGTAACTGACCGGAAAGTTTTATTAAATCCAATTGAGGAAAAAACTAGGCTCAGTCACAGTCAGGAAAATATGTACTCTCTCACAGTAAACAGTAAATATAATATCGCTACTGGCGATGATTACCTTCCAGTTTATCTTACAGGTTTGTAATGGTAATTTGATGATTGTTCTTTACAATGTTCTTGGGTGGGCTTTATTTCATTTAATTCTGACAACTAGGTCGCAAAGGACCGCCACAAGATTATATTTAAAAGAAATGTTTCTTCAATATGACTGGAAGTTTATAGGATGATTTCTTTATTTCTTTCTTTATTTCGCTGGGACCGCAGGTTACGATCACTCTGTGTGAAAGAAAAAAAGACATGTAACATACCGAAAAATCAAGCGCGATAAATTTCCCGTTAAGCCTATAATACACTCGAGTATTTAATTATGTATTTAATAAACACTGCGCAAATTCTAGTGGTTAAAAACACACATCTATAAAACTAGGACTTAACTGAATTTATTAATTATAAATTCCTTCGCGACTTTAAAAGTTAATTTAAGCATCTATTATCTTTTGAAATAATATAATAGATAGATCATTATATTTACAACTGGAACTATTGAGATGGTTTTATTTAATAGATTTAAATTAACACAAAATCCATTGAAATAGAATGACTGAACTAGACCACTGATCACTTTACACAATATATTACTGCTTTGCACAGAATAGAAATCACTGCAAATATATATATAAAATCCAGGGGGAAATCTATAACAAGATTTCAATAAAGCTAGTGCTTCTGTAAAGGTCTGGCCAGCGAGTGATAAAGTGTCTATTCTTCATGGTCTATTTATCTAAAATGGAATGTAAGTTGAGTGGGACATGAGGAACTTGACAGTTTTTTTTTCATCTCAGGGACTTTTGGGGATCTGACCGCCAAATCAAGGGAAGAAGCCGCCCCCTGGTCTTCGTATCTCCGCTCGCTGCTGCCCGTTTCGGCTTTCCCCGTTCGCTCGGTTCTGCGTTTGACACCGAGACGCGAAAAATAGCGCCAAGAAACTGCGTCTCGTATCAGGGACCACTACTGTCTTTGATAGCGCCGATAGTCTCCCCTGAAATCCCTCAGTCTGTCTCTTTGATCGTGGTCGCATTATCTGTTTGATTCTGGCAACGCCCCCCACTGGCCAAGTTAATGAAAATAACTGCCTATGATTGTTCAAGAGATGTTAGTGGGCGTGATTTAATCTCTCCTTAAATCAATGCGATGACCAGAATAAACGATAGGTAAACTCTCCGCATATCAATCAGCAACCGTGTTTGCCCTCTGTGTGGAACAGTTGCATAGCTAATGAATCCACGTGAAAGAAGTCCCGTTTTACAAGAAGTTACCACAAAGTTCAGGGTCAGCCGAGTTCGTCCATCACAATCGTCCCCTCTTTTGAGACGTGAAAACGTGTTTTCATGTTTGATTTATGACGATGAAGCTGCCCTGATCGGTAACTTTTGGATGATTGGTATCTTCACCTTCCTCCTCTTCCTCTGTAGTCCAGTTTCTACTCAGGAAATCAGCCCCGACATTCTGTCTTCCCGGAATATATTCCACTTTGAAAGAATAAATGCTTAAAAGGAGGGCCCAACGCATGATCCTAGCGTTAAATTCTTTATTGGCACCAAGAAATCCTAACGGAGCGTGGTCTGTTTGCACCGTGAAAGATGTACCATAAAGAAACTCATGATGGCGTCTGATACCGTCAATCAGAGCAAGACATTCCCTTTCAACTACGCTGTAGTTCCGTTCCGCTTTATTTAATTTCCGACTGCCATAGGCAACTGGAAATAGCATGTTCAGGTCACTGTCAGCGGCTTGAAGCAGTGTTGACCCGATGCCCTGACCTGACGCGTCGACTCTCAGTACAAAAGGTTTCTTGAGGTCAGGCAACCTCAAAATGGGGTATGCAGACAACTGTCCTTTCAAAGTGCTATACGCGTGTTCGCACTTTTGATCCCATATGACCTTATCAGGACAACCTTTCTTTGTGAGGTCAGTCAGAGGTGCCGTCAGTCCGTTGAAGTTCTGGATGTACTTCTGATAGTATGCACATAGCGATATGAAGGAACGTACGTCTTTCTTCGTTCGGGGTCTTTTTGCTGCCATTATTTTCTCCACGTTCTTCTTGATAGGCCAACTGCTTCCGTGAGAAATAGTGTGCCCCAGGAAGTCTAACTGTTCAAACCCGATGAGACATTTGCTAGGTATGGCTGTGAGACCCGTTTCCTGTAGTCTCCTGAGGAGCATAGCAACCGTAGCAATATGTTCTTCATAGGTTTCCGATGCAATTAATATGTCATCCATGAAATTATGGATATGGGGACTTTGCAAAGGTTCTAGAAGCTTCCTCATCATCCCGGTGAACACTCCTGGTGCGTTATGCAAACCGAACAGCATCACATTAAATGTGTAATGTCCTTCGCTAGTGCTGAAAGCTAACAAAGGTTTAATTTCCTCCTTGACTGGTATTTGATAATAACCTTTACTGAGGTCAATCTTGGAGAAGATCTTTGCTTTGCTGAGCTTGGTGAACAACTCAGAAACAGTTTGGAGAGGTTCGGGCTGGAATTCCGTTACAGCGTTTAGCAACCTGTAATCAATGCACAGCCGAACTTCCTTATTGGGCTTCTGCAACAGCACTACACTCGAGCTGTAAGGAGATGTAGACTCACTGATAATTCCTGCCTGACGCAGCTTGTCTATTTCTCCACGAAGTGCATCAGCTTTAGCGTACGGGATGGGGTAAACTCTGGTTTGAACCGGGGTCTCGTTTGTTAATTTCATATCAAATTCAATGAGATTTGTTCGACCAGGTACATCCGTTAAGACTGCACTGTACTGTTTTAGTAGAGCCCTGCTTTCTGTTTGTTGTTCTGGTGAGAGATTGTCGCCGAACTTGACATCTTTAAAGGATTCTGTGGGTTGCAGTGGATACTCCATGCAACCATCGTCATCTTCCTCGTCTTCCGTTGCTATGGCGACAGCCAGGAGATGCTCGGAGGATGGCGCCGGTCTTTCCAAATATTTCTTTAGCAGATTTATGTGGAAGACCTTCTCCTTTCCTTTGATGGAGATCTTGTAATTGGTACGTGAGATCTTTTTAAGGACGGTAAACGGTCCTTGCCATCCGATGCGAAGTTTATTGCTTCCGGTTGGAAGTAGCAATAGGACTTTCTCCCCTGGTTGTAGTTCTCTCTCTTTTGCAGCTTTGTTGTATCTTTTAGTAATTTTAGCGCGGGCTTTCTTAAGGTTGGTAGTAGCTAGATCCCATCCTAGCTTTAGCCTTTCCTTAAGCTCAGATACATACTTGCTTGCAGAGACGACTGTCTCGTCAGCCTTCTGGTCTGTCAGGGACCGAAGTAAGGCTTCTAGTGGCCCCTTAATAGGTCTGCCAAATAAAAGTGTAGCTGGCGCAAAACCCGTAGACGCTTGGGGTACCTCTCGGTAGGCGAATAAGGCAGCCGATATATATTGGTCCCAGTCTTCCGGTTTCTCCTGACCCAGCTTACGTAACATCATGGTGAGGGTACCGTTAAAACGTTCCACGAGCCCATTTCCGGCCGGATGGTAGGGACTTGTGTGGATATGTTTGGCCCTCAAGATCTTAAAGATCTCCTCCATTAACAGGCTACGGAATTGGGATCCATTGTCCGTCAAAACTTGTTGAGGGAATCCCAACCGTGTAAAAATTTGCACAAGGGCTTCTGCGACATGCTTGGAATTAGTGCATGGTAGCGGTACAGCTTCGGCCCACATAGTGCAAGTGTCGACTAAGGTCAGGATGAACCTGTTCCTTCTTTTGGTCTTTTCCAGGGGACCAATGATGTCGACAGCAACCCGTTCAAATGGAGTCCCTACTATTGGCATTTGCCCCATAGGTACTGTGGGTGTCAAGTGCTTGGGTGCTACCCGTTGGCACTGGGCGCAGGATTTCACATACCTGACAATGTCAGAGTTCATTCCTGGCCACCAATAGTGGTTTTTTATTCGCTGAATAGTGGCGTTTTGTCCCATATGTCCTCTAAAGGGAAGAGAGTGCCCCATTTCTAAGATCTGGCTTCTGTACTGCGTCGGTACTAGGAGCTGGTTATTCCCCGTGTCCGGGTTGCCCGTTCTGCGATACAATACGCCATCCTTAGAAAAGATGTCTCCGTTGTGTCTGGGGTCCTTAGCCATGGGCAGTTTTTTAAAGCAGGGCGCCAGAGTAGGGTCCTTTTGTTGCGCCTCCCTCAGTTCATTCGGCAACAAATTTGGCGCAGGCTCCCTCTCCTTCTTGGCTTGCCCTCTTGTGGTTACCGCTGCCACAATCGGCTCCTTAGGTCTCCCAATGAACACATATCTACATCCCAAGATAACTGGGTAGATAGGATCATCCATAATGGCCGCTTTAATAACCCCTCTGACAAAATCAGAGTGTATTTCTACGAATGCGATAGGAAGCGTCCTGGGTGCATCACTCCTGAAAACTCCACTAAGTTTGACGGTTTCCTCTGTCTCCTGACCGGGTTTGACTAGGTGCCTAGCGACAATACAATCAAAACTTAATCCAGTGTCAAAAAGACAAGTAGTAGAGGTACCGTTCAAAATTACAGTTCCTCGAGTTGAGGGTCGGTCCCCCTCAGGTTGAGAATCACTGACATTGACTCTACCTTTCGAGGCTGTATGCAAACATCCAATGCGGTTTGCACCGGTTTGTTTGCCCTGATCAGACGTTCCTGGTGTAGGGGTCTTCCCTTTTCCTTGACCTTGGTGGCCGCGCTGCCACGTAGGCTTGTTGGGTTGATCAGAATTGTTGTTGGGGGGTATCGGATTTTGTAGAATTTCGATTTTTCCTGGGGGGGTTTCTGGGTATTGTTATCTCGTTGGTTATAATGTTGAGAGGAAGTGGAAGAATAGGATACCTGCTCTAGATTCTGTTTACGAGATGGCTCATCTGTGGGTTTACGTTTAGTGCTGGGAAGTTCGGCCATTGCATTGCTATAGCGTTCGGCTTTATTCAGTATGTCTTCAAGCCTGACTGCCCCCTGTTCAGCCAAAAATCTACGAGTTTCATTCGACAAAGTGGATTTTATCTGCTCCACAAGAACAAGTTCGAGGAGTCCCTCATATGAAAGAGGTAGGTCAGATAATTCAATGCACTTTGTCAGATAACCCGTGAGACGTGAAGAGAACTGGGGAAATGTTTCCGTGCTCTCTTTTCGGCTGTTTCTGAACAACTGCAGAAACTTTCGGGCAGTCATCTCAAACTGCTGTAGTAAGGCCTTCTTCAACAGGTCATAATCATGTTGATTCGGTCCCAGCTTTGTGTACACGTCATAAGCATTGCCTTTCAGTGACATTGAGAGTTTAAGCGCCCAGCGGGTACTCTCTAATCCATAAAGATTCGCGAGTCTCTCGAATTTTTCTAGGTAGCTGTCAATTTTTTCGTTAGGGCTAGGAAAAGATTCTAAAGAAAACGACATAGCAGTTAATTGGGCAGATTGAGTACTGGAGAGGTCCATTGATTGAGACTGGGGCGAAGACGGCTCTCCGTTAGTCGAAGTAGAGGCGCCCCGACTCTCTAGAGCCTTAAGCGCCAGTTGATGCTGTCTTTCCTTGTCTCTCTCTCTCTCTCTGCGAGTTTCCATCTCTGCTTCAATTTTCTTCTGTTCCAAAAGACGTTCTTCCGCTTCTTTCTTATCTGCCCTCTCCTGGGCTTCTCTCCTCTCTGTTCTTTCTTTCTCTTCCTTCCTCTCAGCTTCTGCTCTCTGTTGCTCCGCCTTCCTCTCAGCTTCGGCTCTCTGTTGCTCCGCCTTCCTCTCAGCTTCGGCTCTCTGTTGCTCCGCGTCATATATTTCCAATTCCTGGTTAATAAACGCGTTTGCAGCTTCTGCATCTAATCCTGCCTCTTTCGCTTCCAGCCTCAAGATGGACCTCATCTTTATCCTCTCTGTCATTGTTAAAGAATAAGATGAAGTATGCCTAGAGAACTAGTAAGAAGCAACGCGAAAGGGAGGAACTCTGAACCGCTACGAGAAAAAAACACAAGTATAAATTTACCTGTGTTACCTCCTACCTGTACTGTGCAAACTTATCGCTGCTATTATCTGGCAATTAAGGCTCTAAACGCAAGCGACTATGCCACTTGAGATGAGACGTTGTTAACTTACTTTTTTAAAAATCAGAACAATCCGTCTTTAGCTAAGCTCAACTCTTTTTAACTTCAAAAACCTTAGTGACTGTAAAACAATCACGCAATCCCAGCAACTCTTATAAAGAAAGAAATATAATTATCTCCGCCAGAGGATAATAAAAATAGCCAATATTTTTGTTTATCTGTACTTTCTACTGCTGTGGAGAGAAAACAACCTGTAAATATGCTGTGTGGACAACCCAAATACTTAAAGAACGTTTGTCTAGGGGTGTAATTATTTATTTATTTCCCTAATTCACAAAGACAGATCATTCACACTCTACCTAGTTAGACCCAGACTAAATCAGACTCAAAATATCTTTAACCCGGCTATGCGATTGCCTCAAATGTAGCTCAAGATCCCAGAACCAGCCCACAAATATGTGTGCATCAAATGTATCTCAAAATTATCCCGGACGAGCCCCCAAATATTGTCGTAAATTTATTTAGAGAGAAAAGAGTCTTAGAAATAGTGGTCCGGTTTAGAGTGGAAAATGATGATGGAAAGCTCAGTGATAGAAAATGTAGAGATTAAATAGTTGCTTCACAGCGTGCTGGAGGAGAGTAAAGACAGACTTATTTACGACAAATCGTTTCTCTCAATCTTCTCTTCCGCTCTCCTGGTCAAACAATTATTTGCCAGTTTTCCAGACACACCTCTGCGCGCACACCGATTTGGTGTTTTCAAACACACAGACGACGTAGATACAAACTATATTAAACGAATAGGGGAAAAGTTGGGCTTTGGGTATCTCCAACACAGTACTCAATGAGTTTATGTGATTTTATTCACCTTAAACATCAATCACTAACAAATATCAGGTATTACATAAATTATCATAAGTACACAAATGCAAATAACAAGTTTGGGAGGGGTGAAGAAGATTAGTATCGACTAAGCCCTTCCCGCTTATTAGACAAAGATAAACTCAGTCCAGAGATAGATAATATCAGGAACACGGGTACGTTAACCTAACAGTGAAGTTAATTGCTCTGAAAGAGGTGTTACAAAGTTAGGTATAGGTGATAGAAAAAAACCTGTTCTTCCCAGCTGTTCTTCCTTTTACTAAGCAAATGGAAAGGAGTGTGGGGGGGGGGGGGGTTTAAACAGAGTTAACCAATTATCAACTCCCCCTTAAAGGAACAATGCAGGGAATACAGAAAAATTATATTACTAGGCAAGAAAGTTAACAACAGGGTTACAAAAGAAAAAGATTAAATTTCCTGTCATTCATGCACACGCGTGAGGATCCACACTCATATATTCACACGCTTACCAAATGCAGCCTCCTACGATCCATAAAAGTATATAAAACAACAAGTATTCTCTTGACATGTGAACTGTCTAGTCCTTCGATGTCCCGCCCCAGATGTTTGCGAGGTTTTGCTGGTAACAAATATTCTCACTTATCGCAAGACTTGAAGACTAAGAGTTCTTGTGTTTTTATTATACAAAAAAAGGAGTCTATGAGATGGCACTGACACAGTTCGGCACAGGGGTGAAAATGAAGTGGTCTCTTTTAATCTTCCGCTATGGTAAAATTCCTTCAATGCGTGATGATAGTAACTGACCGGAAAGTTTTATTAAATCCAATTGAGGAAAAACTAGGCTCAGTCACAGTCAGGAAAATATGTACTCTCTCACAGTAAACAGTAAATATAATATCGCTACTGGCGATGATTACCTTCCAGTTTATCTTACAGGTTTGTAATGGTAATTTGATGATTGTTCTTTACAATGTTCTTGGGTGGGCTTTATTTCATTTAATTCTGACAACTAGGTCGCAAAGGACCGCCACAAGATTATATTTAAAAGAAATGTTTCTTCAATATGACTGGAAGTTTATAGGATGATTTCTTTATTTCTTTCTTTATTTCGCTGGGACCGCAGGTTACGATCACTCTGTGTGAAAGAAAAAAAGACATGTAACATACCGAAAAATCAAGCGCGATAAATTTCCCGTTAAGCCTATAATACACTCGAGTATTTAATTATGTATTTAATAAACACTGCGCGAATTCTAGTGGTTAAAAACACACATCTATAAAACTAGGACTTAACTGAATTTATTAATTATAAATTCCTTCGCGACTTTAAAAGTTAATTTAAGCATCTATTATCTTTTGAAATAATATAATAGATAGATCATTATATTTACAACTGGAACTATTGAGATGGTTTTATTTAATAGATTTAAATTAACACAAAATCCATTGAAATAGAATGACTGAACTAGACCACTGATCACTTTACACAATATATTACTGCTTTGCACAGAATAGAAATCACTGCAAATATATATATAAAATCCAGGGGGAAATCTATAACAAGATTTCAATAAAGCTAGTGCTTCTGTAAAGGTCTGGCCAGCGAGTGATAAAGTGTCTATTCTTCATGGTCTATTTATCTAAAATGGAATGTAAGTTGAGTGGGACATGAGGAACTTGACAGTTTTTTTCATCTCAGGGACTTTTGGGGATCTGACCGCCAAATCAAGGGAAGAAGCCGCCCCCTGGTCTTCGTATCTCCGCTCGCTGCTGCCCGTTTCGGCTTTCCCCGTTCGCTCGGTTCTGCGTTTGATACCGAGACGCGAAAAATAGCGCCAAGAAACTGCGTCTCGTATCAGGGACCACTACTGTCTTTGATAGCGCCGATAGTCTCCCCTGAAATCCCTCAGTCTGTCTCTTTGATCGTGGTCGCATTATCTGTTTGATTCTGGCAACGCCCCCCACTGGCCAAGTTAATGAAAATAACTGCCTATGATTGTTCAAGAGATGTTAGTGGGCGTGATTTAATCTCTCCTTAAATCAATGCGATGACCAGAATAAACGATAGGTAAACTCTCCGCATATCAATCAGCAACCGTGTTTGCCCTCTGTGTGGAACAGTTGCATAGCTAATGAATCCACGTGAAAGAAGTCCCGTTTTACAAGAAGTTACCACAAAGTTCAGGGTCAGCCGAGTTCGTCCATCACACCCACTAAGCTCGGAGGAGTCATTTTAGCCCCGGACGTAACTCGGGTTTTTACCAGGTTGCTGCATGCAGGAGGATCTCACTATGGACCCATGATAGGCGGGGTGAGGGGGGAGCTGAGACGTGGCTCTGTGTAGAACGTGACAATTCCTTGGGAGAGCCCAGAACCAGAGCACAGTATTTTAGCTAAGTGTCACGGAATTATTCCCCTTGCTCTGCAGTGATGGTCCAACAGTGGCCAAAATTCAGAGTATCTACTGAGGGTTTTCAAAGTTGTCTACCTTTCGCTCAAGATTACTCTTGTCAAAGATGTGAATTGAAAAATGGTGCTTCAATTTTAGGGAACCTCATAGGAATTTAAAGAAATCAAGTACTACGGTTGATAGGATCCAGGCTGTGTAAACTTTTTATCTTTCCTGACCTTCTATGAGTTCTGATTTAGCTCGTTCTGATGAGCCCTCAACTTCTTCTTCTTCTTCTTCCTCGTTCGTCCTGAAAAGGACGGTGGTTGCGTTGTGTCTGTTTACGCCTAAGCTGTGATATCTGCACCTTTCGGTCGACACATCCGACTTTTGCACGGCATTTGTTAGGACCGGGTTTGCCTTCCCATTGCGATCCACACTCGCTCAGCCAGACTGCACTGCTGCAGACTGTTTCCAGGACCACCACGTGGAGGTGGAGTGCGGTCTTGACCAGCTCTGATTCGCTGGTCCTGACGCAGGCAGTCAAGCTATGAGTCGCTGACTGCGGTCTCTATTGCTGCGTCTTTGGGTCCCAGCCCTCAACTGATTTAACGCAGTAAAATATTACTTAAATAGCTTTGTTATTAGTATTTAAAATGACTGAGACATACGGGTGCAGTTCACTCAGAATGACTAAATCAACTATAACTTTGTATATTTACAGGTAACAAAATGTAATAGTTAATTATCGTTAACAATTGTAAAATAAATAAGGGTAGGGGGGAATTTAGATAGAACTTTTAAAATATCCTCATAGGTGATGGTCTGATTTGAATAGGTCTTTCTGATTAGAAAATAGAGAGTTCACTTGGTAGCTTTAAATGGGTTCTTAGCTGCCACTAAAATGTCGGTTGGTTTCTGCTCCAGCCTACGCTTGTTCTTTGCAGGTTATGGACTGGTTCACTCTCGTCACTGGTCAAGTCTGGTGTTCCTTGTAGTATCGTGGAGTAATTGCGAAGATGGTCCAGCGTCTGTTAAGGCCCGTCTGCTATAGGTGTTTAGCTTTGATTGCAGGCCACTTATATCACTTACTTGTTCCACAGATAGCACCACCAATTAGTACCACCGACTAGTATGAAAAAAAAGAGAAACAAATACCCTCCTGAGTATTGGGTTTCTTGACACAAAATCAGGTGTGTCCCCCCCCCCCCTTTTTTTTTCCATTCCACCATCCGTTCTGCCTCAGAACTTTACCCTCTCTGAGCATTAATATTAATCCCAATGAGCTGAAAACATCCATTGCATTTATATTCAACATGTTTACATTTACATATGTACAGGTTGTAAAGGTTAATATTATAAGTATGTAGATCAGTTCTATCATCATCCACTCCCTGCTCCATTTGGAACTTGAGACTACCTCTGCTTTTGGTTCTCTATGAGAAACACGCATAAAGCAGTCACCAGCTCTTGCAGTGGTGATTCATGAAACCATCATTCTGTATGATGAGGTTGTCAGCCTCGTATGACTTGGACATCCACTAGCAATTTTCACATGTTAATAAATGCAAAATATAGAATTATAAAATGTACAACTTACCCCAAACTTCTTTGGGAATACAGATTGACTTCTGATAAATAGTTAAGACAACTTGAATAAGGTGCTTCTTACACATGGTCTGTGGTGTTACTTTACAGTAGACTCCCACTATGATTTAGGGTTCAGGTTCCTAGGATTCCGGGCTTTCCGTATTAATGAAAGAAGAGTTTTCTTGGGATATAAGTTCACAAGATGCTCAAACACGTTGTCCGGTCCTTTAAAGTGGGATCCTGATCCTATTCCTTATTCTAGCACGTCTGGCTGTCTTCTTGACAAATTGAAATTCACAGTGCGGTAAACTCACAAGGCGCTAAATTATAAGGCAACATTCGGTCCACATCCAGATTGCTATTATATGAATCCAATCAGAAATGTTGTATTTTTACATTTCACATGCCAAGCCAATGGCATGCAAGATACGTAAATTACCATTTCTTTCGCGACAAAGTTCCTGCGTAACAAACGCACAAATAAATGTGTTGTTTACAATCACACTATATGGTATGCCAGCTTCTGTCTATTAACGATCATGTTTATACTCACGATTGAATGGGAAGCCGTTAGACCCAAAATAATAACAGCTACTTTTAAAACAGCTAAAAAGAAAATAAATGTAAATGTCATCGAATGTTATGCACCACCTATGACAAAGAAGAGTCTGTGAAAGAAGCATTTTATACTAGACTGCATGACATTATGGAGAAAGTAAAAAGAAGAGACATCACAATTTTGATGGGTGTAGCAAAGTTAATTTTGCTGGGGAGGTTATGATGGTATCCTAAAAGAATGAAAAGGTTTCTGCTTTAACCGTGTGAGGTCACGCACATGTAGGCCTCCGACTCTATAAGTGATGATGATGAATTATGTGCAGAGAACCTACAGCTACCTCCCTAGGTCTCACACGGTCACTATTCTGGCTCTAGTGTATGGTGTATGGTGTACCTAGTGTCTAGGGGAGAAATGAAATGATGGTACACAACAGTCAAACACTTTAAGTTTCTATAAAGAAGATAATAAAACTAGCAGTTAAGTTTTTCTTTGAACACATTTTTTTTTACAATTTATTTTGCCTGTCCATTCATAGCTTGTGGACAGGTCTTTGAAAATAAGGACAAGATAGTTTACAGAAAAGAACAATTAAAATTTTGGGACAGTTTGCCCAATAACTAAAGAGTTATCTTCGACAGCATATAAGTCTGGTTGGAGACTGGTTGGCGTTTATTAGTACTCAGCAGGTTTCCTGTCACCAGCCGGCAACAGGAACATAGACCCTCTGCAACAAAAGGACACCCTGGCCTTTTATCTCTGATCACTTATTCTAACACTTAATTCCCTACGTGGGTATGGGGTCAGCCTCGCGTGCCTTACAAGTGCACTCGCCCCGAATTGTACAGGACTCCCACCTTGCTGTGACCACACCTCAGGTCCTTATAGTAGATACGCCACTGTACGTTCACATACTTTTCCTCAATACAATAATGTGGAGTAACCACATTTCCTTTGATATGATATTCTCTTCTTTTCTTTTCAAATATATTTGCTTCAGGCATGTAAACAGTGTTCATTGAACACAGAGGCTTACTAATCTATTTTAATACAATAATATGACAACATAATCATAACAACATACATCAGTTAGATACCGTTTAATGTGAGGACTCAACAATGTCTGCTCCCGACATGTCCTTCACTTTTTCCCAATAGCAGTATCTAACTTTGTAGTTGGACCACACATATTAAATTTCATAAAATATCCTTACCACAATCAAGAAATATATAAACAAATGACGCTGACTGTGTGAAGAAATGGCCTCAGCTTCCTCCGAACTGCACAGACTGTGAATTTATTCTTTATTTAAGTTTAGAATTAACACAGCAGTTTCTCAGCGTATCTGAATACAATTTTTAGTTCAACTGGCATTGAATAGTCAAAGCCTTTTGCTAATATTTACTAGCACTGGCCAATCGAAACGTTCGACTACTTGAATTCAAAAGCAGTTTGAATGAAAAACCAAAATAATTTCGAACAATTTCTGCGTCTGGTGGTCGATTGGCCAGTCTGCTTTTGTCATGCCCAATACAAAAAGATGTTTCGCTTAGGATTACATTTTTCCTACCTCTCCCCTTTTCAGTCATACTCTTTTTACCCAAGCAAATTTGAATGTACCTCCCTGCCTCTTTTCCTAGCTCGCGTCCCCCTAACGTTACCAAAAAACATAAGCAGGAACGCCAGTCTGTCTGGTCGAGTGTCCGTAGATATTAGTATTTCTTCAATAACTTCTCTAATTCTGGGACTATCATATTAATTAAAGTACATTCTTACTCAGCGAACTCTACGTCATACTACCATATAATTTTTATGGGGAACTTCCTAATGGTTTAAAATTTCCAATTTATGTCATCGTCAATCGTCAAATAAAATTTTACACAAGTCCGCCATCTTTCCTCTCCCTCATCTCGCTAGCATGTATTTTTCAAATAACTAACTTGTTTTAGTTACGTCAGAAATGCTACCACTAGGAGGAAAATAAAATTGTCTGCGTGGTTTTGCCTTGGCTGGCTTTTTCGCAGTGTGTGTATATGCATTGCAGACTGTGTCAGCGAAGCGGGGTGTTGACGGGGCGGGTTAAGAATAGGCGTTAATAATTAGTATTGTATCGTGTAATACTACCAAACAATGTAAGGATTACTACTAAATTCTGCGTTAAAGTTGACAGAAAGCGTTAATTCAGATAGTTATTTTGCGGTTTGCTTCCGCCAATCGTTAATTATAAGGCTAGACTACAAAGTGTATGCAGCAGATCGGGCAAATGTTAAATATTAGTAGTGTTTCTCGAAAACGAAACTAAAAGCGTGTCAGACTATTACCGTGAAATCGGTCTATAGGCTTAGCACTGTGCAAAAAGCAGCGCTGCTGGCGTCGAAGATGCCAACCGTCAGACACATGCGGGCTAATGTATTTATTATCGTTTTATGCTTAAAATCGTACTGAATTGAGCGTTTATTCTCGCAGATTTTGCTACAATGGGTGACATTAATGCAAAGATAGGTACAGTCAGCACAGGCTTTGCAGAAGTCATTGGAATAATTAATGTAAATGGGGAACTATTCTCAAACTTGTATGCTTCAAATCAACTGGCTATAGAAGGAAGCATGTTTCCACATAAGAGAATACACAAGGCAACATGGATATCACCAGACCATAGAGCAGAAAATCAGATTAATCATATATGCATAAAAAAGAAGTTTAGATCATCATTGCAGGATGGAAAGAGATATAGAGGAGCAGATGTGGCATCAGATCACCATCTTCTGATAGCCAAAGTAAAAATGGAACTCAAGAGATATGCAACAATGCTAAGTTATAGACAACAATTTAATGTAGGACATCTAAGAAATCAAGAAACAAGAGACAAATTTGCGGTCACAATATCCAACAAATTCCAAGTGCTCCAACAGCTGGAAGATGTAGTGAATACAGAAGACTATTGGCAGCAAATCAATACCGTATGGAATGAGGAATGAGAAGAAATACTGGGGAAAAGGGAACGACAACAAAAAGCATCGATAACGAAGGAAACCATCACCAAGATAAAAGACAGAACAAAACAAGAAAGCAGATTTAAACACAAGCAAAACCAGAAGTTCCAAAGCCAAGGCTCAAGAGGTGTACACAGAAGCAAACGAAGAAGTAAAAAGAAGTATCGAAAGAGACAAGAGGAAGTATAATGAGGAGTTGGAAAGAGAGGCAGAAGATGCTGCAGCCAAAGACAATATGAGAGAACTGTGTAACAGCACAAAGAAGCTAGCTGGGAAATACAAGCAAACAAGTTGCCTCATAAAAGACAAGAATGGAAAACTGCTCAGCAATATACAAGAGCAAACTCACGACTTCAAAATTTACCACAAGTAATCTCTTTCAAGATAGATAATTATTCTTGCGACAATTCTGTCTATAAAGGATTCTCTCAGTTACCTGGTGTAGCCAACAATTAACAAACTGGTCAGACAGGACTATTGCCAGTTGATAAGATAATCGACTGCGGTCATCCCAATGTTGTTTACTTATTAATCGGCCGCACCTATGCATAGTCTGGTAGAAAAATATGTTACACATTAGTAACCCACACGTCTGTCTACAGATCCCATGTGTCAATATGGGTTCAAACGAAAGGAGTTGATTACCCTAATCAGCAAAGGATGGTCGCTGAAGTACCGACATAACCAGCATTGAGGGAAGGGAGTGTAAACAATGATTCGAAAATACAAAATGCTGTCAGAGGTGTGAAAAACTAAAGTGAAGAGCATATAGTGAGTTATAGGATGGCACAGGTAAATGTGACGTTCGAGGTTATTTTGTCACAAAGCCAACCTGGAGAAATGGAGCTCATGACTTAACTCAACACGTCTCGGAATGTGTGGTGAATTAGTTGTTATTATTGGTTTAAATATTATATTAATGGTATCTGGTGTGAGGTCAGCTATGCAAGTCCCTGAGGTTTATTAAATACAAATAAGTTTACAGGGTACCTGTCTGCTTCCACCACGACCTCACCCGATTATATATCTTCCCCTACTGAAGTGTATTGGTGTGTGTATGTTGTCTAGCAAGTGTCTAGGGTATATGCAATGTGATGAAGTGTATGAACAGGACAACAACTACACCTATTACTAATAAACAATGATTAAACAAGTCACTGGGTAAAGTTTTAAATGTAACTTATTTTCTTTTCAATTTATTTTCCTGTATCTAGTTATTCATCTGACACAGGAATAATCAACTCAACATGATAATGAAATTATTTACAACCAATTATTTTACAACTGTCATTGAGTCGGTGTATCCCACAATTATTTATATGTCTCAAGCTGGGAAAATGTCAAGTATTTCTTGCTCCTAGAAAAGGGTACAAGTTTATTGAACGTTTTTGTTCTTCACTGTCTGATACACTATCTTTTGTGAAAACTGAGAGAGTGGATTGTTTGTGATATCAATTTCCCAGACAAGTCTTATCTGAGGTCTCTGGAACCAGGCTGGTTGAAGTATGTATAAAACGCCAGCATCCACTGCCAAGACACGATTCTGCTTCTATAGGTAAATCACTGTGTAGGCACTCAGTAGTTAGGCCTCACTGCAGAACTTAGGGACAGGTGTTAGATCACCTGGGCTCACTTTCACTCGTAGATGAAACTCTGGAACAATACAAATGTGTCCCACTCAGCATCTAATAATCTCTCTCTTTCATTATTCTAACATGGCAATATCATCAGACATCAGTATGGTAACTAAACAATTAGTTAACGTTCTCAATTTGGTTGGTACCCCCCTCTGGATAAATAACTTTCAAACCACCGTTTGACATTTTCCTTGATAAAGGAAACATTTTACATTAATACTATCAAGTCATGTACAATCACGGTGACTTGCTGAAGAAGACGGCCAGTGATCTTCCTGGTCTTATGTCATAACACAACTTTTTCTTTTCATCATAAATATTTAATTTTCTTTTCTCCCCATATGGCCGAAAGCCTGTCTGGCTTTTCTATACCAGGTTAATACAGTTCCTAACAACGCTGTGAAACAACACAGAGTGATGTTGCTTTCCCTCCAGATAAATGTTTCCCCTTTAAGGTTCATACAAATTCAATAATGCATACATAATAATGATAAAAATGACAATATAAATGTTTTCATTCTTGCCGCATCAAAGAAATCTACACACTAAACAGTTGAATATTGCGATATATGGCATAATCCAAATCGCTGCTAGTGCAGAAATAGCAAACAAGTAAGTACTCCTTCCTTGTCTTAAAACAACTTCTTTAGCGTATCAATTTTAGTTAACAAGTGGCCCCGAATACCAACTACTAATTGGTTTTATACAACCGGTTGTCTATTATACTACAGCCAATCAGAGACTGTTTAGTGAATAGCGTACCTTTTCAAATAAAACTGACCTCAAATATTCAAAATAAGGACTCCTTCCGATACTCCGACTCACCCCCCTCCTTTCAGTACGGAATATTTAAAAAAATCCCACGTTAACCTTAATTTTTCCTTTTATTTTCAAACTACCGTATGTAGAACGTATGTAGAACGAACACTACGTTAATTCTGCACGTTCTACAAGAAAATTTTTGTGTCTCGAGAATATTAGATGTTCCTCAAATTGTACGTTATGAGGATTTGATCTATATGGTGATATCTGAGTTGTGTAGGGGATCCAATAATTTCCTGATCAGCCTTAATAAACACTCGGACTATCCTCAATTTAAAAAGACAACAATGGAGGCACTCTGCTCCTCCGAAATGTTCACAGCCAACAATTGGTCTGATCTCAGGCTTGATTGAATGTGGAAACACCCTTCTAATAATATTCTATAATGTGCCACTCAAATGGAGGCCATATTCACCAACTATATTCTCCGCCTACCGACAATTTGGTGAAATAAGATAATATGTGGGGAAATGAGTTTCTGCATCAGAAATCAATTCTCCCTTATCTTTGCTATAATATGTGTGGGTGATCTCCATCCAGGGTCCGATCAATACTTCCCCTTGGACGGTGTAGGGTCGGGTGACTACCAATGTCACCAGTGCCCTTTTCATGCTAAATTAATAGCCATAGTGTGAAGCGCTGTGAGCATTTTCCGGATTGCTCACTCGTCCACTCCCCACTTTTCTTCTAACATTTTGTTTCGGGTTCAAATCTGGCGGATTATCTTCAATATTAATTTCAGCCAGTTCCCTAACCGTGGCTTCAAACTGAGCCTGGGTTGACTGGTCTGAGTTTCTATTTTCTCTGGATGTCCTTCTCAGAGTTGCTAATCTAAATATTTTTGGTGCAAACTGTTGGTGGGAAGGTGGATACCTATCCTCTATGTCAACCTTATTATTTTCCTTGTTATTTTTAAGCCCATATGTTTCAGAATGCTTGGCTGGCATCTGATTATGATTTTCCCAACTTGGGGAATGTACCTTGCTACATTTTTCACAGGCCCCCACAAATTGTGCAATATCAGCAGCTACTTGGGGCCAGTAATATTTTTCCGATGTCCTTTGACGTGTGGTTCCATTCCTCTGGTGTCCACCGTCGGGTACAACATGAGCTTGTGCCATCACTTTTTCCCTGTAGGGAGTTGGCAACACCAACTGTCCCTGTTCTTTGGATCCTGCTCTAGCTTTCCTGAAGAGCAGTCCCTCCTTCAAATAAAATTGTCCTTTCTTAGGGTGTGCATGGCTGGTTGGCAATTTGTCAAAGCAAGGTTTTAATGTTTTATCCTTTGCCTGGGCCTTTCTCATCTGCTTATGAGAATAAACTAGTGGTGGTTCCTCCTCCGTTCTACTAGGGGTCGACCTAACCTGAAGCGTGGCCATTACCACAGGTTTTACCGGGCTTCCTAGAAAAACATATTTACTTCCTAACACCAGCGGGTAATTAGGGTCGTCACACACGGCTGCTCTGATCACTCCTTCCACGTACCTTGTCTCTACATTGATCTCAGCTACTGGAAGTGTCATGGTGTCTATTCCCTTTACGGCCCCTTGTATCTCCACTTTCTCTGTGGTGTACTGTTCAGGGTGCACTAGGGTTGCACTCACAACTGAGTCATATTCTAAACCTGAATCGTAAAGGCACCTAACCTTGGCACCATTACATGTCACTTCTTCACAGATGGGGGGATGTTGAAGATTAATATGATTCTCTGTCAGTTTCTTCTTCCCCTTGTCCACTGTTATCATGCATGCCGCGTGAAATGGAGGAACTTTCCTACCACAGTCAATAGTATTATGATTATTCATCCTACAAACTTTACAATATTTCCCTTCTGGTTTATAGGGTCTCCTTTCTCTGAAATGCGAGTTTCTATCTCGTTGGTCAAAACTTGGCTTATCATAATAGGCTTTACCCTTATTAAACTTATCTCTGTGTTCATAGTTAGGTTGGTTTTGGTTTGTTGCAGGATTATCATGGTCTGTAGGCTTCTTCTTTAAACTTGCTATCTCAGACTGGGCTGCCTGATATCTCTCAGCCACATTTAAGATCTCCCCCAGACTCTCAGCACCCTGTTCCGTGAGAAATTTTCTCAGGTCTGGAGCCATGGACTCTCTTAATTGCTCAGTCATAATCATTTCCTTTAAATCTTGGGTTTTCCCCAGAGCAGTCCATTTCTCCAGGTATGTCTCCAGGCGAGCAGAGAACTGGTGGTAAGTCTCTCCAGTCAACAGTTTGGCATCCCTAAATTTCTTTCTGTAAAATTCACTGTTTTTCTCATATCTAACTAGAAGAGCTTGCTTAAGAATGTCGTAGTCATCTTGATCATCCTTGCTCAGTTTGGCGAAGACCTCATAAGAGGTTCCCCTAAGCCCCTGAGATACCTTCATACTCCATCTCTTTTTCTCTAGCCCATACATAGTAGCTAACCTTTCAAATCTAGATAAAAATGACTCAATATCATCATATTTTTCTACAAATGGGTCCAACTGGAACCCCATGGCTGAAGTTGAGGCGACCTGGCTTGCAGCAGAGTCGGAGGTGGATGAGCTACTTCCATTATCAGGAGCATGGCCTTGTAACTCCATCTCCCTTAGTCGCAACTCATGTTCCCTTTGTAACCGTTTCTCTTCCTTCTCAGCCTCCATCTGTAATCTCTTCTCCTCCTTGGCAGCCACCAACCTCTTTTCTTCTTTCCTGGCCTCAGCCTCAAGCTTCTTCTCCTCCAACTGCAGCCTCTTGATCTCAGCCTCCCTATCAGCCTCTAATTTCTTAAGCTCCCTAGCATCCTCTAACACAATTCTCTTCTCCTCAGCTAATCTCTTATCTTCCCTTTCCATATACTTATCGCACTCTGATGTCACATACTGAATAAGAGCTTGCCCATCTAAATTCATTTCCTTTGCAGTCTGCACAGCAGCAGATCTGTATTTAGCCATATCCGCCATTTTATAGTTAACAATATGAAATACTATCCACTACCTTAACTAATTAATCAACTCTAAACACAAGACAAAGGGCAATGATATCTCAAAACACTCTCAAATTATTTTTACTATTAGATTTTAGAAATACTGGGACTAGTGACTCACTTAATGTAGGGTACTAAGAACCTTTAAATCCCGGAAGAGCGTCCCAATTAATGTGGTGAATTAGTTGTTATTATTGGTTTAAATGTTATATTAATGGTATCTGGTGTGAGGTCAGCTATGCAAGTCCCTGAGGTTTATTAAATACAAATAAGTTTACAGGGTACCTGTCTGCTTCCACCACGACCTCACCCGATTATATATCTTCCCCTACTGAAGTGTATTGGTGTGTGTATGTTGTCTAGCAAGTGTCTAGGGTATATGCAATGTGATGAAGTGTATGAACAGGACAACAACTACACCTATTACTAATAAACAATGATTAAACAAGTCACTGGGTAAAGTTTTAAATGTAACTTATTTTTTTTTCAATTTATTTTCCTGTATCTAGTTATTCATCTGACACAGGAATAATCAACTCAACATGATAATGAAATTATTTGCAACCAATTATTTTACAACTGTCATTGAGTCGGTGTATCCCACAATTATTTATATGTCTCAAGCTGGGAAAATGTCAAGTATTTCTTGCTCCTAGAAAAGGGTACAAGTTTATTGAACGTTTTTGTTCCTCACTGTCTGATACACTATCTTTTGTGAAAACTGAGAGAGTGGATTGTTTGTGATATCAATTTCCCAGACAAGTCTTATCTGAGGTCTCTGGAACCAGGCTGGTTGAAGTATGTATAAAACGCCAGCATCCACTGCCAAGACACGATTCTGCTTCTATAGGTAAATCACTGTGTAGGCACTCAGTAGTTAGGCCTCACTGCAGAACTTAGGGACAGGTGTTAGATCACCTGGGCTCACTTTCACTCGTAGATGAAACTCTGGAACAATACAAATGTGTCCCACTCAGCATCTAATAATCTCTCTCTTTCATTATTCTAACATGGCAATATCATCAGACATCAGTATGGTAACTAAACAATTAGTTAACGTTCTCAATTTGGTTGGTACCCCCCTCTGGATAAATAACTTTCAAACCACCGTTTGACATTTTCCTTGATAAAGGAAACATTTTACATTAATACTATCAAGTCATGTACAATCACGGTGACTTGCTGAAGAAGACGGCCAGTGATCTTCCTGGTCTTATGTCATAACACAACTTTTTCTTTTCATCACAAATATTTAATTTTCTTTTCTCCCCATATGGCCGAAAGCCTGTCTGGCTTTTCTATACCAGGTTAATACAGTTCCTAACAACGCTGTGAAACAACACAGAGTGATGTTGCTTTCCCTCCAGATAAATGTTTCCCCTTTAAGGTTCATACAAATTCAATAATGCATACATAATAATGATAAAAATGACAATATAAATGTTTTCATTCTTACCGCATCAAAGAAATCTACACACTAAACAGTTGAATATTGCGATATATGGCATAATCCAAATCGCTGCTAGTGCAGAAATAGCAAACAAGTAAGTACTCCTTCCTTGTCTTAAAACAACTTCTTTAGTGTATCAATTTTAGTTAACAAGTGGCCCCGAATACCAACTACTAATTGGTTTTATACAACCGGTTGTCTATTATACTACAGCCAATCAGAGACTGTTTAGTGAATAGCGTTCCTTTTCAAATAAAACTGACCTCAAATATTCAAAATAAGGACTCCTTCCGATACTCCGACTCATCCCCCTCCTTTCAGTACGGAATATTTTAAAAAATCCCACGTTAACCTTAATTTTTCCTTTTATTTTCAAACTACCGTATGTAGAACGAACACTACGCTACGTCACAAGTGTGTATCGTCTGCCAAGTCCACCCGTGTGGAGAAAAAGGGGGGCTTGCAAGGTATAGGTAGTATATGTTAATTCTTGTTGCAGTTTCGTTCTACAAGAAAATTTTTAGTCTCAAAGCCAACGCTAGCAAAGCGTATAATGTTAGACTGCGGAAAATCGTTTTGGCATTACTTCGGTATACAATTTTAGCGTGCTGCTGGCGTATGGGAAGAAGCCAGTCAGACACAAACGGGCTGGTTCTATATATTAGCATTGGGAGTACAATTTCCTGGAATTTAGCGTTTGTTCTCACAGATTTTACTACAGAATGGCAGAAAAGCCACAGGAAAAGCCGAGATCTACAGTGTAGACTCATCAGCTTGGTATTGGCTGTGAAAAGAGGGAAAAGCTCAGCAGCCCTAGTTAAACAACAACAACGCATCACCGGCGCTCATGAATTTCAGTACGCCATTGATAATGAGTTTCTCAACACTTGTCTTTACCGAACCACGAATGCGCATTATCTCTTTGTACATGTTTTTAAATTAAAGTCGCCCTTCCTTAATTTTGGTTTGACTGTCGATCAAATCTGAGTATATCTTTACCAAAATGCTATTTTGTTGCCTTGGGATAACGCTAGCTTCATCTTGTGGAAATCGTCAACATTATCTTTAAGCCCTGGCTGAGAAGGCCCTACATCAGGACAGATGATACTAAATCGGGTGTTACAGGTGTGTCACAAAACAAGTATGATTCTGTTGAGTATTCTCTGTGAGCATCAGATATAGCACATAGTCTTAATGTGCCATTCTTGCCCTCTGCATAATAATCCACTGAAGTAATCAGGTCTTCTATGGATTCCTCTTCCACTGCCTGTGCATCCGAAACGGCTGGGGCACTATCTTCTCTTCCTGGGCTGAAGGTACGTAGCAAGTCTTTAGAATGTACCACTTCTAGTGCAAAAGACGGGGTAAGCACGTCAAATGCAAAGTGGGCATCCAGTCTCATATTTTGACGATTCTTTACCACGTCTTGCATTTTCGTTAAAGTTCTTTCTGTCCCACCCATATAGTTTCTACTACTTAGATCACTTCTCCATCCCTTATTCTTCTTCAAATACCATGCCGGATGGCTTAGGCGATCATGTCTCTCCACAACTTCCTGTTTCCAGTAATAGTTATCAGTTCTGTTGCTAACTTCTTTCCATGCCAGTATCTGTTCTCTGTGTCGTCCTGTGTCTCTTTTTCCTTCAATCTTTCCTGTTGTTACAATATATTCCAGCTTTCCTCTTCTCATAACATGTCCAAAGAAAGTGTATTGCTTCTTATCTCTTATTAGAACGTAATAAAATAAATGTGAGCAATATATATTAAAAAAAAAAAAAAACACTAATCACGACGCAACTCTGTGGAATCCGCGGAGAGAGCAGTTTTGAGAGGCTGGATTTTTAAAATGTGCAATTGTGAAAAGGCGTCACTTTATTCAAAACTAGAGGTGAAGCGGCAACAAACTGCTTACTGAGTAGTTATCAAACAGACGGAACCATTGTAAACTATCCATAATTTTCAGCAATTTATTACACTCTAGGGGGGAAAATTCCTATATGTAGGCGCGCTTGTGTATTTCCCTTTTCTTTTAAAAATAAGTTTGTTTAGTGAAGGTCTAGTTTGAAAACACTTCACGTTCTCGATAATGGTTGTACATATTCTCACGGTAAAGATTGCTTACTGTTTTTGGTTTTTTTGGTTTTTTTTTGTAATCTGTTTTCAGAGTTCAGTGATCAGTGCTGATGGCCAATGTTACTAAACCCATTCTTCTGAGAGGGAACGAGCCGTCGTAAGTATCTGTTTACAACTTTAACTGTAACGAGAAGAGATTGTTGTAGTAGGAGTAGAAGTTGTTGTCGTCGTTGTAGTGTGGTGATGTTACTAATAGAAATAGTTATAGTATTCGTGGTAGTTGCAAGAACTGTAGCTATACTATTCGTAGAAGCCGCGAGCACTTGACATACGGTTATCCCTACGATAAGATGTTCTACCAGTGGTGACAAAAGAATTGTTTTGCTTGCTCTTGGAAACTACTAATTTTTTTTTTCTCATGGAGCGCGTTAACACGGCTGTCCTAAAATTGCAATCGTCCCAAAATATTCTTCAGCATTGAAACAAAAGAGGTGAGAATACTCCGGAGTGGAGTAGGTAAACAGGAATTATAGCACACACGCCCACCCGCCCGCCCGCACGCACAGAGAGAGAGAGTGAGAGAGTCATAACTGACTATGGGAATGCGCCCCTGAAGTGATAGGCCTCATCTGTTTGTTTGCCTGCTGTTTCTTTCGGCATGTTCTTTTCTCTTCTGCTTGTTGTGACAGCTTCTTATCGTCAAATCTGAGGTGGCGCCGTAGGGAGCATCTTCACTTGATACGATCGTCATCTTCATCCTCATTGGTTGCTGGATTTATGTCCAATGCCCCTAGACCCTCTCTCGGTGTCTGAAGTAGCCCCCTGGCCCCATGCCGTACGTCAATTCGGCAAGCTGCTTATATATGAAACATTCTGTAGCGAAGAATGAACAAATCCTGCCACCTTTCGGAAAAGTACGGAAAACGTGCGTTGCACAATTGACTCTAAACTGAAGACTGATTGAAAGATCACACAGACCGTACAATTTTGTTCCTGGTGCATTGACCACACGTCATGATAAGTTTGACTACAAAGATCACGTGAAGCTGATATGGAATAGAACGTAATGAAAAGACCACAGGAGAATTAGTGACGTCATCAGGACGTGCAGCAGAAAGAGCACAACATAATTATTCTCCCACCTCTCCCCCTGTCATGTTTTGGCGGATTACGTCCTCGTGTACATAGAATCTAACTATTGTATATGTTTTAACACTGAGACCGCCCACAACATAGACTGTGGATCATCGCCTACGCTATTTCCTCGATCTGACGTACTATCATAAATGTTGTCTTAATCGATGCCTACACACCTTTCTCACTCTGACAGAATATCATAAACGAAGTCTAGACCAGTGGTTCTCGACGTGTGCCATATGGCCCTCCCAGTGGGCCACGCCATATTTCTAGGGGGCCACGCCATATTTCTAGGGGGCCACAGGAAGATGGTAAAGTACCTTTTTCTAGCTAACAGCGACTGAGGGTTGGGGGGGGGGGGCACAGAGGTAAATGAGGCTCAGAAAGGGGGGGGGGGGCTGAGCAAAAAAAGGTTGAGAATTCTTGGTCTAGACCACTGCCTACTATACTCCTTCCCCCCTCTCTTTCTTGATCTGTCTCTCTGAATAGCGTACATGTAGTTTTTATCACTGCCTACATTCATCCCACACTACACAATATCATAAACGTAGTCTAGAATCTAGATCACTGCCTACTACACTCTTTCCTCAAGCGAACATACTATCCTAAATGCAGTCTTGATCATGCCTACACTCTCGCCACACTCTAAAAGAATATCATAAATGTAATCTTGATTACTACATAGTCTTCCTACACTCTGGCAGAATATCATATATGTAGTATTGATTACTGCGTGCTACACTATTCCCTCGCTTTCTCAGAATATCATGAATGTAATTTTTATCACTGCCGAAACTCCACCCTATCACTGACAGAACACCTAAACGCAGTCTTGATAACTGCCTACATTATTCCCACACTCTTGGCATAATATAATAAACGTAGTCTTGATAACTGCCTACACTCTTCCCACACTCTTGACAGAATAACATAAACGTAGTCTTGATAACTGCCTACACTCTTGACAGAATATCACAAACGTAGTCTTGATAACTGCTTACACTCTTACCACACTCTTAACAGAATATCATAAACGTAGTTTTGATAACTGCCTACACTCTTCCCACACTCTTGACAGAATATCAAAACCGTAGTCTAGATCACTGCATATCTTTCCTCGATTGAACACACTACCATAAATATAGTCTTGATCAAGCCTACATTCTCTCCACGCTATAAAAGAATATAATAAATGTAATCTTGATTACTACATACACTCTCGCCACAGTCTGGCAGAATATGATAAATGTGGTCTTGATTACTGCCTACATTCTCCCCACTCTGATAGAATATAATAAACGTAGACTTAATCACTGTCTACACCTGCCCCTCACTGACAGATTATCATAACATAGATTTGATCACTGCCAGCACATGCCCCCCACTGACAGATTATCATAAACGTATACTTAATCACTGCCTCTCACGCTGACAGAATATCATAAACGTAGACTTAATCACTGCCTACACCTTCCCCTCACGCTGACAGAATATCATAAACGTAGACTTAATCACTGCCTACACCTGCCCCTTACTCTGACAGAATATCATACACGTAGACTTGATTACTGCCTACGTTCCTCCACAGATCTGAAACAATGCGGATAATCAACCTGGTGTTTGCCACATACTCACTGAGGATTTCTATGATAGTGCACCTCTTCATCTTGTCAATGGTCATCTATTACGTTATCTTCCTTGTCATTAAGTAAGTAGTCATCATGAAGCATGTACGATCGTAAGTTCCAATCAACTGAGACCAGAGCTTTTGTTTTTCTCCGAAATAATAATAAAACGACGGATGATAAATAAACGTGACAAAAATAATGAATGTAGAAATGTATGGAAGATTATTGGGCTGAATCACAGTTCACTGTGCGGTCGGCGATCTTGTTGCACACAAGGTAAGGGTTAGTGGCTATTTTTATTTCTGACCCAAACAGACCCTAATCCTAGAAATAAATACAGAAGAAAAACCCGAATTATGTGGGTGGTAAATTATAAGGCTGTAGGTGAAAATACATATACAAATATAGGTAAATAGCAGGCCCTCGTGAGGCAGACATCGAGACTTGGGGTGACCAGTTCCCTTCATCGCTGCCTTTTCCTTCCCTAACTCAAGAGCAAAGTCATGTACCCATTTACAGCTGGGTAGACTGGAGAGTGATACCGTGAAACGAACCCGGTGCCTTAGCCACTCTGTCATTCGGACGCACTACAAGAACATTAGCCAACATAAAAGTAACACAAGTGAGAGGCTCAGCGGGGAGTCGAACCAGGGACCGTCCGACCTGCGCGATCGCCTGCCTGCGAGTGTGAATCGTGCTAGGACACACAGCCCTTTGAGCTTATTACTCGTGTTGTCTAATGTCTTACGTCTTTCTGTTTTAACGAGGGCCTACTTTTTACCTGTAATTGTTTATGTATTTACACCTGAATCCCAAAGCCGCCCCTAGTAGTTACCGAGGGTCTCTGATGAGACAAGAAAGAATATGACAACTGCTGCCTCAGATATGTCGTACAAGACGACTAATGTGAGATTGTTCATGAGGCTGGCAACCTCATCATATAAAACACATTGCTAGAGAAAGAAACGCTGCACGAACATGCGCGTGTTGGGTGCATGCTTTCTGCAGTGACAACAGCAGCAGTAGTTGCTCCATAAGATACAAAAAGGAACAAGAGGAAATCCTGACATAAAATTCCTCACCGTATTCTTTCAATAAAGTGTCATAGCTGTCCTGATTTACTACACTGTCACTAGCCTTAACTCTAACCCTGTGTGCGACAAGATGGCCGACCGCCCATTCAACTAGCATTCTACCGATTATTGATTTTCAGTGTGACATAATAATCGGCAAACAGACAAAAAGATCTCAGGAGGCCACAAACATATGTGGTGTTACAGAAGGTTGTTGTCACGTGTAGTTCTTTGTTGTCTCCGAGGGGTCTAGAACTACGGTCGTCTCAGGCATGCTGTATGATGATGACGATGATGATGATGTCACGAGCGTGTGAGTTTTTAGAAATATTTGTCGAGTTTGACAATTTTAGTGAAATCGACAAAGTAAGTGAACTGTCGGATTTATAGAGAAAACAGATAATGTGTGAAAATGGGGTGACTGTATGACAACCTGGGAGGAGGGCTATTGCAGCTATTTCTCTTGCCAAGCCCACATTCGCTTATAGTCTTACGAATCGGCCGCTCTCTCTTCTTTCTCACAGACAGATCGAGAATATAGTAAGAACTTATTTGTATGGAGAAAGGTCATGAACAGCGCAGTAAGAAAAGGTAAAAATTTATTAAATTCTTGAAAAGTAGAAAATATATCAAGTGTATCAGCACACCAACAAAAACAAGAAAATGCAGCAAAAACACAACAATTTAAAAACTACAGAAACACATCAAGGGAACAAAACCAACTGTTCTGCCCCGATCCATAAACTAAACCCAGAGATAAATCCTTCGACTGTAGGCGTATGATACAACGCTATCACAGTGTCTTAAGTCTCTATCCAGACTGGAGGAATATACTAAATCCACTGAGGGAAGAGCAAACGTTATCCTTGCGTAGCCTTCAAAAATTACTAACACGATAAGCTATAGGTTTATCTCTAGTCTTTCTACTGACCGCAAATACGGGCGGGGGTTTTGACTGACCAGAAGTATACAAGACGAGGTCAAATTAGGACAGCTGTCCGCTGCGCTATTATCCAGCGCGTGAAATAGGCCTGCGTGCTTGATGCTTAAATCCAGTTGGGCTGGTTTGAACTTTATTGTGACTGAGCGCTCAGTTTAAGCACACAGTCAGATGCTTTCAATTTCAGCTGGTGAAGATGAGCAAGATGAGGTATTGGACGCCACTAACTCTCTGACTTGTGTTAAATCGGCGAGTAGTAAACCACTACTGCACAATACGATTTTAAGATTTGCTGTTACTGGTTATACACTGCATGAGCTAAATTCCCGTTTAGAGGGCTTATGTGAAGAGGGTTGCAATTTCAGGTACATTATGACAACTCGTGGTGTTCGTTGCTTACCGGAACCGTGAGGTCGAGGAGCATGTTACATTCCTTGACTGAGATCCAGCTGTAACAGTGGGGTACCCAGGAACTGAGACCAAAACAAACAACCTTTACATCAAGAAAATAAATACAATCATAACTAAGGTATACTTAACTGTTATGCCCCATTTTAGTATGCGTATTATAATTATGCTAGGTAAATCTCGGTGCTGTCTTTATCCACATGCGTTGTCCTCCTGTTAATTCCACTCTATCAATTATCAGCCTGCAGTCGCATAGGCTAAAATATCTTGTGCCTACATGTACACCTCAGCATGCGCGCTGGAAGAAACAATCTTCTCGATGTCTTCTTCCAACTCAACATATGGGTTGTCCAACCAAGTGGTTCCCGTTAAGAGGACATGCGATCCAACTTACATCATTAAGTGAATTACTAAAATATAAGTACTAGATACATTACACAATGAATTGTATGCGCCCCGTTGGGTCGATACATAAAAAGAAAAGTAATTACTTCCCACAAGTAGAATACACCAAAATGCCATGTTATATGCTATTATAATACAAGGTGACTTAAACATATGATATAATATTGCTGCTTTCTGGATTGCCGTGAAAGTTTTAAACTGGTGTCTAACTACACAAGTAGGCATATCATAATTCTACACTCAACCACGAGAAGTTTCTCTCAGAAAGTAATAAGTGGCAACCTCTTCTAATTCAGTCTTAATAGCGAATGCACATCACTATTCAGGTTTATGTGAATAAATTACTCACTGAAGTTTCCCTAAAGTAATGACAGCTTTTTAGCTTACAATTTAACCCATGGTAAGTACTGAACAGACTATGAGGTTCTTCGCCTAGTAAGTATCTGTTAGCGTAAGTTTACCATTAACCCATTGTAAACAATAACACCAGGAGACACCTAACAGCTTAAGCACCTGTTAACCTAGGCGGTAGATGGCGCTACATTAGTACTGAATCACGTTTACTTAGGAGAAGTTACTGGAAAATAATTCAAGTCACACTGCTACCAGTTATATTAAACTAAACATGTATTATTTTACAAAATGTCAACATAACCCGCGATGCCAAGAATTTTTCCGACACAAGTCAAGACTTTTGCCCACAGTCGTATGTGTCTCATTTGGATCATCAGCGGGCGGGTAAAATTTTACTAGAGTGCTTGACTGAGTAAAACTATCTAGATTTATAGTCTAAAATCAGACGCTGACCCAAACATCTGGCATCGCATGTTTTCGCAGGTGTTCGGTCGCTGTGCGTTTACAAGCGTAATCCAGAGTAACATAACTTTATTCGAGAGTCTACATCAGAAGACAACAGGTACGAGAAAGTCCCCTGCATAAGACATAATATTATCTCTCGCCAGCCGCCATAAGAAAGGGACGGCTTATCAAGTGCCGCTATCAAGGTCTCAGAACGAACGTGAATTTCTCTCCTGAAATGGAGATGAAAAGGGGGATACCCAGATATCACAGGGTTGCCTCGTTGCGCCGCTCACGCTACCAACTTTAGTAAGACAGCGGTTCGTTCTTCAAAGAATCTATTTACTCGGCCAGTGGTCAAAACACTGTTACGAGCGAAGAGCGTTCCCCTAGTTGGGCAGACTGCACGTGCGTTTTAGGTAAGATTACCACAATCGCCGGTCGCCAGTCAAGAATCGAGCGATGCATTTATAATGAGCAAGAAATGAAAAGAAAACCCCAGCCACGCTTCGGTGTGGGTGTCTGAGAGGGGAATAATAGGGTTACTGAGGCCATTAGAACAATGTAAAGAAACGAAATACATATAGCATGTGGAACCAGAAAAAAATTATAAGAAAAAGGAGAAGGGGGCGTATAGGAACAGACAAGTTATCTGTCATTTTGTCACAGATGATAATAACGGTGATGGCTCATTGTTATAATATTAACTGATAATAATAGTTATAATGCTTTGAATAATCTGAGCATCCGATTGGCCAAGTGGTTAGAGCGTTGGCCTCTGGGCGGCAACGTTACCGGGTTTCTAGGAAAGTAACCTGGTAGCGTCACGCTCGAGTATCTTCTTCTTCTTTGATCCTTAGCCGCCGACCGTCAAAGCAGTCAGTGGCCATCACGCCTAGTGGCGTCTTGTAGGGCAAGAACAAATTGATTCCACTTTGCTCGGTCGGTGGCCATCCTTCGTACAGTGCCCCAACTCTGTTCATTCTTTGCATCTCAGCCTCCACAGTCCTCCGCCAGGTTGTTTTTGGTCGGCCTCTCTTTCGTTTTCCTTCAGGGGTCTAAAGCATAGCTGTTCTTGTGATGGCATCAGGGTCTCTTCTGAACGCTCGAGTATACCCAGCTGTAAATGCATACAACTCCGCCAAGGCCGGTTCCAAGCCGGGCTGAAAAAGGAGGAGGGCGGCCAGCATGGAGGCCGTAAGGAGGCAGCCCCTCCACCATGCAAAGGCACAACAGGCCAATCACCTGTTTGCTTTAAACTTTTGATTATGCGAACTACAAGAGAGAAAACCGGACTGATTCTAAAGGCGACGAAGTGGAACGGACTACGTACTACGACTTATGGAACTTGGAACACAAGAAGTATTAACGGGAAAGAAGAGGAGCTGGTGTAAGAGAAGAAGAAAACAAAACTAGAAATCTTGGCTATAACGGAAACAAAGAAAAAAGGATAAGGAGTCATGGATCTCGATGGCAACACGCTGCTCTACAGTGGTGTACCCACATCTGAAAGAGCTAAAGGGGGCGTGGGTTGCATTGTGGCCAAAAACCAAAAAGATAGTATCAAGGGATTTAACTTTGTCTCGGAGCGCATTATGGTTGTAAAACTAAAAGAAGGAGAAACCATAGTCAACCTGGTCATAGTGTATGGGCCAAATGAGGATGAGAGAGCAGAGGTCAAGGAGGAATTCTTCGAGCTGCTTCAAAGGACAGTGGGTGACTGCCTAGATGAAATTATCATGCTCGGAGATTTCAATGCCAGTGTTCGAAATGACCATGCTAGATGGGGTGGAGTTATCGGAAGATATGGAGAAGATACTCTCAATGACAATGGAAAGCGACTCCTTAGATTCTGTGGTGAGCAGAATCTGATCATTACAAACACAAAGTTCCCCCATAAGCGCATACATGCATACGCTAGATGTGAACCAACAAAGAATGAGAAGTTAGTGATCGACTATGCCATTGTTAGGAGGAGCTCATTTAAATATGCCCGGGATGCTAGAGTCTGGATGGGGCCAGAGATTGGAAGTGATCACTACCTGCTTACAATCAAAAGAACAACTGAAAGAGTTGCTCAGCCTAGGAACTGCCCAACATCACGCAAGAAACTAAGTAAACGAACGGGAGAAATGAGCATTAAGACCTACATGCTGAGAGAGCCAGAAATTAAGACCAGATATCAGGGGCTTATTGCTGCAGCGGTGAGCAACACAGAAGAACAACCTGATGACTTGGAAACCCTCTGGCTTAAATTCAAGGACATCATAAAGACAGCTGCTGCAGAAGCATGTGGTGAAGTCCGACTTGGGAACAAGAGAAAGAGGACACCTTGGTGGACAGAGGAAGTCAAAGAGAAAATAAGAGAGAAGAAAATGGCATGGAAACAATACTTAGGAGCTAAAAACACAACAGGACAAATGGAGAAATATAGAGAATATGAAACACAACAGGACAAATGGAGAAATATAGAGAATATGTGACACTCAGAACAGAAGCAAAGAACAAGGTGCAAGTAGCAAAACAGAAGTCCTGGGAAGAATTTGGAGAAAAGCTAGAACAAGATGCGCAAGAAAACCAAAAATTGTTCTATAAGACCCTAAAGAACACGAGGAAGGAAAAACAATGCTCTCAAATTTATAAAGGACAAGCAAGGCAAATTGCTTACTGCCCCGAAGGAAGTAATGGAAAGATGGAAAGAATATTTCTCAGAACTCCTGGATGGTGAGCTGGTGAAGCACCAGAAATGATAACCACTAGCTTAAAAGAGAAAACCAATGATGGTGAAGATGACATAAAGATGGAAGAACTGAAGGCAGCACTGGATAAAATCAAGATGGGCAAAGCAGCAGGGCATGATGGTATAACACCAGAAATGGTTAAGTACATGGGAGCATCAGGCGACCTTTTACTCTTAAGCGTCCTACATGCAGCGTGGTACAACAAGACCATACCAAAGGATTGGGAGATTGCCATCATAACACCAATTTTCAAAAAGGGTGACAATCGACAATGTGGAAATCATAGAGGCATATCTCTTCTCAGTGTCCCTGGTAAAATCTACTCTAGAATCCTAGAGCAGAGACTCCGACGCCAAGCTGAGCCACAATTGGATGAGGTCCAGTGCGGATTCCGAGCAAACCGAAGTACTCAAGACCTATCTTCACACTTAGACAGCTGAGTGAAAAGGCCCTTGAGTATAAGAGTGAGATCCATCTTTGTTTCATAGATCTGGAAAAGGCGTTTGACAGGGTCTCCTGGAGCAAACTTTAGGACTGTTTGGCAAGGAAGAACATTCCAGCACCTCTGATTCATGCTATACAGAGCTTCTACAAGTCTTGCAGAAATTATGTAAGGACAGCAAACCATAAGTTAGAAGAGTTCAGGGCCACCACTGGTGTAAGACAAGGTGATATCCTGTCACCTTATCTTTTCATACTCCTCATGGACGACGAGGCATGTAAGGAGAGAACAAGAAAGTATTCAGTGGGGTACTGGAAAATGAGACAGGTCTGTATTTCAGAGCTGGCATTTGCTGATGATGTTGCCCTGATTGCTAAATCAGAGGCACATCTCCAATCCAACCTGCAAGAGGTTGGTAAGAAAACGAAGATGGCTGTATACCGCTCCACCTATGTCCCAGTCTTGACATATGGATGCGAGTCATGGGCAATGACTACAACCCACAAAAGCCAGATCCAAACCTCAGAAATGAGGTATCTGAGGAAGGTGGTTGGAGTAACAAGAAGAGACATGGTCCGCAACCAGACGATACGTCAAGGCCTTAAATCCCACCCCCTGCAGATCCAAGTAGAACAGTCCCAACTAAGATGGTTTGGCCATGTCTGCAGAATGGGAGAAGATCGACTACTACGACAAGCATGGGAAACAAAGAGCCAGGGATCCAGACCCCCAGGACGACCCAGAGTCCGCTGGGAGGACAACATTAGACAATCTTTGAAGGACCGAGGACTAGAATAGAACCAGGCCAGGAGGAAGACAGCCGATAGGATAGTCTGGCGCTCTCTCTTCCAAACCTCTACACCTCACGGTAGAAGGGGGAACGACTAAGTAAAGTAAAGTAAATGCATACCTAACTCTGCCTTTGAGTTAAGGGATGCTAAGGCAGCGAGGAAGGGAACTGGTCACCCCATCTCATAAAGCTGGACCTAGTATGGGGAAGTCTATAACTTCTCTCACCTACGGCAGTATTTGTATGGGACTGCCTTTAACTTTACTTTCTTTTACGAATAACTTCCAGGGACCTGTGGAGGTCTCACAGAGAGATTGCCTCTTTCCTGGGTCTTGACAAGTCTGACTGCAAGGAGCGAAATGGTCGGTGTTGCCGCCGATAGTGTTTGGCTTACGAGAAGACCAGATCTGCTGTGAGTGGCACAAGTCATCTGTCTGGCAGTACTACGATCAGACCATTGATATCCGTGTCCTTCTAACAGCACGAACGCACTACCTAGCAACCGCTCCACTCACAGTGACTGTTTAGTTAATCAGTTAATTATTTTTTCTTTTGTTCATGTTACGCCTAACAGTGACGGATTATTGTGTTTAAGTTGCGTCTAGTGCCAGAGTTGTTCGTAATCGTTTAATTCTGTGTCTAATGCTTGATTATTGCTCTCTCTCTCTCTCTCTCTCTCTCTCTCTCTCTCTCTCTCTCTCTCTCTCTCTCTCTCTCTCTCTCTCTCTCTCTCTCTCTCTCTCTCTCTCTCTCTCTCTCCCTGTTTCTCTCGCTCTCTTTCGTTACTGTTATTTTTGTTTTTATGCATTATTGGTGAGAGTGGAATGTATTGATAGAGTAGTACCTATTATTAAAGTATGGACATATATTGTATAACTTGCACACTTTGTTAGTAATAAAGATGATTTTGTTTCATTTGGATCTTATATTTAAAACAATGATTTTTGTTCAAATTGTATTCTGACTCAAGATGTTCCATTCACGTATTTTGACTCAAAAAAGGTGTTTCATTCAAGTTATATTTTAACTCAAAAAAGGTGTTTTGTCTAATATAAAGAGTTTAATTCAAGTTGTATTTTGACTTTAAAAGGTGTTTCGTTCAAGCTGTATTTTGACTCAAAAAGGTGTTTCATTCAAGTTGAATTTTGACTCAAAAAATGTGTTCCGCTTAAGTTGTATTTTGACTGTAAAAGGTGTTCCGCGCAAGTTGTATTTTGGCTATAAAAGGTGTTTCGTTCAAGTTGTATTTTGGCTGTAAAAGGTGTTTCGTTCAAGCTGTATTTTGACTCAAAAAGGTGTTTCATTCAAGATGAATTTTGACTCAAAAAATGTGTTCCGCCGAAGTTGTATTTTGACTGCAAAAGGTATTCCTCGCAAGTTGTATATTGGCTATAAAAGGTGTTTCGTTCAAGTTGTATTTTGGCTGTAAAAGGTGTTTCGTACAAGTTGTATTTCACTAAAAAAGGTGCTCTACTTAAGTTGTATTTTTTAAGAAAAAAAGAGAATTTCATTCTAATTGTATTTAACGTAAGTGAGAAGAAGGCGCTGGCGATGGATAGGACACACATTGTTACGGGCTTTATTTTCTATGTGGGCATATTACTCTTGCTTTGACTTTCTCCTATGACTGGACTGTCGTTTTACTGCAGTAAAGTTAGTATATTGCCGTAACTGTGGGTTTCTGCAATAATATTGGATTCCGGATATTCAAGCATATTGTTTCATGTTATATTTTTACCCATTAGTCTGTCGTCTAAGTTTCTTGATATCTCTTCGGTGTGTGTGTGTAGTCAACCCAACATGGTCGATCAGAACTCTTGAACGAAGAACAGAAGTGCTTAAGTATGCAGCACAAACTTCTGCAACTCATAAGCATTAATAAGCAATCGACAGGAATGCCTGAATGACGACTTTTGCATTTATTATCCATGCATACAACTTCGTATGATAATTGACGACGAAAACATAAGGTTCATATATCACGTAGGCAGTAGCGAACACACTGTACATTAGCCTCAACTGTTTGACCTCCACACGGTCAAGTCAACCGTTACTTTAGCACATTAACTCTTCAGAGTTGTAATATCTAGCACTGTTAGCTTCTTTAGAATAATTACGCAGTGAACGTATTTCAATAGGTTACCATACCTTTAGCTTCTCTCTTGGGAGCCTTATTATTTATTAAAAATCATGCAGCAGTCCTCAACACACATTGAGGAAATTTATTGATAGCCTTACAGGGCAGTCCTTGTTCTAGAATCCCCAGGGTAAGAGAGGCAGAGGTAGACTTAAAAAAGAACACGGAGAAGAGAACTGGAGACAGAAGTGAAAATGATGATGAATTCGTGGAAAGAACTCGAGCTGATGACACGTGACTGGAGGACTTGGCATGTGCTTGTTGAAGGTTAATGCTCTTTGTGGGATCTAAAGGGTATTGATATATAACAGTGGATTGTATCTACTATAACAGTCATCCCTTTTCATAAACGTGAGACCTAGTGCAAGTGAAGTCTCGAATATTTCACTCCTCTACGACAGTATCTGCCGTGTGACAACCTTTTACCAGTTAGTATATGGTATGACCATCTTTCATGAATCATTTACATCTTTTATTTTAGAGCTTTTTCTGGTTTCTGTTTAAAAAAACCAACGTAACACTGCAGCTGTATTAACAAACTGGAACACAGCTTCAGTCAGAAGTATCCCCTTTCATTCATGACTAACTATGGGATTACGCCCCTGAGATGACTACTCTCAGCTGCTTTTTTTTCTAGCTGATGTTGGTTTCGGTTTGTTATTTTCTCTTGTAGTGAGAGCTTCTTTTCACCCAATCTGAGGTGGTGCCGTAGGGAGCATCCTCACTTGGTGCCATCGACAGCTTCATCCTCCTAAGTTGCTGGATTTATGTCCAGTGCCTTCATGCCTGTCTTGCACACATCTCTAAATCTCAGCTGCTGTTCTTTTGCCATCTACCAGTTGTCCGTAGACAATATCTTTGGGGATGCGACCATCTTCTTGCGCCGGACATGGCCAAGCCAACATAATCTGCGCTGTCAGGGGTTGTATCCATGACAGTGTGTCCCTGCCAACCTGCTCATCTACAATTTGAACAAAAGTTTCTCAGAATGACCAAGGGGATGGGAACCTTATGACTTGAATTAATCTCGTGATGGACCACACTATAATAGTGTCTGACTATTCCATCTGAGTACGATAGTTTGGCTGTAACCTGAATCCGTCTATCAGCCCAAGCTCAATTTTAAAATCGTGCGCTGTCAAAGCAAGGGTTTCTTCTTCCTCGTTCGCCTTCAGACATCCACATTTATGACTCTAATAAAGGCAGTAGTCAACTCAAGGTTCCCGACATCTCCAAACAGTTTTTCGTTGACAGAAGTGGGTTGTTGCCATATGCTACTCCGTTCAAGGTTCCCGGCATCTCCAAACAGCTTTTCGTTGACAGAAGTGAGTTGTTGCCATATGCTACTCCGTGGTGTTTGTATGTGTCCATGTGTGTGTGTCCATGTGTGTGTCCATGTGCTTATGGGTCCATGTGTGTGTGTGCGGTGTTTGTATGTATGTGTAATCAACAATAAATATATCTCAGTCAACAATAATGCCTTCATACTCCTACTAAATACTAACTACATCATCACGCGAGAGAAAACGTAAATGAAACACTTCTATCTATGATGAAATATTTCACACAACTGTAGTGGATTTTGATGTTATTGTATGGTTGATATGTTACCTAGTGTACTGTATGAGGTCAGCTGTGAAGGATCCTGAGATAAAAGCTTATGTGAGTTACAGAAGGCCCTTCTGCTACCACTTTACGACCTCAAACAGACCTATTCTACTACAATGAGTGTTAGCTACGTTAAAAGTCTAGGGTACTGAAATGTAATGTGTAGGTAATAAAATACACTGACACACACATGTAAATAATAAGTCTAATAATAATAATAAACTCTACAATACACTGAACTAACACTGGCTGTTAAAGTTTAAGTTTAAAATTTTTTTTAAATTAATTAGTCCTGAACCAATTTTTTCTTTTGGTCAGAACTTATGAAATGATAGGTATTTATCAATGAAATGCATATATATATTGCATAATCAAATATAACTTTTGTACATAGGTATATTATTACAATGGTTAATATGAATGGTATCTACAAAGTCTTGGGAACACTAGCACTGGATGGTTAGTTGGGGTGGCGTCATCATGCCCAATCTATGGTTACAAAAGTTTATAGTCCTTAACATATGGACTGATCTTAATGTTTCTTTAACACGCTTTATTTCGTTATTTATGGTGGAAATATTGAATGAATGAATCTCCAGCAGGCCAGGTTGCAGTTTACTGGCCTGTAATGATGTAGTACAGAATTCTTGTGGCCCACTCCTCTCAATAGCTGGAGTAAAATGTTAGGCTGCACAGACACCCGCTCTTGTACTTCTACAAGAGTATCTGGCACAATCGTAGTGCCAGATCAGAAACTCTGAAACAAAATTTGTGCCATGTGTCAGTACTCTATCCACTGCGCCACTCTTACACACAACACCACAAAACAACACCACACAGATTGAGTCAGATCTCTCTGACCAACGTAACACATCTCACCCAGTTGTTATCAATTAGTTCAAGTTCCCCAAGACTGCATTGCATCCGAAATATGTTCAATAGTTTCTTCTTCTATTTAATAAGGTGGGTGATATGTTCCCACTGATGTCAATAATCGATCCTCCTTCCATAGTCTTAGATAGGTTTCATATATTATCAGTTTGTCTCTAGGCCCTGGACTGCGGCTGGGGACCTAGAGCAGGCACTTACTTGTCGTAATCATTTTTCATGATATGGCTTGCTCTATTGATACTCAATCACTCAAAATATTAAAATAAACAAGATAATTGCTTTTTGCCTTACCACAATTCAGAAATGAGAACACAGTTATTTAGGACTAGCAAAACTCAGCTGAGCTGCTGGCTAGACTAGGGCGTCCCACTGATTTTTATTTATTAATTCCGGGAAATCACCGCTATCAGTCTAGAACTGTGTTACTGGACAGTCTTCTAACAAATGGTACAAGTGCGCGTCTCCCATTCACCAATATAAATACATTTGTCCAATCACGGACTTCCCCTCTAACTTTTTTTCAAATATTCAAACCAAAAGTCAAATTTCAGTCAGATCTCAGTCAAGTGTGTATTAGTGTCTGTTGGTCCGTCTGTCTCTACTTGGTTTTTCACAAAAATACACTTGTTTCTTGGACCAACTACACGTAAAAACTGCACAAACCTGCCCCCTAAGTTATTTTTAGCTTCTATCCTCCGACTTTCCCCTCTAGTTCATTGCAGTTTGATTTTTGCATTTTTAGGGCTCAAGGACACCAAAACATAACTTTAGTGAAATATGCACAAAAAACTGTTCGCTAGTCTGATGTGAACAATACAGTCTTTCGTCAATATCTTCCGTGTTACCTGTCCGTCTGTATAATAAAAAGTATATTATTTCTCTGCTCTAGATGGGCTATCAAACTAGCTAGGTTTTATTTTCATAACTTTATTATTAAAGAAAATCCTACTTTCCTCAAGGTTAGTTTTTTTGAAATATGTTTTTGAACCTTCGTCCACTGCGTTTGCCTCTGTATTCAAATAAAACAACCAATTACCGTAAAAGCGTCCAAGATATGACTGTTTCTAATAAGAGCCAAGGTCCTTTTTCTACCAATTCCTTACATTGTGTCAACTAGTGGCGTGATTTTTTTCTTTAAACTACAACTTGCGTCTTTTTGCTTTTTAGATTCAAACACGTGTTCAGTCATATTTTTTTTCCTTTTTATCTCCGTTTCCCCCCGTCTAAAAGTGTAAACCGTTTCGTCTGCATGTCTAACTAGTTAGTTTCAATGGCGGTAGAAACTGCGGGCGTAGGCGAGAATGTATCCTCGTATCTTACGTATAATTTTATCCCTACATTTTATCTTACCCGTTATCTTTATAATTGGAGATATTTTAACGTTGTATCACTGTATTTTTCACCACAACAACGCACTGGTCTAAATGACATCAATTTATCAGTTTGTGAGAGGCCTAGCTGCTCTAAAGAACAAGCAGATATATATTCTATTGTTACAGCTTTATACTAAATGTAATATGCATAGGCTACTCACGGAGCTAGAGGGTACGCTAATCTTTCTCTCAAAATAATCACTGATGTAAAATTAACCACACTTACGGCTCACAAGAATGCAATATAACTATTACTTAACACTACACAAATAATAATAATAATGGTAATAAGTACACACGTATACAGTGCAATGCGACATAAGAATTCCTCTTATAAATTCACTTAGTACTTTACAAATTTAACACACAGTCTCACAGTTCAAAATAGCGATGAGATATACGTGAAATTACAATAGAAAACACTTACTTTGCAAATCAGCTTCTATCAAACTATTATAGAAAGAAAAACTCTAAAAAGCAATAACTCTTAAACCTGAAACGTCTATTACTAAATCTAAAGTATACTACTCGTCAAAAGTCAAGGGCCACTTAGAAAAACCTTGGTTAAAACCATAAAACAAATCTGATATAAACGTAATTGGTATCAGTCAAAACGGCATTTATTGAATACCAAATTGACATCTCACGTAAAGAAATGGAAACACACATTCAAGCGCAATGAAGCTGTGAAGTGTGTCACCTACCTTTTCAAAAGTCACACAATAGATATTGGACAAATAGACATTTCAAAATCGGGTATGACCACCGTTTGCAGCAAGGCATTCAAGACAGCGTAGACGCATCGAGTCCACAAGGGTCCGAAGAGTATCATGAGGAACAGCTTGCCATTCCTGAAGCAGAAATGCAGTCAGCTGTGCAACATCCATTGGCAGGGGGTGATTTGTTGACAATCTTGGACCAAGGACATCCCAGAGGTGCTCAATCGGAGAAAGGTCAGGTGAATGAGCTGGCCAAGCCATCCTGATGATCCCATGTTGCTGAATAAACTCATTCACCACGCTAGCTCGATGGGGTCGAGCGTGATCATCTTGAAAGATGGAATTACCACTTATGGCCTCCAGAGCAGGCTGAACAATTGGTCTCAAGACTTCGTTCTGGTATCTTGAGCCGGTCAAGTTGCCTTGGATGATGTAGAGTGGGGTCCTGCTGTGTCTGTAGAAGCCTCCCCAGACCATGACAGAACCCCTACCATAGCAATCCACCTCTCGAATTGTGTCATCAGTAAATCGCTCTCCTGGTCGTCTCCAAACTCGAATCCTGCCATCATTGAATGACACAGTGAAGCGAGATTCATCAGTGAAGAGAACTTGACTCCATTGTTGCCTTGTCCATCGGATGTGCTCGCGACACCAAGCAACACGGGCTCTGCGATGAGCAGGAATAAGAGGGATACTGACTGCAGGACGTCGAGCAGTCAGTCCAAATTCATGTAAACGTCTGCGAATGGTGCTTTGACTGACATTAACGTTTACAGTTTGTCTCAGCTGACATCTTAGAGTGGAACAAGTCACTGTTCGATGGCGCAGGGCTAACAACAAGAGGTACCGGTCATCATGTCTATTGGTGCATCTAGGGCGACCTGGCCGGTGGCGATCCTCCACACTTCCTGTGGCCTGAAATCTCTCCAAAATTCTTTGGATAGTAGAGTGTGACACTGCAAGCCATCTAGCAACCTCACGAACAGATAAACCACTTTCAACCCACGCTATAGCCCTCATTCTATGTAAGGTGTCAAGACTTCTTCTCGGTGGCATGGTTTTTGCAAGTGATGAAACTACCCTAAGTCTGCTGATTGTAAAACAAATTAAGAGTGAACTCTGTTCACGAAAAGTCGCCATTGCACGTGGAATGTCAATCAGCACGATAACTTCACCTGTTTGGTTGTACAGAAGTTTAAAAAAACAGATTAAAAATGTGAATTTATGGTCAGCAAACCAAATTGCACGTGATAACCATGGTTGTCAGTGAGTTGTTTTTATGCTTAACGTGCATAGAGGACTATCAGAGGAAGATATTGCACCCATTTTTACTAAAAACTTCCTTCATTTAATAATTCTATGCGCTTATATAAAAGTGTATTGAAAATAATAAGGTGACCCTTGACTTTTGACGAGTAGTATATTATAAAAATGTACTCACATGTAAGCATACCTCTATGTCGTTAGTTCTCTTAACATATGCGATATCAAATCCTCTACCTCACTGGTGTATTATACCGAGAATGCATATCGCACAAGAAGATGATCTGGCTCCTTCTCAACTCTGACGCTACTCTCTCACTGTTTCAGTTTAAATCTACATACCCACCCCTGTACCACATGATAGCGACATCAAAATGTCAGGCAAAGCTCCGCCCATCCCTCTAGGGAGCAAATCAGGAGTCCTATGCGCAGTTTGGATAACATGAGATCACATTTTAGTAAAGATTATCTTTCTAATCGTTCACAACTCAAAGTACGCCCACTGGTGGTAACATTCCCACAATATCTGTTGCCCGGAGTCACACCCCTCACGGTTTTGTGCTCAACAAGATGTGTTATCAGACAGCGCCAGGATGTCTAACAACCGAGGGCTGTCTTCCATTACATTTTCTGCGTCTCACACGTTTGTCTTCTTCACGGATGGCAAAGGTGTGTTTCGTTTAGATTGGCCATTCCCGTGTGAGAATTCCAGCATGAGCACAAATATACACCTTA
>JAMPIV010000420.1:232500-240897 GCA_024509875.1 Oreohelix idahoensis
CTTAACACCTCCTGTCTTCGCACCTCGCGCCAAAATGACCAGTCTAAGCGAATGCGTGATGGCGCCTTCTCCACCCTGACACTGAGAATCTACCGAGGAAACTACGTGTCAGATGCAAAATACCAGACAAATGTCTGATAATGCGCCCGGGGAGATGTCGGGATTCACGCCTCACCTCAGCGCTCACCGAGAAGCTACGTTTTGACAAGTGAGAATGCAGACGATATGTCGGCCCTATGTCTGAGATAGCCAAAATATTCAGTTATTTCGTCAATCTGCAGCGATTGACCGAATGCATTCTCACGCCAAATCGTCTGGTGCGAGGGACTGACACGTTACGTAAAAAAGTTACTCGTTTAATCAGCAATGAAATGCGTTTCTAAATGAGAAACGAAACTGGCGAAGTGAGAATGGAAAAAAAATATTTTTCGCAAACGAATGGATGCGAAAAATACAGGAAAAAGGTAAAGAGTGATAATAAATAGAGGATACGGGTGAAAGAAAAAGAAGAGGATATAGGCAATTCAATGATCATAAAACCTCTGTGACACCTAGGACCAACCAGACGGCGCCATCGCCTTGCTGTGACAGTAACATCGTGAATGGACGCTGAGCCAATTTTGCACCCCAAAAAAGGGCATTATTGGCTGAGGTTATTCTCGTGACACTCACACAACTATGGTATAGGACCCGTGGACGACCCAGACAGTTTTAAAGACGCAATCACTAATATAACTTTCCTATTAGCAAGTATAGACCAAATAAAGGCCGAAATACTTGTGTCCAGTAATGTGTAGTGGAAGACGAATAAAAAAGAATAGGCGGGTAGGTTGAAGTTACGGATGGGTGAACTCTTAAATAAATAATGAAGGAAACCTGAGTCCTGTGGATAGTAAATAAATAAATAAATAAAGGTAATTAACAGGTACTCGTTGGATATAAAGGGTGGCACTAGACAACAGAAAAGAACATATGAGTGATAGGCTTAACGGGAGTCGAACCTAAGACCAACTAGACGGTGCCATCGCCTTGCTGTGACAGTACATCGTGAATGGACGATGAGCCAATTTTGCACCCCAAAAAAGTGCATTATTGGCTGAGGTCATTCTCGTGACACTCACACAACTATGGTATAGGACCCGTGGACGACCCAGACAGTTTTAAAGACGCAATCACTAATATAACTTTCCTATCAGCAAGTATAGACCAAATAAAGGCCGAAATACTAGTGTCCAGTAATGTGTAGTGTAAGACGAATAACACAATAGACGGGTAGGTTGAAGTTACGGATGGGTGAACGCTTAAATAAATAAATAAAGGTAATTAACAGGTACTCGTTGGACATAAAGGATGGCACTAGACAACAGAAAAGAAAATATGAGTGATATGCTTAACGGGAGCGTCCATTCACGATGAACTGTCTTAGCAAAGCGATGGCGCCGTCTGGTTTGTCCTAGGTTCGATTCCCGAGTTGACCACTCCGAAGTCTATCCCGGGCACTGCCAGTGGTTCCGTAACGTTCATTGAGACGTACAATAGTGCTGTGGTGGCAATTCATCCTTCTGGCAATGGCCCGCGAGCTCATTCCGGTCTCCAACATACCAATGGCTCGTTGGCGGTCGTTTTCAGATAGTCGTGGCATTTCAAGCACATGTACTGGGTGTTTTGTCTCAACTGCCTTTTTATACCTAGTATACTGCCACAACGCGTACACATTTTCAGGGTCATAGCTGTTGGGAATCGTGTTGCACGTGTAACTTTCATTGTTTTCATGTAGTCTGTACACAAACCCGTGGGTTGAATCATGCACTTTCCATTCCAGCAGCCATTCGCTCTCTACCTCATGACAAACACGGGGAAAATCCATTCCCACACTTTTTTTCCAGCTTCTCGGCATCAGTATATATAATAGTGGTGCGTTTTTAATGTGCTTCAGTATATATATATATATATATATATATATATATATATATATATATATATATATATGTGTGTGTGTGTGTGATAGGGTGGGCGAGATGATGATGATGATTATATTGTGATATGTTTGATCACTCTCTTTTCACACTCGCACCGACCCGAACAACAATAAAACTCTTGATTCTAGAGGCAGAGGCTGTATTTATTTTTACAACCCATTCAGTGACAAAGCAAACATTAAACAAATAAACTAGCGAACAAAACAAAACAAAACAAAACACCCAGCATGTGCCAGATTGCTAATTGTGTCATGTCTTTGTGTTCTTCTGCTTACCCACACAGGGCGCCTCGTTTCTCTCTCTGGGTGGTTCTTGCAAAAATCCTCATTCGCCGGCTAGGCGCTTCTTATATAGGCCCTATGGCGCATCACTCACTTACTGCGCGCTGCACGTATTAATCTTGGCTACTTAAATATCACACGCGATTATCGCTTTAGGAATAGCGAAAGCACAAATAAAACCTACAGCTATTTAATATAACCCACGAATATCAAATATGACTCACAACTATACACCACAATTAATTTCTAGGCATTATTTTGGCCTAATTACATATCTTCTACTTCAGATTTTTCACAACCTAGGCTCGCGCCGTCACGTGAGTGATAAGACTAAAGCTGATAAAGGGGAAGTGATCTTGAAAATGTTAAGCGAACAGATTCGATTGCGGGTTACGTTGCTTGATTAAGCTGATGTTAGGTTAAAATTGTGTTAGGGGAATTCCCTCGTATGTTCGAGAAATTTCCAAGTCGGTAAGCGTGGCGAACACTGGTCAGTTCAAATTGCGGAGATGTGTTTTCTCTGAACTGTCTTGAGCTATGAGTTAGCTCGTGTGGCTAGCCCATGCAATTATTGAGACTGAGTTGAGTTTTTTTAAACAGCCGAGTCTCGTGTCTTTTTTAGGCGGGACTAGTGTGTGAACTAAGAGCAGTCTGTTTTTGGGCACCGACTGGAGAGGTCGGCCCTACAGTGTGTGTTTTGAGTATGCCTGCGCAGTGCAAAAGTTATAGAGGCCATTATTTGTGTAGGCCAGTAATTCCTGAGTTTATTGAAGAATTATGTTTGTGAGTATTTTTGAAGAGGTAACGATCCATGACTTATATTGTCAGATAATCGCGCTGAGATGAGTGAGGGCGAGATTACTGCAAACTGCCAGGGAGTGCAGTCTTGCGAGAAATTGCCGCGAGTATTCACCATTTATGTTGTTAGCACGGCGAGGATGATGTCCGTTTGCTAAACGGATCCATTGTTATTATTGAGAGGATCCATATTTATATTAGAGCGCCAATGTTGAGAGCGTCTTTATTGAGGAGATTTGAGGAGGCCATTATTATTTATGTTATTAGCACGGCGAGGATGACCGTTGCTAAAAGGATCCATGAGAATATTATAGCGCAGATTTGAGGAGGCCATTATTATTTATGTTATTAGCACGGTGAGGATGACCGTTGCTAAAAGGATCCATGAGAATATTATAGCGCAGATTTGAGGAGGCCATTATTATTTATGTTATTAGCACGGCGAGGATGACCGTTGCTAAAAGGATCCATGAGAATATTATAGCGCAGATTTGAGGAGGCCATTCATGTTGTCAGCACGGCGAGTATGACCGTTGCTGAGAGGATCCAGTATTGATATTGTATAGCGCTAATGATTCTGAGAAGTGGAGATGTGACTATAGTACTTCCTTGTTGTGAGTTATGTTTGACTATGTGTATTTCATATTAACGTACTGTGTTGGGGTGTAATAAACCGTCATTAACTTTCACCTGCCGTTACACCATTCCATGCCTCTGGTGTGTGTACCTGTAGTGTGTGAATGTATCCACGCACACTCACTGCAACATTTAACACGGTAGGAGAACAGTAGGCGTGACGGTAGTAACGCATGACCATAAATAGCCTGTGTGGCGAAATATATATCAACAAACAGGTTGTATCAATAACAGTATCTCGTGTGTAGCAGTGGTATGCAATAGCACTAATCCTTATTAGTAACAAGACGCATTAGTAACAGTGATCTTCAGCATTAATCCTAATAATTGGAAGTATACCACGCTGTTAACAGTAGTATTAACAGTGGTGGTTTTACAGACTTAACGGAATGAAACCCACGGAATTCGCGTGATAAGGGAGCTCTGTGTGGGCGTGGCTTGTGTGAGTCTCCTGACCTTGCTTCATAATCCTCGACCTAGTTTGTTAACTGTGTCCAACACGGCAGAATATAATAGTAGACAGTCAAGTTTAACTAAATGTGAAGTGTTTTTGAAGAGTCGTTTGCAGATTATCTCAAGTCAAAAGTCACGGAGGTTGCTCTGCTGCGTTTCCTGTGTGCTGATGCTGTGTTGAGCGCATTCTACACTTTGGCAAGAACCTGAAGAGAAGAAAGTCTAATTCGTGCACCTTTCTGCGCTGGAACGTTTTTATCTGCAGAACTTTGTGATATCTGGTGTGTTGGCGGAAAGGACGAAAATATTTTAAGATAAGTGGTTTTGTTCTGTGTAGATTGTGCCACTTTTCTGCATGTCAGCAAGTCTGCCTTTACTATCCATCGCTATTTCCTGTTGATAATTGTCGTTTTGTTTCGATAGTTATATCGATTTATGGTACAATATGTTGATGCATAGGTAATGTATGCTATATATAGGTACTATAACAGGAGTTGGTGTACAGTAATTGATTGAGTCGGTTGAAACTCTTATAAAATGTGGGAGTATGACAAATACCGTGAACTATTAGGATATGGAGACCGTGAGCTGACTGAATCTGAAATAACAATATTGATATGTGAAAAACAAATTCATGAAAGTGATGAGAGGTATCGGAAAAGGGAGCTAGAAGAGAAGAAGCAACTGGACATAAAACAGAGTACCCTAGAGCAAAGGGAAAGTTTCATAGAATGTACAGCTGAAGTAAGTGAGTTACATGAAAAAGTCTAAACTTACAGATAATTTAGGCAAATCAAACTCAGAACTTGCTAGTGTTCAAGCAAGTTTGGATTCAGCATTTTTGAACATAAAGCAATTGGAAGTTCAGATGAAAGAGAAGCAAATTGAGGTGGAAAATATTACACAGGAGGCCCAATAAAATAAGCAGAGTTATGAGAAATTGAAACTTGAGACTGATGAACATAATAGGACGTTTACAGAAACGCTCCTTGATTTATTAGATAATATTGCAAATCTCGGTGGCGAACATGAAGAGAAAAAGATTCATGAGCTTAATAAGAGCAGTGATGATATTAAGATTCAGTCACTACAGCTGGAGTTGACTCAGTTAAGAGGGAAAAAAGAAAAGGATGATAAAGATAGATTAGTACAGTTGATGGCTGAGAAAGAGAAGGTCACTAAGATTAAAAATTTACTAGCAAAGGAAAGCTGTAAAGTTTTAAGAGCTGAGAGCTTAAGCAAGAAATTAAGTGCAGATATTGCACTTAAAGATATTCAAATTTCAGAAGCCAGAATGAGAATAGATGGTCTACTTGACATTCTCTTGAAGAAAAAAATGTGGTCTTCTGTAAATGTTGACAGTGAAAGACATAAAGCAAAAAGTCAGTCCTATACACTTTTTGCTGATTCTAAAGTCAAGAATAGTGGAAGCAAATCTTTTCGTGGGAAATATAACTTTCAACGCAATACCGATGATTCTAACGATATTGGTTCCTGGCGGCAAGCTAGCAAAGGAAAATCTACAGTATTAGACAGTCCTGTAGATAATGAAAGAAACAGGAATAGATATCAAGTCAGGGCGTTAAAAACAAACCAGGTATTAAGTGAGAACTCTGATGGCTTGATAACAGGGAAGAAAAATAGCGCTCCTTGTTCCAGGAAGGAAACATATTTTGTGAAAAACAATAAAGAGATTGTCAAACCTTCTAGTCATACCCAGTCAAGTCAGTGTGACTCATTTCTTAAACACATTGCCATAAGCAAAGATAAAAACACTTTTGATAGGAGATATAACCATGAGGTTAAAATGTACCAAGGGAGTTCTTCATATAGTAACGTTTGTTCTCCTAAAAACAAGAAACTATTTGACAGATCTCAACATCGTGATCCTAAGAGTGTTAGAAAATATAGTGGAAATAATTATATGAAAGAGTGTCAATCTGGTAATACATTTTTTTGATAAAAAGCCAGTTCCATCTAGTAGATATTTTTATCCAAGAGGAAATGCTAATTGTAATTATGCTAACTGGGATGTAAAACAGTATAACTGTGTCAATAGAACAAATAACAATGTTCCCAACAGCAATTATAGAAATCGTAACCAGGTTAGCTGTGCTCCACATAAGAGCAAAGTTATTAACAAGCAAAGTAATAAGACTATTGATTGTCACACTGGTGGTGTCGAAAGGGCATCTCGTTCTTGTGAATATGGTAAATTTTTTCAGCATACAGCAGAAATAAACTTTCGTTATGGTCAAGTTGTCTCTAAGCCTTATTTGATGTCTACACGTTTGAGGAGGGCTTGCTGAGGTGTAAGAAGGGGCCAAGACTCTACACTACCAAAAGGGTTAGGTAATTGTTAGTGTGATTTTCCGTTTTCCTCGTTGGATCGGACGGTTGATTATAATAGAAATTTTCATTTGTGTTGTCTCGCAGCATTCGACTTTGCGATGACTCAGCGCGCCTGTTGACATTATCGGTGGAGAATGTGGGTCACCGTGGCGCTTGTATGCAATCAAGCAGAACCTGACAGTGTCTACTGAGCATTTGATATGCACTTTTTTGAGGGTCAGGTCATGTTGACAGAACGACGGGAGATATTTGCGGCTAATTTTTTTTTTCCTGATTTAAATGTTGTTGTATTAAAATATTGGTAATTTCTTTAAAACATTATGATATTCATCATTATGCATTATTTGATTGCTATATATATATATATATTTTTTGTTGTTGTTGACATATATAACTGTTTCAAAAATGTACCACTTAATTTGTATGCCATTTGTATGCTGTTATGCTTTGATTATGTGTAACATGTTTGTTGGTAATGATTTGTATGTAGTTTTTGATGAATGCAGTGAGCGGTTTCAAACCTGTGCTCATTTAGATCATAATCAATTATCTTTACATTTTTTGCAGCAGATTAATTTGATAAATATTTTTTAATAAAAACTTTGCAGAGATTTTATAGGACCTTTTTCATATCTTATTGTACCAATAGATTTTGGATTTATTTATAGTATATATCATCAGGCTGAATAACATATAAATTTACAACTAAATAACTCTGTAGCGAAACTTAACGCAATTGTCAGCCAGAATTAACTTTTAAATTAAATTAAACTTTTTTGTAAAATTGATAGACACATCTGATACTTTTGTTTGTTTAAAGATGGACAGATTGTTGTAACATTATGTTATGTTTGTATGTTGGAAAGTTGATATACAGATGACATTGTATTTTTCTTAGGTGTTTTTTTTTTTTTGGTGATGTATTTTTTGGGGAAAAAAAGAAGAAAAACTTACATGTTTTGATTTAAGTGTTTGTCTAGAGATAAGATATTTTATGCTTCTCTCATTTTGTTAAAAGTTAATTTCATTGTTAGTTTATTAGTTATGACTTAGAATTACTTAAATAATAATTTTATTTTTTGATAACTTATCGTTCTGAAATATTTTGTATGGTAATTTTGGAAAAAAAATTGTTTTTTGGCATTGTAATTTATTTTTGTGTGCCCTATGATTGAAAGGGATATTACTTCTTTGGAGACTTGTCTTATTTGATATTATGATGTATTTTTATTATTTAGCGGTTGATTGTGCGTTAGGTCAAAACTTAGTTATCGCAAATGCTATTATTTGTTTGTGTAAGGTCTATAATTTATTTTCAGTTAAGTATAACTTTTGTAACTTAGTTAAATTACTTATTAGACTTTGCTTAGTTATGAATTATTCTTTTTGTGGTGTTAGTACGGATATACTTTGACATTTTGTTTTGTGCCTTGTAATCATGTTTGTATTTAATTTTGAAATATGTTGTCTAATCTAAACATTTTTAGTATGTATTGTTATTGATTTTCTATGCGTTCATACCTTTGCTTTCTATTCGTCTTTGTTGACTATTGTTCATTTAATTCTATCTTTTTGTTGTCTTTCCGATATGTGTTCATATCTTGTTTATATTTCCGTATCACATCTTCGTTTCTCTTCATTCTACTTATATACTTCTTCTTCTTTCAATACTTATACTTTCATTCGTTGTATTCTTGAGTTAATTATATAACTTAATATATTGTAACTAGTATTTTGGTAAATTTGTATTTATTGTACATGAAATTGTTTTACTTATTAGTTATTATATGGTATTGTTGATTGTTTCTCATTTTCCGATTTCTTACTTTCCTTTACTACAGATCATTCTTCTGTTGCTTGATCTTGTTCTTTCACTTTCTATTGGTTGTTGCTTGTAC
>JAMPIV010000422.1:0-31578 GCA_024509875.1 Oreohelix idahoensis
CTTCATACTGCAGTTAAACATAAATATGCCTGTACTAATCGGAATAATAATAGCTTCAATAGCTTCTACATCTCCACCACTGCAGATAATTAATAATATGGCCTACAAAAAGTACTTCGAATTACATTAGAAAAAGCCTGCATCACACGGCAGCTATAATAAGGTTAATATGGCTAAACAAATCTTCACTGCAGTGTATCACATAGGCTGTAACCAGCGAAATATATAAGTCGACTTTTCTCAAATCCTAGTAGCTTACATTATCCAAAAAAACAATGGGACTCGAACGACCTCGGTCAACGCAATAACACAATCCCTCAATCAGCACACTAGTCCCGCCAAAAAACCCGTCACGAGATTCGGTTGTCTTGAACACCGTTCTCGATAAAAACTTGGATGGCTAGCGAGCTATTACATGACTCAATAAGTACAGAATAAATACATTAAACAAGCGTTCACCACGCTCTTATCTTGTACTCTGGTTCACCCGAAAATAGCGAAAGATTAATTCTATCTAAAGTCAAACAAGTATCAGCTTAATCAAGCGTTGCAATCGAAATTTAAATATGTTCAAAACATTCTTAAAGATTTATTCCCCTTCATAGTTTCCAACCTGCAACAGGGGCCCTTTTACACGGTCGCACAACCAGTTCTAGCTTTAAAAAGTTGCATTATGTTACTGGAGGTTATCAAATTTGAGTTTGGCGAAAAACTCTGTATATATTAATAGTTGCTGGGATGCAGTTGAATGTAACGTTTCTGAAGAAGATATATCAAACAAGAAATGCTTTACATATCATTGTATAATCTGACCGCGATAAATTAACAGTTAGCCTATTTACTTATTAGCCGTCGTCAATTAAACAAAATAGTGAAAAACTTCACGTGAGTTAAAGTAATTAAATAAGCACATTATATATATACAGTACTTAAACAGGTATTAAAGTTATTACTTTTCTTTAAAGTCTGCAATATAAATTTACGCGTCAAATTGTATTAAGGAAGAAATACATTTTTGCTGTAAAAATATAGTTTGCACTAGGACTTTGAAATGGGTTTATGTTAATTAATGGTTAAATTAAACACCACAATTCCATTGAAAATCCAATAGACAATAACTCGACCAATGATTACTCGAAGCTAATGTATAATTTTACCGTCTAGCACAGAAAGAATACACTCCAAATAGACCAAGAAAGGTGTAGAATGAAATCCAGCAGGAATCCGGACCTATTGATAGTGCAATCTAGGGATTTTCTGTCAGAGCGGAACGATAAAATGCAGTTTATCGGAGTTCTCTTTTGATACTTCTCGAATGTAACATGGAATGGGGCGTGTTAAATTTTCGCACTTTCTTGTCTTGAGCAAATTTCGGGGTACCTCCGCCGATGTGTTAATCGTGGCGGATTCCTACATTTTCCCCGGTCTACCGATTTTCTTCCGTCTCAGGCACTTGCTCGCATAAGATGTGCGAATATTTCCCGAGAAGCTAACTCTTGTGAAAGCTGACAAGTCCATGATTCCTTTAGGATCGAGTTGCCGCTCCCACACGTCGAATTCTGATGATTCAGCCTGTTATTTGATGGTACCCGCGCTGCATGCCCGGTATAAGGTTACAACAGATGATTCTGGGTTCTAAAGTTATGAGGAGGCCAAATTATTCTGTTATCATCAATACGTGTCCAGGAAAATTTCATTTGTCCATACTTAGGACGTTTACAGTCACCAAGTGGTAGGTCAAATCAGCGGGGTAGGTTTCAATCAGTTGGTAGGTCAGTCAGTGGGTTGGTCATTCAGTGGGTAGGTCAATCAGTTGGGTAGATTAATCAGTGGATAGGTCAATCAGTGGGTAGATTTAATCAGTGAGTAGGTCAATCAGTGGAGTAAGAATCAATTCAGTGGGTAGTTAAGTCAATACAGGGGGTAGATTATTCAGTGGGTAGGTCAAGTCAGTTGGGTAGGAGTCTGTTATAGTGGGTAGGGTCCAGGTACAGTGTGAAGGTCAGTCAGTGGTGTAGGTCAGCCAGTGGGTAGGTCAAATACTGTGGGTAGGTCAGTCAGGGTGATTGGTCATTCTCTAGTACAGTTTTCTAACGACAGTGGTCAATAACCTCATCACTTGTCAACTATCCACAAGGAAGCAGCATAAGCGTTCATCACACTTAGACCAAGTCTTCCTGTCCAGCTGTGCCATCAGAGCCCCGGTTTCTTTCTAGTCTTCTTCACCCGCTTTATGTCTGTCTCCAGTTGCACTCTCCGCGTGTTCTATGACCTTCTCTAACTTCCCTGTCCCTGGGAATTCCAAAACAAGTACTGTCCTGGTAATGCTTTCAACAGATTTCATCACTGTCTATTTACCATATCTACCCCTCCACGTCCTTTTTCGTCATATTTTTGTTCCCACTATCGCGATGTCTGGTTCATTTCATCCAGTTCAAAAACATTATTGATCTTTGTCATCAGTTCCACATTAGTGATTTTGTCAATCAGTTCCACATAGTGATTATCGCTGGCGGTGATGAACTGGGAAATTTTGTCTTCGCATTTACGTACTCTATTAATAGTTTTCTTTCTTGCTCATGTTTCTTACACGACATTGCATGGTATCTTGCCATGGCATGGAGAACATATTACGCAGTAATAGTTTCTGGTTGTTGTTCCACCAATGTCCATGATCCTATTTCTTACAGGGTCATCATGCATTTCTAAAATGTAGATTTGGGTGTGTACTTTTATTACAACTACTTTTATTTCTTTGTACAAACTGTATTTCATACGTAATATTCCTTCTTCTTTAAATACCATGCCTGGCGGCGTAGGTGATCCAGTCTCTCACACAACTTCCTGTTTCTACGTGTTACTATTTATCAGGTTCTGTAGTTGACCTCTGTTCCATGCCATGATACCAAACTGTCCAGTATCTTCTCTCTTTGTCGTCCGTTATTATCTCTTTTTCTCTCTATCTTTCCTGTTGTCACGATATACTCCAGCTTTTTCTCTATATCTTTTTCCTGTTGTCCACGATATACTCCAGCTCTTTTTTTCTCTCTATCTTTCTGTTGCCACGATATACTCCAGATTTTTCTCTCTATCTTTCTGTTGTCACGATATACTACTCAGCTTTTTCTCTCTCTATCTTTCCTGTTGTCACGATATACTCCCAGCTTCCTTCTTCTATTGTTTCTGTTGTCACGATATACTCCAGCTATTTTTTTCTCTCTATCTTTCCTGTTGGTCACGATCATACTCCAGCTTTTTCTCTGCCTATCTTTCATACGGAGAGCTGTTTCATGATCACGATATCTCCAGCTTCTCTTTTTTTTCTCTCTATCTTTCCTGTTGCCACGATATACTCCAGCTTTGTACTTCTATCTTACCTGTTGTCACGATATACTCCAGCTTTGTACTTCTATCTTACCTGTTGTCACGATATACTCCAGCTTTGTACTTCTATCTTTCCTGTTGTCACGATAATACTCCAGCTTTTTCTCTATATCTTTCCTGTTGTACCACGATATACTCCAGCTTTTTCCTCTCTATCTTTCCTGTTGTCACGATATACTCCAGCTTTTTCTCTCTATCTTTCCTGTTGTCACGATATACTCCAGCTTTTTCTCTCTATCTTTCCTGTTGTCACGATATACTCCAGCTTCCCGTCTTCTTTAAATGCCCAAAGAAAAGTGAACCACACATTCCTTCCTTCTTCAACTTCCCAACTTGAGGAATAAAGCTTTCTTTGTGCATTGGCCTCTTTCAGGACGCCTTCATTACTCTGTTCAGCTGTCAATGGTTACTTGTTTACTAATTGTCCACTTGGCCTCATCCGTCCGTATGTCAGGATTGGTTCTTATATAGGCACTGAAAGTCCGTTCTTTCTTCCCCTTCCACTGACAAAGAGATTGTAGCATACAATACTTTTTTCATTTTATAGAATGCTACTTTTGACTCCCTGGGTTTATTCTACTCTTAACTTCTGAGAATACAAGTAGCATAGTTAAAGTCAATAAGTGATAAACGCGTTCTGTGGACGGTCGTCCTAAGCAATAAGAATGAAAACCAATGCAAACTCTCCAGGACAGAGATACAAAGAAATTTATGTAAAAATAGTAAGTTCATTCAGTCATTGTCTTTCTGCCTCCTCATAAGGAACATAGGCCGGTTCGGGAAACAGTATCAAGCCACGCCTTCTTGTCTTTGCTTTCAACGTCTTTCCATGTATTCTTTATCTATTTTGTGTCAGTCTTCATTTTTCTTTCTCCATCGTTTCTTACGTCTTCCTTTATCTCTCCTACATGTTGGAACCTCACGAATCAAAACAAGATATGGCATGTAATATTATTAACAGGTTTCTTCAGTGTAATTGTGTCCCGATATAACGCCTGCGTTTTTTTTTTAATCTCTTGTTTTTTACTGTCACATTTGTCAGGTCAGTATCATTAGTAATTACCTTAATGATCTTGTCATACATCCAGAGGAACCTGAGCCCTGAAAGTCTGTAAATAAATAAATAAAGGTAATTAACATCCGCTCTTTGCACAGAATTTAGGACACCAGACACAAAAAAGAAATATAAGTGATAGGCTTTTTGGATGGTTTCTTTGGATGGTCCTTGGTTAAAAAAAAAAAAAAAAAAAAAAAAAAATTCAAATATATACTTCTGCTACTGGGACAAACCGAAACCCGATCCTTTAAAACTTCTTAAAGGCGGGCGCCATACCTCTGCCACTCCAACCCCAACTGTATTGTAGCTAAATCATAACATATATAACGGACATATTTAAGAAAGCAGTAAAAACAGTAAAATTGCATGCACTATGTAGAATGCCATGTTAATCACTCGTTGCAGAATTTTAAAATTCACTAGCTTATAGTTAAATCCTGCTAGAATTCCCTCTGGATTCTTGGCTATAATGGAGTGTAGTTATTCTGTGCTAAACGGTATAATATATATTAGTTTCTAGTGAATCAGTGGTCTAGTTCATTCATTTTTTATTTCACATTGGATTTTGTATTGATTTAAATCTATTAAATTTCTGCACAAGTAGCATTCTATAATTTCAACTAAAAAGGGGAACCAGACATTGGTAAATGATCCATTAAAACAATTTACAGATCGGCACGAGATCGGTTAATATAGTATAGAATTTGTATTAAATGAGAGATAAACGCCAATTAGCTACATAAGACATATTTAGAATTTTCCAGTCGACGCCATGAACATTCCCAGGGGAGAACACTCTAGTCCCTTGAGTGTGAGGACAAAATAGCCCATTAATACCCATCGGTAGTTCCTTCCTGTAAGCTTATTTCATCACGTTGGTATCTCAGTCCTGTTATGGGGCTTGCGTGGAATCTGAAGATTAGTTGGTTTAATTTTTTTTTTTTTTTTTTGTTCTGTTCACCTCGTGTAGTTTCTTTCTCTGTCAGGCTTCCTGTTAACCTCCTCTCATTGCAACCCTTTTCCACCATTTTCTTTATAAAGCTGATGTGCGCACCGACAAAAAGATATGTTTATTCCATCAAAGCCCATGTGCGCAAACAAATGATATTTATAGGTTACCAGGGGTCACTGAATCGACCAGTACACAATATAGTGTGACTAGTTCGTGCACCATCAGGCATGTCATACCAGGCGGTTGATGCTTGTAACTGGCAACCTCATCATGTCGAACAAATTTTCACAGATACAACTGCTGCTAGAGCATGTAAATGTTTTGTGTAGGTTTCTCTGCAAAGGGGGGGGGGGGGCAGCTACAGGGGTGGCTCCACACTCCACAAGGAACACAGAAGAAAACGATGATAGAGATACACTCAAAAACAGGGAAGAGATACACTCAAAAACAGGGAAGAGATACACTCAAAAACAGGGAAGAGATACACCAACAGATCTTAGAAAACTCCACACCAAACGCCAGAGAACTTGCAGTCTGGAAAAACAACACATGTAAGGTACGGTACTGTATAGAAAAAAGGAACATTATATACCCAAATTATAACCCATATGGGGTTGAACCGGGTATTCCATGAACAAAACAAAATCCAGTGGTTTGTGCAAGGCCCTACAATCAAAACCAACATGATGATGTTCTGCCGAGCTGGTGAAAGGCATATTTTTTCCTGGTCACCAGAGTGTTCTGTCTCCCACTTTTCTAGTGTCTTCTCTTGATAAATCTCTTGACCTTTTCATATGTCACTGTTACGTACATTTATTACCTACGGGGGTAGTCTTCGGTCCTGCCAAATGTACGCACCAGTTTTATATAGTTATATTATTTGTGCGTTCGATTGATTCACGCACTGACGTGCACAATGCTGTGTGAGTTGCTTTGGACGCACGTGTAACCTAGTTGAGTAGATTGTGACGTCATGATAGGGGCAGCTCGGACGACATTTATGTCCGCAGTGTTATTCTTTGATTCCTGGCAAATTTGAAGAAGCCAGCAGTTGTATTCGTATCTATTGGTCTTCATGGCGAAGCCAATACCGAGAGGTTAGCCAAGATGACGCGCTACCTTGGTTGTATTGTTATATCTGCCTTTTGTTTGGATTGGATATGCTATCTAAGAATTTTATGAAGAAAATCTGGGATGCTTACAAGTATGATATAAATTATTGCTCCGTGAGAATGAATCCGTTTGCCTTAATAAACGTCCTTGGGAGAAGGTCAACGGACGTTAATACCATGTCTGTTACATGGTAATGGAAGTGATCCTTAGTCACGGGAATATAAGAGAACTTAACTGTTAGAGAATCTACAACAACTATTAACAGTGATATTAACATTTTGACGTATGATCTTCGCATCTGTAACTATGATTGTCTTGTTCCACTTCGTTGGTGTCACGTCAATAAAATATATGTACAGTAATCACCGACTTGTGTGCTGCCAATACTTGCCCAGTTCACCCAATGCAACGATACTTGTTGGAATTTTCGTTTGAAGAACTTTGTTGACATTCATTCCGTTTTAACCATTCGCGTTTCAATTTACCTCTTCACTGAACTCAACGATAAAATGGAGTCAACAATAAATGGTGTTCCAGTGTGGTCTGGAAGTAATTTCAAAGGAACGTACCCATCCAAATTATCGTTTGAAAAGAAGAATTTTTACTTTCAAGGCGACATCATCTCAATTTGGATCCTAGCGTGATATGAATCAGATTCAACTTACGTTTACCAAGGTCAAGGTCTTCAATCAACCTCAACGTCAAATTTCACAGTGACTGATTACTTGGAGATCATCTCTTCATCATTATTGCGTGCGAGCTGTAATCTAGAAAAGCAGAACGAAGTATTTTATCTGTAGACGTACATCCACGGAGACGAGGCACATTGATTTTTTACCTGCACGCGAGATGAGTATAACGTGTTTCCGTTGTACACTTTATTACGCTTAGTTGTGCCTTCCGTGATATGTCCACCTTCATATTTTTCGTGTTCAGTGTTATATGTTGTGTATTCTTCGTGGGAGGTAGGGAGGTTGATCTGACGAACGAGATCCATCTCGAAGCCAATTCGGGCTTGTTACGTGCAGTCTTTGATATCTTACAATATTATACATAGGTAATTTTTTAGTGCTTAAGGGAAAGTCATTATTGAGTTACTTCCCTTGAACTCCGCGGATAAATACATTTTACTGCGATTTATTCGTTGTTTGGGTAATAATAGATTGTTCTTGCTTCAGAATATCTATGGCCTGAATTTATGTGTATTGTTTGTCTGAGTAGGACAAGTCTGTCTTATATCTGTATATCTTTACATATCTAAGTCGAACTATATGTTCTGTTGTCTCTAGGGAGGTCAAAGGCTATTCGGCGGATGTGTCGCTTGGGGGGTGTGATTTGGCTTCGTCCTGATAGGGACTGTGTGTGTTTTGCTATGTCGGCTTGATGCCTTGAAAAAGTGATCTCAGTGGTTTTGGGGAAAGTGATAGTCGTCTAGACCTATCGTGTATGCTTTACCCCAGTGTTTATTCATCTTGCCAAGGAATGGCAGTTTCATATTCCCTCTACCAAGGTAATCAAAGATACTCTTATGAACTCTCGATCGAAGCCACCATTGTCGATAATTACGATTTGAATGTTTAAGAGAATATATTTGACTCGATGAAAAACGACTTCGATTCCTAGCAGCACTATATTCTGTAGAATGCAGTCTATTGTTCATGACCAAATCTACAGAGCAACGAAATGTTGTATGAATGACTAACTTTAGAACAGATTCATTATCTGTATTCAAACGTGAGTGACAGTTCACGAGTGGAGCCATCTTGGAACCAAAACATGTAGGACTTTCAAGAAGAGAAAAGGGATGCCCGTATTATCGCTTGATCAGTCCAGAGATCACTGCTACACATGAGAACCCATTGTTAGCGGTTCAATATTATTATATGGAAAAATATGTGCTGAACATTATGTTGAAGAATCGTTGCTAAACGAGATTAGGTTTAGAAGTCATCTGAAATATTGTTTACAAGCTGACGTGCTCAGTCAGTGACGTCAGATGATATATGTATGGGCGATACTGAGTGCTTGGCTATTGACAGTCCATTATACCATTATTCTACATGAGTGCCCATGTAACATTGCAAGACCATTTGTCCACTGTACTATGATGTATTATGGCAACCTGTGATTTGTCACTATCTGTGCTGTCGAGTGTGTACGTCCAATTAAACTTTAGAAAAGGTACACAGTCGTTGGTGTCGATGACTTCCGGTCATACATGAGTGTGAGAAGAGAACATTTGTCAACAACACGAACCCTTATCATCATTCGCACATTATACACTCCATCCATGTCTACACAACACTGCGTAGGTCAAGTTGACATTCCATACACTACAGTGGGGCAGGCAACACCATAGGGATCTTGTCAACTGATGATGATAGACGCCTGTCTTCCCGCCTAGGAGTGTTCTGGTGTACTTTATCAACATATATTATATCCAACTAAATATCAACTTTATCAACTGGTGGCCAGCTTTCTGGGTTTGACCTCGCAGAAATTCAGAAGTCAACAGATTACCGATACCAGACCGTTTCCTGTGGCTGATACGACACACTTGCAGTATTGGTTTGCTCTTTGTCAACGCTTCGTCACGTGACCTGTCAAGTGAATGCAGTATGTAGGTCAGCGTTGTTGACATTTTTTACATTAGACATTATAGAGTTTCACAGAACAGTTGGATCAATTCTTGTCAGTGTTAACAGAAAGACAGTATTTGTGAACTAAGAAGTCCTGGTTTCATCGATGGATCTTCTTGTTTGCCATATATGAACTTTAATATTTAAGGCCAGAATGTTTAATTGAATAAAGTGGCAGTTTGTTTGTTTTCATGAAAAATAACTTTGCCATTACTGTAAGACTGAGCCTATTTTGCAACACATACTATCATACACATAATTTATATATATTTATGTTTACATGTTATTTGTTTGTATAGTATGTTAGTTTCTATGTCAGCGGGTTGTGTTTAAGGTTGGGCGGCGTCCTCACAACAGAGTATCCCACGTCATTTGTGTTGTTATTCTTTGCAGATTCAGTGATTATCTTCATTGATTTCCCTATTTGATTTATTTTGATTTCTGCAAACGTTCTTGTATTGTCAGTCCTATTTGTACTTTATGTATTCTGTTGGTTGACATATGTTTTATATGGGTATATTTCATAAGACACAATTGCCTGTGCACTGCACTTGGATTATGGTATAGACCAGTACCTGATTATTATTACTATTATACAAGACCTTATTAAAGGCTTGTGACCCACAGATATTGGGATAGTATACTGATTAATCAGGTCATTGAGAACTTGGGGTATTATTATTGATTCAGGTGATTAGTATTATTGTTAGGCATCATGTCTACTTTAGATTATTTCATTACACAAGGGAAAGCTCTTGATAAGACTGGTCAACAATTAGAACAATGGGCAGTTGCTCAATATGACAAAGCATTAGCTGCAGAAGAGAAAAGATTAGCTGCAGAAGAGAAAAGATTAGCTGCAGAAGAAAGAAAAGCTATGGCGGAAGAGAAAAGATTAGAAAAAGAAGCTGAGGCTGCTGCTGAACAAAAGAAATTGCAGATGCAGGTAGAGGAAAGGAGATTTGAAGCTGAACAAAAAAAATTGGAAAGAGAAGCTGCGGCTGAACAAAAAAGATTAGACAGTGAAGAGGATATTTGAAGCTGAACAAAAAAAATTGGAAAGAGAAGCTGCGGCTGAACAAAAAAGATTAGACAGTGAAGCTGAACAAAAAAAATTGGAAAGAGAAGCTGCGGCTGAACAAAAAAGATTAGACAGGGAGGCTGAACAAAAAAGATTAGATGCTGAAGAGAAAAAAAGCAATAAGAGAACATGAATTTGAGTTGGAGAAATTGAGATTGACAAGTATGAGTAATGTTAATCAGGCATCTAGTGGTAATGGTAAACCTTCTACTTACAAGGTTAAGGTTCCACCGTTCAATCAGTCCAGTGACGATATTACATTCTGGCTGGATAGATTTGAACGTTCTTGTCGTACACATAATGTGGATAAATCACAATACGCTAATCAATTATCAGAAAACTTGAAAGGTGAATCTTTGACTAGATTATGCCTTGTAGGAGAAGCAGATAAGGATAATTATGATGTCATTAGGGCGGCTTTGATAAAAAAATATCAGCTAAGTGAGGAAGGCTATCGCCTTTTATTTAAGACGATGGTACCTGAGACGGGGGTAGAATTCTCAGAATTCACTGCAAAGGCACGTCTCACAGTTGATCGTTGGATTGAGCTTTCCAAAACAGAAAAAACGTATGAAGGACTTATGGATTTGTTGCTCAGAGATAAGATTATGTCATGTGTGAACAAACCTTTCCTTGAATTTATACATGAGCGTAAACCTAAATCTCTAAAAGAAATGGAAGAATATTGTTCCCAATATGTCACTGCACACCCCGACGTGACTTTTGGCAACACTAAGATTAAGGAGAGTATGCCAGTTGCTTCAGCAACACCATACAATCCCAATTATTCACACAGATTTCAGGGACCTCAAAACAGATTTGATAAAAAAGGTAACCATAATAGTTATCAAAACCAAGGTAACCAATCATTTCAGGGTTCTTCTTCAAAGAACTGGAGACGACCTGATAGCTCTCGACACAGGGGTGGTCATAATTATAGGAATTTCCGTAGAGGAAGTAATTATAGAAACTATCAGGGTTATCCGTCTTGGAGTCAACAAGATCATAATTACAGAGATACTCATTATAATGAATATGATAATGGTAACCAAGGGTACTATGACTCAAACCCAAATAGGGGTTACAATAGAGGTAACAATAACTACAGAGGTGATAATAACCGAGGTAGATCTCAATACAAAAGACATAAACCACATTTTCAGGCAAACTCTGCACAACAAGAGTCCCATGAAGCCTATAAACAGAGTAAAGATAATAATGATGCTAGTAATATGGCATGTGCCGCTTTTGATTTTGGGAGAGCATCTCAGTGCCCCCAATGCAAAACGTTATTTGAGCCAACCACAGTGACTACTTTAAGCTGTGGCCATCCTCTTCCTGCTCTTCCAGCATCAGTCGCGCATGATGGAAGAGGGTCTCTTGTCTTACATAAGGGTTTAGTGAATAACAATCCAGTCTCTGTGCTATTTGATTCTGGATGCACCACAATTGGTGTTAGGCAGTCACTCGTAGATCCTTCCCGTGCCACTGGACAAGTAGTCAAATGTGTAACATTTGGCGGCACATTAGAGAAATACTCTACCGCTATCATTAGGATTGCTACTCCTTTCTTTACAGGAGATGTACACGCATGTCTTCTTCCGAATCCGATCGCTGACCTCATCATCGGTCGCATTCATGGAGTCAAGGAATGCACTCCGCAACAAATTTCCACGTGGGAAAGGCAAAACATGCAGATTGCTAACGCTGTAGTCACTAGAGCTCAGGCTCTTAATGTGCCTCAAACTTCATCTACTGAAGATAATGAAGTGCATAACCAAGATAATCCCTTGGTAATTTCTCGTGACTCGTTTATAAAACAGCAAGAAGATGATCCCACTCTGAAGAAATTCTTCATTCTTGCAACTAAAGGTGATCCGAATAAGGACACAAGTCGTAAATCGTGGATTACAAAGAAGAATGGCGTACTTGTACGTATGGTTCAAGACTCCATTACGTCAAGTCATTCTCAAATCCTGGTTCCCAAGAATTTGAGAGTTAAAATTTTGCAGCACGCTCACGACTCTCAGTGTGCTGGACACATGGGTTTTTCCCGTACTAAGTCAAGAGTCCTTGCGGCTTTCTTTTGGCCATTGGTAAACAAGGACATACGGATTTATTGTCGATCTTGTAAAGTATGTCAGGAAGTTAAATCCAAAGGTCCACGGCATGCTGCACCCATTCAGGCGGCGGACATTCCTATTCGGCCGTTTCAAAAAATGGCCATAGACATTATTGGTCCATTTAAGATCAAGTCTGCCAGAGGACATCAGTTTATCTTGACGTGTGTTGATATGTGCACACGTTGGCCAGAGGCTATTCCTCTGAAGAGCATTACTACTGCTGATATTGCAGATGCTCTTTGGCTTATATTTTCTCGTCTGGGGTTCCCCGGAGAGATATTGTCAGACCATGGCACCCAACTAATATCAGATACCATGTCTCAAGTAATGTCTACCCTGCAGATAGATAGATCTTTAAGTAGTATCTACCATCCAATGTCTAATGGTATGGTCGAACGCCTTAATAGAACACTTAAAAACTTACTGGGGAAGATAACTGAGGATCATCCTCAAGACTGGGACAGAGTTTTACCTGCGGCCCTCTTCGCTTACAGAGAGGTACCCAATGAACATACGGGATTTTCTCCCTTTGAACTCGTCTTTGGCGCGCGTCCGCGTGGCCCTATGTCGTTGCTTCACGATCTCATAACATCTGACAATATTGACGATGACACAAAGTCATCCTACGAATATGTCATCGCGTTGAGACAAAAGATTATCGAAGCATGCAAATTAGCAACTTCTTCTTCTGAATTTGCGAAACAGAAGGCAAGGCAATTTGCCAATAAGAAGAGATGCTTACGACAACTTTGTCCTGGTGACAAAGCATTTGTATTACTACCTTGTAGGGAAAACAGATTACTTATTTCTTGGAAAGGTCCGTACGATATAATATCGAAAATTTCCGATGTCGACTATATTGTCGATATTGATGGGAAGCATAAAACCTTCCACATCAATATGCTTACTGAATTCCATGAACGTCCGGATTATTTGCAACCCATTTTCCAAGCAACGGACAATTCTCCAGTACCACATGGTCATTACTCATCACTGTCCGTGATACAGGATGAGGAAACAAGTTTTTTCAGATGTAAATCTTCCTCTTCCAATGATCCCACTTCATTCCAGTGAATCATGGAAGAACGTTACTGTCTCTCCTGATTTGTCTCTAGGAGAACAGCGACAAGTTTCAACTATGTTGCAAACATTTCAGGATGTACTCACTGACATCCCTGGACAAACTAATGTCATTCAACATGACATTGTGCTAACTGACCATACTCCTATTAGGGTTAGACCTTATCCTATACCTATACATTTCCAAGCACAGGTCGAGAAAGAGTTGGATGTGATGATAGATTTGAAAATAATCGAACCATCCACCTCTGCGTATTCTTCGCCGATGGTTATTGTGCGTAAAAAAGACAATAACATACGTCTTTGCGTTGACTATCGAAAATTGAATCAAGTAACGAAGTTCGATGCCGAACCTATGCCTTTACTGGAAGAGCTACTTACTCGACTCTCCAAATCTCATTTTTTCACTAAACTTGATTTGTCTAAGGGATATTGGCAAGTTCCTTTATCTGAACGCGCCAAACCTCTCACGGCTTTTTCAACACCTAGAGGTTTGTTCCAATGGAATTTTATGCCTTTCGGTCTTATGAACGCACCAGCTACGTTCGTACGCATGATGCGCCGAATCCTATCTTATCGGTCAGATGTCATTGCATATCTAGACGACATCTGTCTTTTCAGCGATACTTGGGAAGATCACTATTCAGGGTTAGATGAATTGCTGTCTACTTTGCGTGAGCACAACCTGACAGCGAAACCCTCTAAAGCCTATATTGGTTTTAGCGAAATTTCTTTCCTAGGCCACCGAGTTGGTCATGGTTTCCTAAAGACAGAGGACCATAATACTAGTAAGATACTTAACATCTCAATCCCTAAGACTAAAAAACAGGTGAGAAGTCTGTTAGGTCTTATTCAATTTTATGGCAGATTCATTCAGAATCTATCCTCTATCATGGCACCTCTCTCAACACTTCTAAAGAAAGGTTCGCCTAATGTGGTCCACTGGTCTCAGGAATGCCAATGCTCTCTGGATAAGATTAAAACACTGTTTTCAACACCACCTATTTTAGTGCTACCCACTAAAGATAAGACATTCGTTCTTCGTAGTGACGCTTCATCCACTGGGATTGGAGCGGCACTAATGCAAGAGTACTCTGGAACTCTGCATCCTGTAATGTATATTTCCAGAAAACTTAATGCGGCAGAAAGGAATTATTCGGTTTTAGACCGTGAGCTATTAGCTATGGTTTGGTCGATCCTCAAACTACAGAGATTCCTTCTAGGCGCACATTTCATAGTAGAAACAGACCAAAAAGCTCTTACTGCTATACAGAGTAAGAATTTGAAGAGCTCGAGGTCTACTCGATATGCAATTGCTCTTCAACCTTTTCATTTCTCTGTGCGAGCTATTCGGGGATCAGATAATGTGATGGCAGACATTCTGTCAAGATGCCCACATGATTCCACATAACTATTAGGGCTTAGACTTCTTGATATGTCTAGTTCTATAGTAGTTCCTTTTCTATATCATGATAGATACACATTTGTAATTTAATAATATAATGATTGTATCACTACATAGCGGTTCATGTATGTTTATTCACCGCTGTGCTTTGATGATTTTTACTTCATAAATCATAAATTTAAGATATCTAATACGTAGTGATGATATGAATTTTTTAGGCATTGTGTAATTGCCAGAATTGTATTATACTTTGATGACACCTTCCTGGAAAAATATACTTGTAGAGAAATAATTTCTCTCAGTTTATGAGACACATTCTCACCAGTCGCTCCATAAGTCGACTTAGCCTCATATTAGGCGTTATAGGTATTCCTGATATTTTCATCTGCGCATTATTCATGCGTTGTGAGCCTATTGTACGTTGCTCCTAGATGTATTTCAAAAAAAAAAAAAATGTTCCATTTTTTTTTTTCCCGGGAGGTGTGGTAAGACTGTTACGTGCAGTCTTTGATATCTTACAATATTATACATAGGTAATTTTTTAGTGCTTAAGGGAAAGTCATTATTGAGTTACTTCCCTTGAACTCCGCGGATAAATACATTTTACTGCGATTTATTCGTTGTTTGGGTAATAATAGATTGTTCTTGCTTCAGAATATCTATGGCCTGAATTTATGTGTATTGTTTGTCTGAGTAGGACAAGTCTGTCTTATATCTGTATATCTTTACATATCTAAGTCGAACTATATGTTCTGTTGTCTCTAGAGAGGTCAAAGGCTATTCGGCGGATGTGTCGCTTGAGTGGGTGTGATTTGGCTTCGTCCTGATAGGGACTGTGTGTGTTTTGCTATGTCGGCTTGATGCCTTGAAAAAGTGATCTCAGTGGTTTTGGGGAAAGTGATAGTCGTCTAGACCTATCGTGTATGCTTTACCCCAGTGTTTATTCATCTTGCCAAGGAATGGCAGTTTCATATTCCCTCTACCAAGGTAATCAAAGATACTCTTATGAACTCTCGATCGAAGCCACCATTGTCGATAATTACGATTTGAATGTTTAAGAGAATATATTTGACTCGATGAAAAACGACTTCGATTCCTAGCAGCACTATATTCTGTAGAATGCAGTCTATTGTTCATGACCAAATCTACAGAGCAACGAAATGTTGTATGAATGACTAACTTTAGAACAGATTCATTATCTGTATTCAAACGTGAGTGACAGTTCACGAGTGGAGCCATCTTGGAACCAAAACATGTAGGACTTTCAAGAAGAGAAAAGGGATGCCCGTATTATCGCTTGATCAGTCCAGAGATCACTGCTACACATGAGAACCCATTGTTAGCGGTTCAATATTATTATATGGAAAAATATGTGCTGAACATTATGTTGAAGAATCGTTGCTAAACGAGATTAGGTTTAGAAGTCATCTGAAATATTGTTTACAAGCTGACGTGCTCAGTCAGTGACGTCAGATGATATATGTATGGGCGATACTGAGTGCTTGGCTATTGACAGTCCATTATACCATTATTCTACATGAGTGCCCATGTAACATTGCAAGACCATTTGTCCACTGTACTATGATGTATTATGGCAACCTGTGATTTGTCACTATCTGTGCTGTCGAGTGTGTACGTCCAATTAAACTTTAGAAAAGGTACACAGTCGTTGGTGTCGATGACTTCCGGTCATACATGAGTGTGAGAAGAGAACATTTGTCAACAACACGAACCCTTATCATCATTCGCACATTATACACTCCATCCATGTCTACACAACACTGCGTAGGTCAAGTTGACATTCCATACACTACAGTGGGGCAGGCAACACCATAGGGATCTTGTCAACTGATGATGATAGACGCCTGTCTTCCCGCCTAGGAGTGTTCTGGTGTACTTTATCAACATATATTATATCCAACTAAATATCAACTTTATCAATTCAGACGTTCTGTAGGGATAACAGTTTCAATGACGATAGTTCGGTAAGGACAGAAACCTTGCCGAAAGATCGCTACTTGTTATAATAACTAAGCTGGTCACGTTTAATCGTTGTTTTTGGTAGCTATTTTTTATTCATAATTTAGTTTTTATGATGAATTTTGTTTGTATTTTGCGTCCATCTCACTTCCTGTCGTTTAGTTTTTTACAAAACCTAATGTTTTTACACTGTGTTGTCAATTTATTTAATTATCTGATCGTAGTTATCGTCGTATATTTTGCAAATTCTATTTTAGTTAAGAGGTAAAGACAATTTCTACGATTGTGTCTACCGTCCAATATAAAGATGTCTTGTCAAATGGTCTGGAAGCTTTCGTTGTTCATTTCATGATTTGATTACATAAATTTATTGATTAATAAAGTTAATTATTGATAACATTAAATTTGAAATTTGAACGGCAGATCAAAAACAATTTTAAGTAGGATTATTGAGGCTGAATAAGGCTAACAACTATTTCATTAGGAAGAAAAGCTTTCAGATGGCTCTGAGGAAGCAAAAATTTGCACTTGCAGGAAAGCTCAAGAAATAGAAGCTGATCAGAGAAGGTTAGAAACTTTTACGTTTGGAAAATTTTGAAATAGCTGAGGAAGAATGAGAAAAAAATGAGATTAGCCGCTGAATTAGAAGAGAAACGATTTCAGCGTGAGTCCGAACAGAAAAAGGGAGGCTGAAGATAGCAATTTAAAAAAGATACGGCAGAAAAAAAAGACTACTTAATAGCTAAACAAAAAGAAATGGAAGTTAAACAAAAAGAAATGGAAGAAAAAAGAATAATAGCTGAAAAAGAAATGGAAGTTAAACAAAAAGAAATGCAAGAAAGAAGATTAATAGCGGAACAAAACACAAAACGACTTCAGCTTGAGATGGAAGAGAATGAAAAAAAACGACAGCATGAACTGAAATTAGCAGAGTCAGAATATGAGAGACTTAGGTTAACTCAGGAAGCTAATTCTCAGAGAACTTTTGAAAGCCAAACTTCATCCAGACATGATAATTTTAAGGAAATTCACCTTAAATTACCAAAATTTAATCCCCCGTCTGATGACGTGATATTCTTCCTAGATAGGTTTGAGGCCACTTGTGTGTCTTATAACGTGGATAAAGCTCTATACTGTACATATTTATCCAGATTACTCACAGGGGACGCATTAGCAGTTTATCATACCACCAGCATTGGTGAGAAAAATGACTATAATGCTCTTAGAGCGGCACTTCTGCAAAAATTCCAAATGACAGAAGACAATATCGTTTCAAGATTTCATACATTACTACCTCAATCTAGCAGAAATTTTAGTGATTTTCTGTCACAAATACGACTAACATTAGAAAGATGGATTCGAATTATCCAAAATTGAAAAGTCGTATGAAGGTCTCTTCGATTTACTGATGCGCGATAAGGTACTTTCGTCTGTAAATCCTACATTTCTCGCATTTTTACACGAACGGAAACCTTTATCTATGAAAGAACCTGGAACAGCATGCAAAAAATTTTTGCACTGCTCACCCAAACATGGATCTAAGTAATGCACAGATTAAGAATGAATTGCCTGTTGCTTTTGCAGCACAACAAAACAATTTTTCACGCAATCGTTCTTTTAGTGCTGACAGATATGTCAATAAGGGAAATAATGACAATTTTAACAATGGATAATTTTTACAAAGGGAAGCAATTTCAACAATCTGCTCCATTTAATGTTTCTTGGAACCAGGCTCACAGATCGCGAGATTTTGGTAACAATAATTTTAAAAATAATCAAGGACATTATAATAAACAAAACTGGAGATCAAGATCTCAGGGTCCGCAAAACAAACAATTTTTTGGAAATAAACCATTTTAACCAACATCATAACGATAATTATACAAATTATCGGACTAATCCAAATTTTAACTCTAGCAGAAACTACAATTATGGCAATTTTAATGACAAAAATCAAAATCGATCGCGTCGACGAGATAGATCGTTGAGTAATACGAATAGACATTCTAATGTCGCTTTTAGTGATACACAGGCTAACATTGAACAGGGTAAAGGAGCTGAAACTCATAATGCTATGTGTTGTTCTCTTGATTGTACCCAAGTCAAAGATTGTTCAGAATGCTCTACTCTTTTCCAGCCCAGGGCGATCACGACGCTGCGTTGCGGACATACCTTGCCTAGTCTACCTGCAGTCTGTACGGCCACTGCTGCTTCAGTACACCAGGGACAGGGCTCTCTTAAGTTTAACAAGGGATTTGTCAACAATATTTCATGCTCTCTCCTATTTGACTCTGGTTGCAGTACAGTCGGCGTCCGGACTTCGCTGATCAACCCAAGTTGTGCCACGGGCCGGGTTGTCAAATGTGTAACGTTTGGTGGCACAATTGAAACATTTGCCACTGCTATTATTGATCTTAATACTCCTTTTTTTTCAGGAAAGATTCAAGCTTGTCTCCTTCCGAATCCAATTTGTGATTTGATACTTGGTCGCATACATGGTATTAAAGAGTGTACACCACAGCAAATTGCTGAATGGGAAGAGCGACATATTCAAACTGCAAATGCAGTAGTGACTAGAGCGCAAGCTACTAATATGTCGCATGATACACCTATGGAACCTACAGTTCATACCACTTGTGATGATGATGCTCCTATTTCACGGGAGTTGTTTGCAACATTGCAAAAGAATGATGATTCATTAAAAAAATTTTTTCAGTATGTGAACAAAAATAATACCAGCAACAAACTTGCAAAATCTAGACATGACTTTATACTTAAAAATGGGATTTTGGTTAGAGTAATACGAGAAAAGGATTCATCCTTATGTTCTCAGATTATAGTCCCATCCTGTATGAGATCTCGTATATTACGACATGCGCATGACTCGCAATGTGCGGGCCATATGGGTTTTTCGCGTACCAAATCCAGAGTGCTTTCGGCATTCTACTGGCCAGGCGTACATAAGGACATCACTCTCTATTGTCGGTCTTGTTTGATATGTCAAGAAGTTAAGGTACGGGGTCCATTTCATGCGGCTCCTATTCAAGCTGCGGACATCCCGATTAGACCATTTGATAAAATGGCTATAGACATTATTGGTCCTATGCTACCATCTGCTAGAGGGCATACGCATATTCTTACGTGCATTGATATGTGCACTCGCTGGCCTGAAGCATCCCTCTCAAGAACACTTCATCTGCCAGTGTAGCAGAGGCATTGATGTTAATCTTCTCACGCATTGGTTTTCCACGGAAAATCTTGTCGGATCATGGGGTTCAGTTCATTTCTGAATCCATGTCTCAAGTTATGAAGACATTAGGTATAGACAGATCTCTAAGTTCTATTTATCATCCGATGTCAAATGGGTTAATTGAGCGTCTAAATAGGACACTCAAGCAGTTGTTGGGTAAGATAACTCAAGACCATCCCCAAGACTGGGATCGGGTCCTACCCGCTTGTCTCTTTGCGTATCGCGAAGTACAAAATCAAGCAACGGGGTTTTCTCCATTTCAACTTGTTTTCGGCATGCAACCACGCGGTCCGATGTCGTTAATCCACGACTTATTGGTTGACGAGAATATTGAAGAGGAAACTCAATCCTCTTATGAGTATGTGATCTCTCTGAGAAAGAGAATCATAGATGCTTGTAGACTAGCTACTGCATCATCCGAACAAGCCAAAGAAAAAGCTCGTCTATTTGCAAACAAGTATAGACGTCTTCGCCAGCTCATACCTGGTGATGAAGCTTTTGTATTACTCCCTGCGCATAATAATCGTCTTTTAATTACCTGGAGAGGTCCTTTCAGGATCATCTCAAGAATATCCGATGTCGACTACATCGTTGATGTTAATGGTAAACATAAAACCTTCCACATTAATATGTTGAAGGAATATTACTCACGTCCTGATTATCTACAATCAGTGTTCCAAGCAACTGACGATCCTACACCTCCTATTCAACACTATTCTAGTTTGTCTGTCATCCAAGAAGAGGAATCTTCTTTCGATGATGTACAACTACCAATACCAGTTGTACCACTCCATTCCACTGAGAAATGGAATGATGTTACTATCTCATCTACTCTTACTGATGATCAACGTCAGCAAGTCTCTAATATTCTACACACGTATGAGGATGTCCTCACTGACATCCCAGGTCATACGTCAGTCATCCAACATGACATTATTCTGACTGACGATACACCGATTCGAGTTCGCCCATATCCTATTCCTTTACACTTTCGTGATAAGGTTGATAAGGAATTGGATGAGATGCTTCAATTAAATATAATTGAACCATCTTCATCACCATATTCTTCTTCTATGGTAATCATTAGGAAGAAGGACAACAATATACGTCTTTGCGTAGATTACAGGAAATTAAACAAAGTTACAAAATTCGATGCGGAACCATTACCTCTTTTAGACGACTTATTAGAAAAATTATCTCATGCCACATTCTTTTCGAAATTTGACCTTTCAAAGGGTTATTGGCAAGTGCCATTAACCCCTAAAGCAAAGCCATTCACCGCTTTCTCGACGCCACGGGGTCTTTTTCAATGGAATTTTATGCCATTCGGTCTAATAAATGCGCCAGCTACCTTTGTACGCATGATGCGCCGCATATTGTCTCATCGTCCCGATGTCATTACTTATATAGATGACATCTGTCTTTTCAGTGACTCTTGGGATGAACATATTCATGGTTTAAAATCTTTACTTTCTACCTTACGGGATTATAACTTAACAGCGAAACCTTCAAAGGCTTTTGTCGGTTTTCATGACATCTCATTTCTTGGTCACCGTATAGGTCGCGGTTTAATGTATACAGAAGACAGTAACGTCTCTAAAATTTTAAACATCTCAGCACCTAAGACAAAAAAACAAGTGAGGTCGCTCTTAGGACTAATACAGTTCTATTCTAAATTCATCCCTCATTTGTCTACTATAACTGCACCTCTTTCTTCGTTACTAAAGAAAGGCACATCTAATATAATAAAGTGGTCGCAGGATCATCAAACGGCTTTAGATTATATAAAACAATTTTTTTCAAATAAGCCTTTTTTAAGGTTACCTAACAAAGATCTCACCTTTGTTCTTCGCAGTGATGCTTCTTCCTACGCTATCGCGGCAGTTTTGATGCAGGAATACGGAGGCACCTTATTTCCTGTTATGTACGTATCCAGAAAGCTTACGACGAGCGAGATGAAGTATTCCGTTCTGGACAAAGAGCTCCTTGCTCTTGTCTGGTCAATCACAAAACTGGATCGTTATCTCCTCTGATCACACTTTGTGGTGGAATCCGACCAGAAAGCTCTTACAGCACTGAACACAGGGAACGTGAAGTCATCAAAGTCAGCGCGTTACGCTATTGCGCTTCAACCGTTCCATTTTGAGATACGAGCTATTCCTGGAGTACAGAATGTGTTTGCAGACTGTCTTTCAAGATGCCCTAGTGAACACGTCGAAATTAAACCACTTCCAGATGGTGAAACGTCCTCACAGAAACATGAATAACTTTGTACATGGTCACTGATTATACATCTGTGGAGACTATGTGTAGTTCTGCAGTATTCGTATATATATAACTTTCAGAATATACTTACGTATGGATTATAACATTATTTCTTGTGAAGTAACGTTTTGTTAGAACGGGAACAGTGATATTAAAGTAACATTTTTTTTTAGTATGGAAACATTGGTAAGAGTGACAAATAGACATTCACTCATTGTTATGGAACAGATTACACTACATATCGTGTTCGTAAACTTATTTCAGGCATGGTACATTTAGAACATATTCTTGTCGATTTAACTAGTTCTAAAAGAATATTAACAATGAGTGAAATTGAAATCACTTAGAATAAATTAGTAATTAGTTATTTGTTCATAAATTAAGTACTACTAATTAGTATAATTCAATTTAATCAATTTGATTGATTATAAATCACACATCTACTAACTTTATTAGTGTTTCGCAATACGTGTATTCACGTATCCCACTACATGATATCTCACTTTTAGATAACTAGTCAAACTTACTAGTGTTAGGAAATAGTAAGTGCGTTGCTTCTTAAAGTGTTTAATTATGCTTTGTTTCATTTTGCATGTTGTATTTTAAAATTTTCTGTTTTATTGATTCTTTTATCATTGATCATCATCAGTGTTGCTGTTCATTTTCATTTTCAACTTCTTTTTACTTCGAATATTACCACATCGTTCCAAAGTAGGTCGATGGTGGATGTGTGCTTTAATGCATACTATCATTTAGTTATATTGTTTTCATTTAATATTCTTTTCTTAATATGATATAATTTTATGCATGTCATAAATCTTGTTGTAGTTTTGACTCACCTCTCTCGAGTAATTAGTTCGAAAAAAATTAATAGAATTAATTTTTTTAAGGGGAGGTAATAAGGGGGCTGTTACGTACATTTATTACCTACGGGGGTAGTCTTCGGTCCTGCCAAATGTACGCACCAGTTTTATATAGTTATATTATTTGTGCGTTCGATTGATTCACGCACTGACGTGCACAATGCTGTGTGAGTTGCTTTGGACGCACGTGTAACCTAGTTGAGTAGATTGTGACGTCATGATAGGGGCAGCTCGGACGACATTTATGTCCGCAGTGTTATTCTTTGATTCCTGGCAAATTTGAAGAAGCCATCAGTTGTATTCGTATCTATTGGTCTTCATGGCGAAGCCAATAGTGGAAGTATGAAGTAAGTGTCGCCCCATTTCTTATGGCAAGTTTAATTATGTAAATTAAAGTATCAGGCCGCTCCTATTAATGGTCTAGCGGGAATTCATCGGAGATGACATTCCTAGAATTGGACACACGGAGTCGATAGCCTTTGGAATCTTTTGTAGAGGGAGAATCCATATGTGGAATAAAGTTAATGAATATATATATATATGCTTCACATGTTTAATATGCCGTTTTACCTATGCCAAAGTCGTGGTATGGATACCGAGAGGTTAGCCAAGATGAAACACTAACCTGGTTGTATTGTTATATCTGCCTTTGTTTGGATTGGATATGCTATCTAAGAATTTTATGAAGAAAATCTGGGATGCTTACAAGTATGATATAAATTATTGCTCCGTGAGAATGAATCCGTTTGCCTTAATAAACGTCCTTGGGAGAAGGTCAACGGACGTTAATTACCATGTCTGTTATATGGTAATGGAAGTGATCCTTAGTCACTGGAATATAAGAGAACTTAACTGTTAAAGAATCTACAACAACTATTAACAGTGATATTAACATTTTGACGTATGATCTTCGCATCTGTAACTATGATTGCCTTGTTCCACTTCGTTGGTGTCACGTCAATAAAATATATGTACAGTAATCACCGACTTGTGTGCTGCCAATACTTGCCCAGTTCACCCAATGCAACGATACTTGTTGGAATTTTCGTTTGAAGAACTTTGTTGACATTCATTCCGTTTTAACCATTCGCGTTTCAATTTACCTCTTCACTGAACTCAACGATAAAATGGAGTCAACAGTCACACTTGTATCTGTCACGGGTTGCCTCCAGTTAGTTCTGCAGTAGTGGTGCAACAGTGGCCAAAATTCAAGAGTAGCTAATGTGGGTCTTCAAAGGTCTCTATCTTCGCATACGATTACTCTTGGCAGAGTTGTAGGTAGAAGGATTATGATGCTTCTACCTCAAGAGAGATTTCACAAGATATTCAGAACGCGAGAACAATGCTGCATTGGCTGAGCACGTTAACTCTGGTATCTACTGTCCATTTTTTGTGAAGGATAGGGTTATCTAATAATTTGTTAGCTCGTACAAGCCTCCAGCTGAGTTAATTCTGCGAATTTCCTCTTATTATTTAGCTCTGTTTATGTGTATTTAAGAAATTGTCTGAGACATACGGTTGTAGTACATTCAAAATGATTAAATCAACTTCAGATTTGTCTTTATTATGCAAGTAACAAATATAATTATCAGTTACGTTTTAACAGTTTTTAAAAATGAATAATTATTTTTTTTAAATACTCAGCATGTAAAGGGCAATTTTTACTATCTTGCAATATAATACATTTATATACTTATTATGTTCGCAAATATTTGGTAATCAAAGTATTTCCTTTTTAAGTGCTTAAGGAGAAGTCATTTTTGAGTTACTTCCCTTGAAAGTAGTTCCGTCATCTTCGATCGGACTCCGCGGACGAGTCTAGGCCTACTGCGATTTATTCTTTGGCTGGGTAGGAATAGATTGTTCTTGCTTCAGTATATCTATGGCCTGAATTTATACGTAGTGTTTGTATGAGTAGGACGAGTCTGTCTTATATATGGATATCTTTACATTTCTAAGTCGAACTATGTTGGTTGTCGCTAGAAAAGGTCAAAGGCTATGCAGCGGAAGTATCGCTAGCAAGGGGTGTGATTCATGGCTGTCATCCTGTCTGGATGTAGAATTTTTGATGTAGCCGGCCTATCGCCGAAAAATGTGATCTATAAGTAGATGGGGAAAAGTGATAGTCATTTAGACATGTTGTATGTACTTTACCCCAGTGTTTATTCTCTTTTGCCAAGGAATGGCAAAGTTATATTTCGCATAGAAAGGTAAAACCACAATTTATTATGAACTTGGGCTTCGCCATCGTTGTCGATAAACAGATGCACAGTGGTACTTTTGAAAAGAATATTTATTCAAAGGAAGACGACATTCCTATGTATCAGCACTAGATTGTATGATATTATTCAATTACCTCTATGAGAGAAGCTATGAAGAAATGAGGACATTTAACGAATGACCAATTTTGGTCTGGGTCCTATAGTGAGTGAAACTCACGAGAGAAGAACAGCCATGTTGAAATTCATATACTTTGTATTTATCGAGTGAGAAAAAGGGATGCCTGTACTATCGCTCGATGAACCAAGAGATCACTGCTACATGTGAGAACCCATGTCTGGGATTCCTATATCTTTATGGAAAATATATATATTGAACTTTACGTGAAGGGATATTCACTAGACGAGGTTAGGTCTAGGAGCCTTCCTATATATTGGTTATGGTCTGACGTGCCCAGTCAGTAAAGCCAGATGATTTACATGATGGAACTCTGAATGCTTATTTACGAATGCTCCATTATGATATTTGCCAAGCATGAATGCTAACTTAAGATGATATTCCTGTGATCAACATTATGCTGTCTATGTCGACATTTGTTCCTGTAACCATACACGTACTGTCCAAGTGTGCGTCCCATTAAATGTTATAAAAAGACCACCGTAGTTCCAGTACTTCTTGAATTCGAACAGTGTGAGTATGAGTGATGTACTACCAACCTGTCAACTCTATCGAATCATTCTACCATTCGCGTACTGACATTCAGATACACACTCATTGTTTACACTCACATTCTTGTCGGAGCCTCATCACGTTCCAGGACAAGATGACCTGTATGACCAAAACTGTGCTGGGTTTAATGAGTTGACAATCGTTACACTTTACTACACCAGTCCCAACATCTACATTTATCAACTGGTGGACATTCACGTCATTTAACAAATAAAGCGTGATTCAACAACTAGTAGCCAGTATGAGTTAACAACTATACAGAGTTTAACAACTGGTGTGCCAGCTTCCTGGGTCAACCTGCACAGTGACCATATTGAGAAGTAAACTACTGAGACCAGACGTTCCTTGGGGTCTGTTACGACACACAAATACATCAGCAGTACAACTCTACAGTGATGTCAGCGTGACCTGTCCTGTCGAGAGTATGCGGTAACTAGGTCAGCGTTTGTTGACATTTGGTTCGTTGGACATTTGCCATACAACTGACAGTGTTACACAGCAAGCTTGGTTGAAACATAGAACATTACACATCAGGACTGGAGAATATTTGACAGTGTTTGCGAAAGGAAATGTTATTGAACTGAGAAGTCCTACATCGATTGTTATCATTCACATCAACGATGGAGCTTCTATTTCTGTGTTGAATTTAAAATAATTAGACCAGAAGTATTTGTTTAATAAAGTACCACAGTACTGTACTATTAGGCAGTGTAACTGAGCCTTCTTTACAACACATTCTTTCTGCAACACTCTATTTACATCATATTGCCATACTATTTATGCAATTATGTATTTATGTTTAAATATTTATATGTGATATTTGTTTGTATCCAGCGGGTTGTTGTTTTGGTTGGGCGGTGTCACACAGCAGAGTATCCCACGTAATAGAGGGTCTGATGTGTGCGTTTCTATAGGTGCAATTTTCTTGATTGAAAATTTGCTGCGACAGCTGTTGCTATTAGTGTTAGCTGTGAAGACTGTACTCATTGTTGTTTTTGTAATATTCCTCTGTTCTTTAGTTTGTTTTGATTTGTTTGTAATTTGTTGGTCTACCCTATTCTATCTTTCAGTTCTATTCTCAATTTATATTTATATACTGTGGCGTTATTTGTATTTGTTATCCTCTTGCGGTTTATCTTTTATTGTTTTCCCATTTCATTTATTTCATTTCCGCAAATGTTTTCATGTTCTCCTGTATAACTGTTTTGTTTTGTGCCTGATCGACATACACTATTTAAAATATAGTTGATCATATAAATTGATGTACAAGAATCAACTGATAGTTAATTGCTATTACTAAAGGTACACAGTTGATGATATAAAACACTATTTCTGGTGCACTGCACTTATATTATAGAGTGAACCAGCAACTTATAGCTGTTATTATATAAGGATTTATACAAGACCTTTGTAAGGCTTGTTTCCCACAGTGATTGGGATAGTTAAGTACTATTTTCCACAGGTTACAAAGTTATCATACAAGGTCTTTGATTAAGACTAAGAAAGTGAATTTATTTACTTTTGCAAATTACTGATCTTATTAGACAAGATGTCTACTTTAGATTATTTTATCACACAAGGCAAGGTTCTTGATAAGACTGGTCAGCAATTAGAAGAATGGGCAGTTGCTCAATATGACAAAGCATTAGCTGCTGAAGAAAGAAAAGCATTGATTGAAGAAAAGAAATTAGCAGCTGAGGAGAAAAGATTAGAAGCTGAGGAAAAAAAATTACAAAGAGAGTATGAACAAAAGAAATTGCAGATACAGACTGATGAAAAAAGATTCCAGATGGAAATGGAAAAAGAGAAAAGAAAGGATGAAGCTGCTGCAGAAGAGAGAAAATTACAAGCTGAAGCTCAAGAGAAAAAAGCAATAAGAGAACATGAACACCAAAAAGAACTTTTAGCATTTGAGTTAGAAAAGTTAAAGTTAACAAACATAAGTGATGGTAATCAAGCATCTGGTGGTAATGGTAAACCCTTTACTTACAAGGTCAAGGTACCAGCGTTCAACCCTTCCAGTGATGACATAACATTCTGGCTAAATAGATTTGAACGCTCGTGTCGAGCACATAATGTGGACAAATCACAATATGCTAACCAGTTATCAGAAAATCTGAAAGGTGATTCTCTGACTAGTTTAAGTTTGGTTGAAGAGGCTGACAAAGATAACTATGATGTTATTAGGGCAGCCTTATTAAAGAAGTATCAGTTGTCTGAAGAGGGTTATCGGAAGTTGTTTAAGACAATGGTGCCTGAGGCAGGTGTAGAATTCTCAGAATTCATTGCAAGGACACGTCTTACATTTGATCGTTGGATTGAGCTATCCAAAACAGAAAAGACTTATGAAGCCCTTATGGACTTGATACTCAGAGACAAGATTATGTCAAGTATAAATAAACCTTTCCTCGAATTCTTACATGAGCGTAAACCTAAGTCTCTAAAAGAAATGGAACAGTATTGTACCCAATACGTCACTGCACATCCGGACGTAGCTATTAGCAACAATAAGGTTAAAGAAGGTATGCCAGTTGCTTCTGCAACACCATACAACCCTAATCACTCTCACAAATTCCAAGGACCTCAAAATAAGTTTAATAAAAAAGGTAACTATTACAGTTATCAGAACCAAGGTAACCAATCATTTCAGGGTTCTTCTTCGAATACCTGGAGAAGAGCTGACAGCCCTCGATTCAGGGGTGGTCATAATTACAGGAACTTTCGCAAAGGAAGTCATTCTAGAAACTATCCAAGTTTTCCTTCATGGAGACAACAAGATCATAATTACAGAGATACTCATTATAATGAATATGATGATAGTAACCAAAGGAGCTATGATTCAAACCCGAGTAGAGGTTATAATAGTGGAAACAATGATAAGTACAGAGGCAATAATAACAGAGGTAGAGCACAATTCAAAAAACATAAAGCTCATTACCAGGCGAACTCTGCACAGCAAGAGTCCCACGAAGCCTATAAACAAAATAAAGATAATGATGACTCTAATAATATGGCATGTGCCGCTTTTGATTTTGGGAGAGCATCTCAGTGCCCCCAATGCAAAACATTATTTGAGCCAACCACAGTGTCTACTTTAAGCTGTGGGCATCCTCTTCCCGCTCTTCCTGCGTCAATCGCGCATGATGGGAGAGGTTCTCTTGTCTTACACAAAGGTTTAGTAAATGACAATCCAGTCTCAGTACTTTTTGATTCTGGATGCACAACTATTGGGGTTAGGCAGTCACTCATAGATCCTTCTCATTCTACAGGCAAAGTAGTCAAATGCGTAACATTTGGCGGCACCATAGAGAAATACTCTACCGCTATCATTAGGATTGCTACTCCTTTCTTCACAGGAGATGTACACGCATGTCTTTTGCCGAATCCGATCGCTGATCTTATCATCGGTCGCATTCACGGAGTCAAAGAATGCACTCCGGAGCAAATTTCCGTTTGGGAAAATCAAAATATGCAATCTGCTAATGCGGTAGTCACTAGAGCTCAAGCTCTCAATATGCCTGAAACTTCATCTGTTGAAGATAATGAAGTGCATAACCAAGATGATCCCTTGGTAATTTCTCGTGACTCGTTTATAAAACAACAAGAAGAAGATCCGACTCTTAAGAAATTCTTCACTCTTGTAACGAAAGGTGATCCGAATAAAGATTCAAATTGTAAATCTTGGATTACAATGAAGAATGGCGTACTTGTACGTATGGTGCAAGACTCCACTAAGTCAAGTCATTCTCAGATTCTTGTACCCAAGAATTTGAGAGTTAAGATCTTACAACATGCACACGACTCTCAGTGTGCTGGTCACATGGGTTTTTCCCGTACAAAGTCAAGAGTTCTTGCGGCTTTCTTTTGGCCTTTTGTGAACAAGGACATACGGATCTATTGTCGATCCTGTAAAGTATGTCAAGAAGTCAAATCCAAAGGTCCTCGTCATGCTGCGCCTATTCAGGCTGCAGATATTCCTATTCGTCCATTCCAGAAAATGGCGATAGACATCATTGGTCCATTCAAGATCAAATCTGCTAGAGGACATCAGTTTATCTTAACGTGTGTAGACATGTGCACACGTTGGCCAGAGGCTATCCCTCTAAAGAGCATTACTACCGCTGACATTGCAGATGCTCTTTGGCTTATATTTTCTCGGCTGGGATTCCCCGGAGAAATATTATCAGATCATGGCACCCAACTGATATCGGATACCATGTCTCAAGTAATGTCTACTCTACAGATAGAGAGATCTTTGAGTAGCATCTATCATCCTATGTCCAATGGGATGGTCGAGCGACTAAATAGAACACTTAAGAACTTATTAGGGAAGATAACTGAGGATCATCCTCAAGATTGGGATAGGGTTTTACCCGCGGCCCTCTTCGCGTACAGAGAGGTCCCCAATGAACATACAGGGTTTTCTCCCTTTGAACTTGTCTTTGGCGCGCGACCGCGCGGCCCAATGTCTTTGCTGCATGATCTTATAACAGCTGACAATATTGACGATGACACAAAATCTTCTTACGAGTATGTCATCGCGCTGAGACAGAAGATTATCGAAGCATGCAAATTGGCAACGTCCTCTTCTGAATTTGCTAAGCAGAAGGCAAGACAATTTGCTAATAAGAAGAGAACTTTACGACAACTTTGTCCTGGTGACAAAGCATTTGTTTTGCTACCTTGTCGTGAAAATAGACTCCTTATTAGTTGGAAAGGTCCGTACGATATAATATCGAAAATTTCAGATGTTGACTACATCGTCGATATCAACGGGAAGCATAAAACCTTCCACATCAATATGCTTACGGAGTTCCATGAACGTCCTGACTATCTACAGCCTATTTTCCAGGCAACGGACGATTCTCATGTCAAACATGGTCATTACTCATCACTGTCTGTAATACAGGATGAGGAAACAAGTTTTTCGGATGTTAATCTTCCGCTTCCAATGATCCCACTTCATTCTAGTGAATCATGGAAAGACGTTACTGTTTCTCCTGATTTGTCTCTAGGAGAACGGCGACAAGTTTCGTCTATGTTACAAACATTTCAGGATGTCCTCACTGACATCCCTGGACAAACTCATGTCATTGAGCATGACATTGTTCTAACTGAACATACTCCAATTAGGGTTAGACCTTATCCTATCCCTATACATTTCCAAACACAGGTTGAAAAGGAGTTGGATGAAATGATAGATTTACAAATAATCGAACCATCCACTTCTGCATATTCTTCGCCGATGGTTATTGTTCGAAAAAAAGACAATAACATACGTCTTTGCGGTGACTATCGCAAATTGAATCAAGTTACGAAGTTCGATGCTGAACCTATGCCTTTACTAGAAGAGCTACTTACTCGTCTTTCTAAATCGCATTTTTTCACTAAACTTGATTTGTCTAAAGGATATTGGCAAGTTCCTTTAATCCATCGC
>JAMPIV010000423.1:0-66775 GCA_024509875.1 Oreohelix idahoensis
CACAGGTCATGAAGATTTGGCATGAATTTATTTTGATGGCCTATGCTCCCCTAGGTGCTAAAGGGTGGTGATGGTGATGCTTAGGTAAAACCTAAAGACCACTGAGGACATAAAGACCACCCAGGACATAAAAAACCACTGAGGACATAAAGACCACCAAGGACCTAAAGACCACTGAGGACATAAAGACCAAACAGGACATAAAAACCACGGAGGTCATAAAGATCACCCAGGACGTAAAAACCACCGAGGACATAAAGATCACCCAGGACATAAAAACCACCGAGGACATAATGACACCCAGGACATAAAAACCACCGAGGTCATAAAGATCACCCAGGACGTAAAAACCACCGAGGTCATAAAGACCACCGAGGACATAAAAACCACCAAGATCATAAAGACCACCCAGGACATAGAAACCACCGAGTTCATAAACACCACCCAGGACATAAAAACCACTGAGGACATAAAGACATAAAGAGGACATAAAGACTTATAAAGAGATCATAAGTTCACCGATATTTTCTAGATGTCCTTATTGGCACAATAAAATCTCTAGTTAGGGGCAAGTTTTTAGCCTCGCCTAGTTGCCTGCTCCTAGCTTTCTCGGCGGCACATGGTCTGGCTGTTTCTGGAGGTAGAGGTCAAGATATCCCCTTAACGGGTACTGCCAAAGGGGAGTGGATCGCCAGTCTTAATCTATACTAAGGCTCAGCTTTATGACGTAGGGTGCTGACGAATTCTCTTTTATGCTGCCTTTGTTTTCTCTAACTCACAAGTAGAGTCAGGACCCAATTTACAGTTGGGTAGACTGGTGAGTGACGTTACCATGTTTCGATCCCGGAACTCTGTAATTTTACCTCGAGAAGTAAACGTTCTAACTACTTTGCCACTCAGCGCTCTGTCTCTCGATGCATATTTATCATCACCCCCCCCCCCACCCCCCTTTTCCCCATGGTTTAGTTTGGTTTTAAGGACTATCTTTAGTGCACATGGAAAGCTCTATTTGTGCTCCAATCTCATTCACTAGATCACACAAGGAGAATCTCAGCACAGTGCACGAACTCCGTAGCACAGGTGAGAATCCCAGTGCATGTATAAAGGAATCACACATTCTATAAATATTTATGTGGTGGGTAAGTTTCTAATTGTTAAGTTTTACCTGGGCAGCGGCTTTGTGTTCTGTTCTTTACGATTTCCAACAGCCGAGGGATTTTTAACGTGCACACAGGACCTCCTAATTTTTTTCACCCTTATCCGAGAAGGCAAGGCAGCCCATCTCCCTATCCATGAGACCAAGGGGGAGTATCACATCATTAGGACCACTGATTCTGAAAAAAATGTCCATAGATTATTTTCCCTCTACTGGGAATCGAACCTGGTACCATCAGAATTCGAGGCGGATGCCATACCTCTTAGCCACTCCGACCCCATACCCCGTGATAGGTTCCTGGCTCCCTTAGTGGCGCCAATAGCACTATTATTCGAGTCAAGTTTCACTCTTATTCATAATGTTACATGTAAGATTTTTATATGTGCTCATTGTGACCTATTCTAATGTCGTCTCGGTTTTGTCGTACGGAAGGTTAATTATTTTATTTGGCCCTTCTGAGTATATAGAGTGGATGTCGAAAGGTACTCGAGAAGGTATAGAAATATATTTTTCACAGGTGGTAGAATTGAAAAGATCTGTCTCTGGAGTGATTAGGTAATCTCTTCCAGCCTATCCGTACGACTGTACTTTATTGCAAGACAGCTTTTATCTCCCTATCAAGAATAGATAAGTTTCTCTACACACACACAGCTATGTGACACCCAAACGTGAAAAAAAACTACGGATAAATGGGTATGGGTCTGACCAACACACAAAGGTAAGTTTTTGTACTTTATTATCATTATAACTCGACAACATCAAAATATCTAAAGGAAAAGATCAAAGAGTCATTTACATGCGTATGAAATAAAGTAGAAAAACGTGCACCCTCCCCAAATGGAGAAAAGAACCCTAAAATTATTAACCCAAAGGTTGTTGTTAGCACTCTGTTACAGAATGAACAGTATTGGTACTCTATGAGACCCAGTAAAATAAACAAACTTTTAGACAAATCAGATATATGGATAGTTTTCCCTCAAACAAGAAAATACTCGCACACTCTTGCAAACAGTGGCCACTCTCCCACTCTTATCTAATTGCCTGGTATTGTACGTCTGTAATATCCCTTGGTAATAGAATTACTCTTTGAATATATTATCTATTTTCATTTAATATTCTGTCACTCTAGTTGTCGCAGATCCAAGTTGGCCCCAGTCCGTCCCCAGAAATTAGTTAAATGATGTGAACGCCTAATATGGTGTTTCTCCTAGAAGTGTTATTACCAACAGTTAAAACTGTGAGAGTTCTTGAGGTTCACTCTTTAACGGAAAAATACTTCCAGTATTGGGAAACATTTGGTTGCTAAAATTTAATGTTCATATGATGATGATGGTTCTTCTATCGGTCAACTTGTGGCTGGTAATATATATATATATATATATATATATATATATATATATATATATATATATATATATATATATATATATATATATATATATATATATTCATTTGCTGTTCCGCTGCCGCATTTCCCCATTGTTCTTTCATTATATGTATTGTGTGTACCAACTTTCGCATTGAGGTCTCCCATTACTATAACAAGATCATATCTAGGTGTGTCTTCCATTTCTTTCTGCAGTTGTTGATAGAATTCATCCTTGGCCTCCTCATCGCTATCATTCGTTGGTGCGTAGCATTGTATTATTGTAGTGTTGGTGAATCTCCCTCTCAATCTTAATCTTATCAGTCTTTTGTTGATGGGTTTCCATTCCAGTAATGTCCTTTCTATTCCTTTCTGTAGAATAATGGCTACGCCTTCATTGTGCTGTCCATCCTCTCTTCCAGAGTAGAGTACTGTTTCTCCTGTTGCTGTTTTTTATATATATATATATATGGGTTTTGTAAGTCCAGTTATTCAAAAACCAAATTTGTTGTCCTCCAATACTCTCTGGCGTGTGCCCGTTCACAAATGAAATTTGTGACGCACAGCCAAGAAAAGGAGAAAATAACAAATCCAAAAAAGGAACAAGAACCAAAAGAAAAAAAAAAGACCGCGGTCCGCTTTTGTGATCAGGTCTGCAAAGAATACAAGAAACATTTATATAAAAATTATGCTAATCCTATTTCTACACACACAGACGGAGACAAGACGATCTCTTCTCCACTCCGTCAGTCCTGATTAAACTTAAAAGGCACACGGTGTTTCCTTACTCCTATCATTTAACAAATGCCGCTGGCGGCTGAGTTCAGACGGGTCTGAGTTATGTTAGCTCGCCCGCTCCTGCTCACCGGCGTCAGCGTACAATGAAAATTATTATTTAATCTCTCCATACGCGCTACCTAAACAATGATCGTCATTAAATAGTTATTAATTGTCGGCATCTGTTGGCTCTGCCGTATGTGATTAAAATAAAAGACACTATAACAAATATGCACAAATGAAATATAACGGTGTATTCTATCCTACACTATCAGTTTACTGTCTATACCGGTGGCGTGATTTAACATTTTAATAGAATATCTGGTAGGGAATCGCTACGCGTTACTTTATTTCACTCGTTTTACTAGCGAGAAAATCTGAGTGAAGGCTAAATGTTAAAAGCTATCACTTTTTAAAAACATTTGCTTTATGATCCTTTACCAGAAAATTTGAAAATGAAATCTCCACGAGAACTAGTAACAAATCCACACAAGGAAATAGTTTAAGGCTGCGTGCTAAATACTTCCGAATTCTGACTGACACTGACAATGGGGTTAAGAAAACAACAATATATAAATCATTTGGATTCTCTGATCTCTGAATGCGTTAATTTTGCGTTCCGGTGTAACCCCGAATTTCAGAAGCTAAGCGTATCAAGATAAAGGCTTTGCGGTCGGTCTTCTTCGAGGTGTTCGACCATCATCAAAAGACTTACTGTTCCCTAACGGGTTTCTCTGTAAGAATGCCCGCTTCTGAAGATCATAGAGCCCAGTCGTTTCTAACTTCCTCTGAGTATGAACTTAATAGGGTCTGTGTTTTTGTCTCTCTCAAGCTGCTTGCCTGTCTGAGAAGTATTGTGATTGACAGATGAGCTTCGCGTGAGTGGACGAGGTAAACACAGCCGTATTTGCTTCCCTGTTATGACTGCCAGGTCACGCAGTTTGTAAACGTTGCGTTAGCTCGTGTTAAAACAAAGAGGCGGGACAAGAAAGTAAGCTGCAGAAATAGACAGTGGGTATTGATACATGGTTTCTAGCTAGCAAATCAGAGGGCAGCTATTATGTGGCACTAAGCAGTCAAATTACTGTAGACTCTTTTTCCATTACACGTCACAGGTTTCAAGGTCAAAAAAATTATTTGCAGCCATTCAACTGGTTCATTTCATCACCACGTAGAACATAGTATTCAACAAAAACATACCAAGTCCACCTGTCCTGTGCCATCCGTTCAAGGCTTTTCCGTATCTTTTGTCCTCCTTTATGTCTGCGTTTAGTTCTATTTTCCGAATACTTTTTTGTCTTCCTCTTTCACGGGTTGCCTCCCCTTAGCTCTGCAGTAGTGGTCAACAGTGGCCAAAACTCAAGAGTAACTAATGTGGGTCTTCAAAGGTGTTTACCTTTGCACAAGACTACTCTTGGCAGAGTTGTAGGTAGAAGATAATGATGCTTCTACCGCAAGGGATTTTCATAAGATATTCAGACAGCGAGAACAATGCTGCATGAGCTGAGCAAATGTTAACTCTAGTATCTGCCGTCAACTTTTGTGAAGGAAAGGGTTTTCTTATAATTCGTTTACTCGTTCAAGCCCCCAGCTGAGTTAATTCAGCGAAATTCCTATTATTATTATTGTATAACTCTGTTTAAGTGTATTTAAGAAATTGTCTGTGACATACGGATGTAGTATATTCAAAATGATTAAATCAACTTTAGATTTGTATTTATACAGGTAATACATTTAATAATCAATTATGTTTTAACAGTTATAAAAATGAATAATTCCTTTTTGAAAAGTTATCATCACTGGGTGATGCTATTGCGTTAACAATTGAACAGTTCACGTGGCAGCTTTTGTGTTTCTACTTAGCTGCCAATGAGTTTGTCTGTTCTGCTCCAGGTGATGTTTGGTTCTGTGTAGATGGATGATTGGATCACACTAGTCACTGGTCAAGTTTGAAAGTTGTAGCACCTTCCAAGAAGTGTCAGGGAGTAACTACCAAGCTGGTCCCTTGTCTCTAAGACCCGTCTGATGATGGTGTCTAGCGTCGACTTCAGGCCATTTATACCCTTAATTGTTCCAGAGATAGTACACTCAGTTGGTACGACCAACTAGTGTCACAAAAGAAGAGAACAAATATCTTACTGAGTATTGTGGTTTCCTGACACACACTCATGTGCCCCCCTATTTTCATTTCACCGTCCCATCTACCTCAGAACGTTTACCCTCGTGAGAATTAATTTGAATCCCACTGAGCGGGAAAAAACATTCATTACATTTAGGTTGAATAGATTTATATTTACCTTTACATTGGTTGAAAAGGTTAATAATATTAATTGAAAATGTTTCCTTTTACATCTACCATGTTTGAAAATGTTAACAATATAGATCAAATATGTTTACATTTACATCTACACTGGTTGAAAATGTTAATAATATAGATTATGTACACTATTTCTTTCAACAGTCGCTCCCTGATCCATATGGAACTTGGGACTACATCTGCTTTTGGTTCTCTGTACGAATCTCCCAATAAATCAGTCACCAGCCCTGGCAGTGGTGGTTCATGAAATCAACATTCTATATGCTGAGGTTGCCAGCCTCAAATGACTTGGAAATCCAGTAGCAATTTTCCCACATTAATATTCACATGTCAATTGTCACGAAACTTCTTCCCTGGTATAACGGGCTAGATTTTGGGAAGCATCTTACTGTCTAATATTTTTTGTATAAATTCAATGGACAGTCTCACTCCAGACAGTACATACACAACTGAATAACTTGACAGAAGTCTGGATTACAGTTCCAAACATATAATCTTCACAGATGGCTGTGTTTTATTTGTATTAATTGACTTGTCCATGTTTGTTGCAGTTTTTCGTGGTTTAAATTTTTAACAGGATGGGGTAACCAGCCCCATGTCCAACCCTCCTTAGTCGCTTTCTAAGACATGCATGGCAGGGAACAGTGTTACTATTCTTTGCTCCCCCTTCGGGCCCCGGTAACACACGTGTGGATCCAACATTTGACCCCAGTGAAAAGCTGCTGACCGTGTTGACACAAGCTTGTATTGTGCGGACGATGAAAGAAGACTACATTGTCTGACCAGACATCTGTCTGGCGGAGGCATGCAGATAAAGGCGATAATTGGATAACCTGTCGGTGTAGACATCTTGGCGGAAGACATTTTGCCAGGAAAACATGGTCACAATATTGTGGGAGGCTGATAGGTGCAGCCAGAACAATATTCCGTCTTATAATAAAGAGGTCACGCGTGGAATTTTTAATTTAATATTAAAACACGCGAGGGGATATCTTGAATTAAAATTTCCCCACCCAAACAGTGCTAGAGAGATTTGATTTGTTTGAAGTGAGAGCCGGAATATACAATGAATTATATTGGAACATTCAGCGGAAACATCTGTGATTTGAGCTGAGAATGAGAGATATAATCTAGTGAACTCAGAAACACAGAACAGACAGCTTCGCAACTTCATACGAGCAACTCCCAACAGCCAGGAAGAGAAGGATTGGACCTAGAATTCCTATATCAAAAGTGACAGATTGACAGTATTTGGGCAACTCGGAAACCCTAAGAGTAAACCCAGATATACACATACACAGACTGTAAAACTTCAGGACTAGGACTTTATAAATACAAGACTGGAGACCTAGGAATTGGATCATCAGTCATAAGAGAAATAATATCCCAGACCAAGTGTATCGCAGAACACCCATCGAAGAGGAATTACTAGTTTCCCAGGCCAAGTGTATCACAGAACACCGTCATAATAGGAATTTCTCAGACGAAATTGATTCGAGAGCATATGCACCGAAAATGCTCGCGTCCATCTGAAAACCTGTGTATTCCCAAAAATGAAGGGTAAGTTGTGAACATTTCTATTACAAACGTGAATTTGACATGTTTTCTTGCTAGTGGATATATATGAGGCTGGCAACCTCAACATATGAAAATAGTATATTCATGAACCACTACAGCAAGAGCTGGTGATTATTTCTGACGTCGTGCGGGAAACCCGACAGCAGCGCGACCCCAGACTCCGACTGGAGCAGTGATGAGTGATGACTACATCATATGTGCCTCCAGTGTAACAAATTATCGTGTGAGATTTAGGTACCTTTTTCAATTGTAATTCAGGCAAATCATTACCGACGCACTTCAGTCGCAATTTCCTAGTTAACACCCAGAAGGATATGGGTGAATTTTCATCATATTCCCTGAGTTACACTGTGTGCTCGGGAATTTAATTCTTCTGAGAGGTTAACATTGGTGGGTGGAGCGCATGACAATGGGCCTGTTAGTTTGCTGCGAACAAATGTACTTAGCAGGCATTTGTTTCTTTCTATTTGTCTAAAGTTCGTGGTTACAAGCCATCAAACGATTTGTGGTACGAACGCCGCTAGTTTGAGAGAAAAGCATCCACCATAACCGCCTACAGTGGAAGAGAGTGTGAAGAAGGCTTTTGTCATCACAGAATTGATGAACCACAGCTACAGGACTCACTCTTACAAGCTAAGTGCTAACTAAAAGGCACCAGCAAAAAGGACATTTCAGTTAAACTTTAAGTATAAAGTTAAAATTCCACCTACATCTCAATGACGAGAACTTTATATCGATCAAAATTCCACTAATCTTTCCCTTGTTATTTTAACCTGTTAACGACTATTTCACTATTAAATTTGTTACCTGCTGTTTTAAAACTAAACAATAATAGTTTATATATATACTGAAGCAAATTAAAAACGCACTACTATTATATATACTGATGCCGAGAAGCTGGAAAAAAGTGTGGGAATGGATTTTCCTCGTGTTTTTCATGAGGTAGAGAGCGAATGGCTGCTGGAATGGAAAGTCCATGATTCAACCCACGGGTTTGTGTACAGACTACATGAAAACAATGAAAGTTACACGTGCAACACGATTCCCAACAGCTATGACCCTGAAAATGTGTACGCGTTGTGGCAGTATACTCGGTATAAAAAGGCCGTTGAGACAAAACACCCAGTACATGTGCTTGAAATGCCACGACTATCTGAAAACGACCGCCAACGAGCCATTGGGATGTTGGAGACCGGAATGAGCTCGCGGGCCATTGCCAGAAGGATGAATTGCCACCACAGCACTATTGTACGTCTCAATGAACGTTACGGAACCACTGGCAGTGCCCGGGATAGATTTCGGAGTGGCCAACCACGAGTTACTACCCCTGCGCAAGATCGTCATATTGTGCTGAGTCACCTAAGGAATCGTTCTCTCCCGGCAAGTCAAACAGCAAGAGCAATAGTGGGTAGACGTGGGCAAGTCTCTCGAATGACAGTCATACGACGACTCAGAGATACAGGCCTTACTGCAAGACGACCTTATGTTGGGCCAAACTTGACTCACAGACTTCGTCAGCAGCGCCTGCAATGGGCAGAGCAACATGTCAGATGGACTAGACTGCAGTGGAATGCTGTCCTATTCACAGACGAGAGCAGATTCAACATATCCTTTGCTGATGGACGTATGCGGATTTGATGATGGTGGGGAGAGCGCTTTGCAGATTGCTGTGTTCGTCAGCACAACCGATTTGGAGGTGGCAGTATTCACATATGGGGAGGATTCAGTTTTCACCATCGCTTGCCTCTTCACGTCTTCCGTGGAAATGTTGATGCTGTGACATATCGAGATGAGGTTCTGGATGCATTGGTTGCTCCTGCGTTCACAAATTATTCAGACTTGCTACTTCTCCAGCAGGATAACGCACATGCGCACACCGCATGCATTATGCAGCAATATCTACAGCAGCAGAACATTGTGACGATTGATTGGCCTGCCCTATCACCAGACATGTCCCCTATAAAACATCTGTGGGACGAGCTTGGACGCAGAGTCTACAGGCAAGGTTCTCCGGCTAATCTGCAACAGCTCGAAGCTGCTCTTACACGTGAATGGGACTCGATTCCCCGGAATTTCCTTCAGATACTTGTGCGTTCCATGCGGAGCCGCTGCCAAGCTTGTTTGCAAGCACACGGTGGACATATCAGATACTGAGGATAGTGTGAATGAATTTTTTTATTGGTTGCATTTTTGGTTTTCTCCCTTGCCTGCACAGAATGGAATGAATTTCATAACAATCAAATGTACAAATTAATGACCAGCATTGATTCATAGGAAAATGAATAAAGATTCCAAATATGTAAACTTGTAAACATTTATATTTACATTTCACACTCTGTTCCTTGATTATACAGGTGGTGCGTTTTTAATGTGCTTCAGTATATATATATATATATATATATATATATATATATATATATATATATATATATATATATATATATATATATATATATATATATATATATATATATATATATATATATATATATATATATATATATATATATATATATATACATACAGGATGTCCATAAAAGATTTTACAGGTTCGGTGGACAAGAACCTGTCGCAAATTAATTAGTCGGTACACATAGTGCAATATAGACGTGGTTGACTAAGTAAGTTAGCAGCTCATAGCTAGACAAAATGTCTACACTAGATTATTTTATCAAGCAAGGAAAAGCGCTTGGAATGGACTCGGATGAGTTTAAAAAATTCGCGACCACAGAATATGCGAAAGCCCAGGAATTTGAAATACAAAAACATCATTCTGAAGAAATGAAAATTCAGATGGAATCTGAAACACAGCAACGTCATGCAGAAGACAAAATAATGCAACTACAAATGGAAGCTGAAGAAAAAAATGCAAATGGAAACTGCAGAAAGAACAATGCAAATGCAACTAGAGGCTACTGACAATGAAAACAGCAGATTACATGAACAAAGGATTTTAACTTTAGAACTTGAAAAAATCAAGATAATGAATGGTAATGGTAAACAAAATGCTTCTGAGACTCAGACAGCCCCACACAAGAACCATTCTAGTTCTTTTAAGATAAGATTACCGAAATGTAAACCCAACGTCGATGACGTCCTATTCTTTTTGAATAGATTCGAGACAGTATGCGAATCACATAAATTGGATAAGTCAGAATATTGCGGTAAGCTTATGACATTGCTTACAGGAGAAGCATTGACAGCTGTGAGTATTTTAGAGGGTCCCAGTAAAAATGATTACAATGCTGCTAGAAGTATATTGCTCAGAAAATATCAACTGGATGAAGACGGATATAGGCTCCGTTTTAAAAATATTCTACCAGTGAATGGCAAGGACTTCTCCGAATTTATTACCACAATTAAGCTTACATTTAATCGTTGGATCGAACTTGCTGCTATAGATCACACTTATGATGCCCTTATGGACCTGATTCTGAGGGACAAGGTGATGTCCTCAGTTAACCCTTTATTTCTCTCGTTCTTGCATGAACGCAAACTAGCAAACTTAAATGCTACCGACCAAATCGGGCGTCAGTTTCTCACCGCTCACCCCAACATAGTCGTTAGTAATTCTAACATAAGGGAAGCGTTACCAGTAGCATCAGCTATGTCTTGGAATAATAACACCATACGTGCTAGATCACAGAGTGTTGATCGCAACTTTGATAGGGGATATAACCATAATTACGGTTTTCTCCAAGGGAGCCAATTCCGTAGCAATTCTCCTGCTCCAAAAGAGTGGAAATATTTCCAGGGATCTCAACATTTCCATGAAAATGACTCAGGAAATGGAAGACATGATAACTCCGAAAATAATTGGCAACATTACGGTAATATACTACTCGTCAAAAGTCAACGGCCACCTTATTATTTTCAATACACTTTTATATAAGCGCATAGAATGATTAAATGAAGTAAGTTTTTAGTACAAATTGGTGCAATATCTTCCTCTGACAGTCCTCTATGCACATTAAACATAAAGACAACTCATCGACAACCATGGTGATCACGTGCAATTTTGGTTTGCTGACCATAAATTCACATTTTTAATCTGTTTTTTCAAACTTCCGTAGAACCAAATAGGTGAAGTAATCGTGCTGATTTACATTCCCCGTGCAATGGCGACTTTTCGTGAACAGAGTTTACTCTTAATTTGTTTTACAATCAGCAGACTTAGGGTAGTTTCATCACTTGCAAAAACCATGCCACCGAGAAGAAGTCTGAACACCTTACAAAGAATGAGGGCTATAGCGTGGGTTGAAAGTGGTTCATCTGTCCGTGAGGTTGCTAGACGGCTTGCAGTGTCACACTCTACTATCCAAAGAATTTTGGAGAGATTTCAAGCCACAGGAAGTGTGGAGGATCGCCATCGGCCAGGTCGCCCTAGATGCACCAATAGACATCGAACAGTGACTTGTTCCACTCTAAGATGTCAGCTGAAACAAACTGTAAACGTTAATGTCAGTCAAAGCACCATTCGCAGACGTTTACATGAATTTGGACTAGCTGCTCGACGTCCTGCAGTCAGAATCCCTCTTACTCCTGCTCATCGCAGAGCCCGTGTTGCTTGGTGTCGCGAGCACATCCGACGGACAAGGCAACAATGGAGTCAAGTTCTCTTCACTGATGAATCTCGCTTCACTGTTTCATTCAATGATGGCAGGATTCGAGTTTGGAGACGACCAGGAGAGCGATTTACTAATGATACAATTCGTGAGATGGATCGTTATGGTAGGGGTTCTGTCATGGTCTGGGGAGGCTTCTACAGACACGGCAGGACCCCACTCTACATCATCCAAGGCAACTTGACCGGCCCAAGATACCAGAACGAAATCTTGAGACCAATTGTTCAGCCTGCTCTGGAGGCCATAGGTGGTAATGCCATCCTCCAAGATGATAACGCTTGACCCCATCGAGCTCGTGTGGTGAATAAGTTTAATCAGCAACATGGGATCATCAGGATGGCTTGGCCAGCTCATTCACCCGACCTTTCTCAGATTGAGCACCTCTGTGATGTCCTTGATCAAAGATTATCAACAAATCACCTCCTGTCAATGGATGTTGCACAGCTGACTACATTTCTGCTTCAGGAATGGCAAGCTGTTCCTCAGGATACTCTTCGGACCCCTGTGGACTCGATGCGTCTACGCTGTCTTGAATGCCTTGCTGCAAACGGTGGTCATACCCGATTTTGAAATGTCTATTTGTCCAATATCTATTGTGTGACTTTTGAAAGGTGGGTGACACACTTCACAGCTTCATTGCGTTTGAATGTGTGTTTCCATTTGTTTACGTGACATGTCAATTTGGTATTCAATAAACCTTGAGATGCAGCCATCCTCTCCCGACCCTTCCAGCATTGACGGCTCATGATGGTCCGGGTCACTACTACTACACGAGGGTTTGATAAACGACATTCCAGTGAATGTATTAAAAGACTCAGGATGCACGACCGTCGGAGTCAGGCAGTCACTTATACACCCGTCGTGTGCTACAGGAGATTCTGTAAAATGTGTAACGTTCGGTGGCACAGTGGAAACTTTTCCAACTGCCATCGTACACATCGCCAATCCATTTTTTACATGGCATATAAAAGTTTGTATGCTCTCAAATCCAGTCGCCGACCTTATTGTCGGGCGAATACACGGGGTAAAAGAATGTATACCGGAACAGATTGCTGACTGGGAACAGCAGTACATTCAAACTGAGAACGCAGTAACGACTAGAGCACAAGCTCAAGAACAATTATTTGTGAATGTTGAAACAAATCAAGAGCAAAATGATGATGATTTTAAAAAATGTGATGTCCAGGGAGTCTTTTATTAAGTTGCAACAAAATGACTCTTCTTTACAAAAATTTGTCCTGTTAGTTAAACAGAATGAGACAGAATGTGAAAAAAATTCTCGACACTGGTTCTTACTTAAGAATGGGGTACTTGTGCGGATGTTTCGTGATTCTCCGTCATCCGTACGTTCACAGGTTTTAGTACCTAAAGATTTCAGAGTTAATATCCTACGACATGCCCACGACTCTCAGTGTGCAGGACACATGGGGTTCTCCCGCACTAAGTCTAGGGTACTTTCGTCATTCTATTGGCCAGGCGTTACGAAGGATGTGACTTTATATTGTCGCTCCTGCACGACATGCAATGAGGTAAAGGCAAAAGGTCCTCGCCATACAGCTCCGATCCAAGCTGCTGACATACCTATACGACCATTTGAAAAAATGGCTATCGACATTATCGGTCCTTTACCAGTCATGTCTGCAAGAGGACATAGATGCATCCTATCTTGTATAGATATGTGTACTCGATGGCCAGATGCTATCCCTCTTAAGAGCATATTTTCTGCTGATGTAGCAGATGCTCTATGGCTAATTTTTTATCTCCTATGTTTCCCTAAAATATACTTTCAGACAGGGGTACACAGTTTATTTCTGAGACTATTTCTAAGGTGATAGCCATGCTCCACATCGATAGATCGCTCAGTAGTGTATACCACGCAATGAACAATGGTATGATTGAGAAGAAAAATCGCACCTTAAAGCAGTTGCTGTGTAAGGTAACTGGTCAATTCCCTCAAGATTGGGATAGAGTGTTACCCGCAGTACCTTTTGCTTATCGAGAAGTACAAAATGAACATACAGGATTTTCGCCTTTTGGGCTCGTTTTCGGGGCACAACCTCGTGGTCCCATGTCATTATTAAATGACTTACTCACTGACGATGATCTGAACGATGATACTCAGTTATCATACAAATATGTCATAGCATTAAGACATAAAATTACAGACGCATGCAGGTTGGCTACCTCCGCGTAAGAGTCCGCCAAAGAGAAGGCAAGACTCTTCTTAAACAGATACAGGTGTCTACGACAACTCTTTCCTGGTGACGAAGCTTATGTACTGCTTCCACGGAAAGATAATCGACTTCTCATTGCCTGGAAAGGTCCTTATAAAATTATATCTCGCATTTCTGACGTCGATTATATTGTCGACATAAACGGGAAACACAAAACCTTCCACACCAATATGTTGAAGGAATTTCACTCCCGTCCAGACTATCTTCAGTCTGTCTTTCAGGCTACTGAGATCCACCCTATCGTCTACATTGTTATTCATCTTTGTCAGTCATCCAAAAGGAGGAATCTACTTTCGCTGACGTACCTCTACCACTTCCGGTAGTTCCGTTACAATCAACGGAAACATGGCAAAACTTCACGATTTCTCCTAAGCTATCTGCTGAGAAACAACAGCAGGTTACTTCTTTACTTAAATCATTTCAGGATGTCCTTACCGACATTCTGGGTCGGACATCTGTCATTGCACATAATATCGTGCTAAACGAGGAAATACCTATCAGGGTCCGCCCTTATCCTATACCATTGCATTTCCAATCCCAAGGGGAACATGAATTAGATGACATGCTGCGATTAAACATTATTGAAACATCCAATTCATCATATGCTTTATCCTTAGTTGTTGTTAGAAAAAAAGACGAGAACATTCGTCTCTGTGTAGATTATTGAAAACTAAACCAGGTAACCCGCTTTGACGCTGAACCTATGCCAATTTTAGAAGATTTACTTATTAAATTATCAAACGCTATATTCTTCGCTAAGTTCGACTTATCCAAGGGGTATTTGCAGGTACCTCTAACCGAACATACCAAGCCTCTCACTTCTTTTTCTACTCCTCGGGGGCTGTTCCAATGGAACTTCATGCCATTTGGGCTTGTCAACGCACCAGCCAATTTCGTCCGGATGATGCGCAAGATCCTATCACATCGTTCGGATATCATCACATACATCTACGACATATGTCTTTTTAGTGACTCTTGGAATGATCACTTCACTGGTCTATTCTCACTTTTATTTACTTTACGCTCTCACAACGTGACGGCTTAACCGTCTAAAGCCTACATCGAGTTTAGTGAGATCTCGTTTTTGGGCCACCGTGTAGGCCATGGTCTCTTAAAATCGGAGGACCACAACATTTCCAGAATCTTGAATATCACTACTCCTAAAACCAAGAAACACGTTTGAAGCTTCCTCGGCGCGATCCATTCTATAGATGCTTCATCTCAAACTTGTCTACCATCACTGGCACTCTTTCTAGTTTGTTAAAGAAAGGGTCGCCAAACATTGTTCAATGGTCACAAGAGTGCCAGGCCACTTTAGATAAGATTAAATTATTTTCATCTGCACCTATTTTACGACTCCCAAACAAAAACATACTTTTTATACTTCGCACAGATGCGTCGTCTAGGAGAATCGGGGCATCACTCGTGCAGAACTACTCAGGAACACTTCTCCCAGTTCTTTACGTGTCTCGCAAGTTGACGGAAACAGAACGACATTACTCCGTGGTGGACCGGGAACTACTAGCACTTCTGTGGTCCATTCTAAAATTACAGAGATGTCTACTAGGTGCTCACTTTGTGGTAGAATCCGACCAGCGAGCTCTTACAGCACTCAAGAGCAAAGATTTGAAAAGTTCCAGATTTGCACGTTATTCTAACGGCTTACAGCCATTCAATTTCGACGTGAAAGCCATTCGTGCAACAGACAACGTCGAGGCAGACTTACTTTCATGTTGCCCACAAGAAACCACTGACACACTGGAAAACTTATCGTCTTGACACTCGTATTACTCCACTTTATGGGTGTCCAGCTTGCACTTCAACCTCATAAATGTACATGGATTTCTTTTGGAACTCCTAACTTTATCGTTTAGGATAATATGTTTCTTTGACTATTGTGTTTTTCATACACATTTCCAACAAACGTAATAAATAGACAAAGCTGTCATTAACTTGATAGTTAACATTATAAAATGATACGCCATGACACTTTTATTACAGTCATTTAGATTAGTAAGTGACAAATTTATCTTTGATTTGAACATTTTAGCATTTCTCATGTGATTATTTATCAAACTTTTTCTGATCATTTTCTAGCTACGTGGCTTAGTTTGACTATAAGGCATCCACAATACATGACTCCTACGATTATTGTGTTTAGAACGAATACACACTCGTCTTATAAATATAGATAGGTTAATTAGTGTATGGAAGCGCAACATTCCTTCCTGACATATTACAGGCGCAATACTAGAAACGCATTAGATTATAAGAATAGCTTATAATTTTAGTAGTTAATAGTATACTACTTAGATTCTTATTCAATTAGTATACCCTTAGGATGTGTTGTTTATTCACGTTTTTGAGTTAATCTGATTTTAAGTTCATTTTTTTCAAACTTGCATTAACATTGGGACGCAACGCAATTATTTGCAACGTTGACTTGATTTGTCACCCTTTTCACATTTTCAACATTTATGCTTATTCTTCATTTCATTTCTTTTGTTCTTTACCTCATCTATTGATATATAATACATAGTTGATCTATGTCAATTCTTCCATTCATCATATTCTTGAATTCTACATTAATTTCGTTCTACCAAGTTCATCTTGTTACTATGTTTATTCCAAAATTCACTGATTATAATATTCTTTTAGTCGTCTGATAATTGATTGATTGTATTATTAGGGATGTGACTGACCTCATTAGGTAAAGGTAAAGGATCCCGTTACACGCTCATTGAGGCATATTGGGAATATGGTGTTAGGCCCATATTTTCTTGACCGTCGGCACACTAGGGGTGATGTGGTCAGCATCACGCCGGCCGCCTTAACCTTCCCAGAGGTGCTTTGGTACCCATTTGTTGCTGGGTCGACCCATGAGCCGTTTGCGGCCTTAACAAATCCCACCTCATCTGGCGATCGAACCATAGACCACTGAGCTAGGAAGCCAGTGCACTAACCACAATGCTACCGCGGCTCCCCTCACTATAGAAAAAAAAAATCTTCGATTTTTTTGCGCGGGGTCGATGTGAATTGTTAAAGACGTTATATTCATTGAGGGTCAGATAGATGTTTAAAGCTTTCATATGTACGCCTGGGATTTTCAGTCGTGCATCTGAGCGCAGCAGTGATATTATTTGAAATGTTATTTGCGTACGGCCGTGCACCAGTATTAAACTAGGAATGGCGCAGTATGACGCATAGATGTGTTTGGATACAGTCAATGTCCTAGAGGCAGATCCAGTGATTCTTCGTCTTGAGCAGACGTTATTTGTTCCGTGGTCTTATCCCAAGTATAGGGAAGACACGGCCATGAAGTTAATTATAATCATCTGAGAGATGATGTTGTTAATCTTGTGCCAGTTATGCCAAGAATCTTTTATCGCCAATATTTAGCCAAAACCGGCTTATTGAAGTATCTAGCCTCACGTACATATACTCCAGTACCGTTACTGCAGAATTTCAGCCTGACCAGCTATGTCGGCTGTTAGTGCGTTCAGCCAACGCTAGGAGATATTTTGGATCGTGATTGAATATATATATATATATATATATATATATATATATATATATATATATATATATATATATATATATATATATATATATATATATATATATATATATATATATATATATATATATATATATATATATATATATATATATATATATATATATATATATATGCTCAAAGTTATTAACATGGTCATTCTTGTAAACCCATGCATCCTACCAATTCTTTGCCATAGAGCTTCCGCTAACCTTGATGTCTTCTTCTTCGTTCACCCTCAGATGTCAACTTGAACAAGTTCAAAGAAAGCAGTGGTCAGCCTGAGGCTGTTAATATCTCCGTAGATTTTCTACAGGAATGGTACTGGTGACGGCCATATGCGTTTTCTCTGTTCCTCATATGTTAGGCATCTTTGAAGCAGATGTTCGGCAGTCATTTTATCGTTGCCCCAGTCACACTCATCAGTAGTTCCTATCTTTAATTTGTTGAATAGATGGTATCTCAATCGGTTATGACCTGTGCGAAGTCTGAAGATTACCACTTGTTCGCTTCTGCTGAGCTGGTAATACGGATCATCTTTTGTGTGGCCTGGACGCTCTTCTTCCTACTTGTGCCTGTATTTTGATAAAACTCTTGGACTCCTCATAGGTTATATTTGTGTCAAGTTGAGGAAGTTTTCCCCCTTCCTTTGCCAATCTGTCAGCCTCTTCATTTCCAGGGATGTTGTAGTGAGAAGGGATCCACCGTATCACGACTCTTTTGTATTACTGACATAGTCTGTGAAGTGTTACTCTTAGGTCATCCAGTTCAGCATTTATTTGACTTTTCAGTGTTGTAATCACTGACAGCGCATCTGAGAAGATAACTACTGGTCTCTCTGAGCTTTCTTCTGTCATTAGAATTTCTGATGCAGTTTTTAAGGCCTCTGCCTCTGCTCTGAAGTTACTTGAAAATGTCCCTGTTGCGACTGCTATCTTTTTTTGTGTACCATTGCTTAAGCTCAGGAGGACTCCTCCACCCCCATCTTCTGTTGCATTAGTTGCTGATCAGTGTATGCATGGATCCAGGTGTTCCTTGGGTAATGTTTCTCTATATATTTTGTGGTTAGGACTCTCCTTTCTGTTTCATTTTGGCTGTTCTTTCTCTCAGTACCAGAAACCTTGATGTGATAGCGGCTAGTGCGGTCGGTCAACGTCCGTAGTGACTGTTATTTACTATGTACATTTTTGCCATGACCATGCTGATGAAAAATGTCTGAATTACTGATGTCGAAGTATCGTCCAAATAAAATATGTTTCGTCACTAACTTTGTGCAACGAGTCCAGCATCTCTTCGTTGCCAGTTGGTCATACTGTCTTGACCCATTCATCATCGTTTCCCAGTCTCATTGACATTAGCCAGATCATCATCATACGACAAAGTAACGGCTCACAGTATATTCGCGTCATCCAGAAGTACGTCGGCTACATTAGCAGGCCCAACAGACCAGTCAATACCAATGACACCTAAGAGACATAGCAATGGCTGTAACAGAAGTGGCGGCCAGAATATGGGAAAATTATTTTTAATTGAAGATGCATCCCACTAACTCTTTCGTCAATGTTCAAAGAAACGTCGAGTACTTATACGAGAAAACACCATCAACGACACCGCTGTATTTGAAGTTTACATTTTAACGGTCGACCTCACTGACCTCTACGTGGACAATCTGAAGTTTGGTTCCAGCCATAGCCTACTATTGTGATGGTCAACGTTGGATTTTTATTGTGGTGTTGTTATTTTAGCAATAAGTTCCAACTTTGACTTTGTGTTACAGTTTTCTCATATTCCGGTGTTCCGTGTTAAAATGGTAGAGTTTTCCTGGCCCTAAGCTCTTAATATGCTCAAACAAGGTCCGGTCTGGTAAATGAAATCTGCTGCTATTCTTAACTCTGGAAAGGTCTGGTGGTCTTCTTGACGCTAGGTGAATTTTCACAGTGTTCTAAACTAACAAAACTGTCAGGTTTTATTACACTTCGCTCCCAACACAATACTTTGCTACGATTTATGTAGGGACCAATCATGTATTTTGTTCTTCCTACGTTTCGAATGCCCTCCAATCGTTTAAAACCTGTGTGTTTTGGTGGGGTAATTTAAAATATTTCCACTAGGAAATTTCTATGAGTTAATGCAAAGGTCAAGTCTTCCCAATATGGAGGTGAGATTTCCGTACTATTCTCATCAATGATTACAAATAACTTCTTACTTTTATCTCAAGTAATATGTTCGTAATAATTCTGCCGGAAGCTTATTACAACCTTCCGACTGTCATGTGCGTGTCTGTAATCTATCCTCAAGCGGATGATTTATCGCCCGGCACGCCTTAGCTAAACACAACGCTCGGTTACCATACGAAATTGACTTGCCCATCTGGGTTTTTACCTGTGCCTAATCTTAGCAAAGCCGAGAAGCTTAAAGCAACATGACGAATTATCACCGAAGGGAGTGTACAATTAATTAGAAAATAGCTAATATCTGCTTGATAGAGAGAAAGAAATGTGCCGACCACGGAAAATTCACGTATTCAGTACTCACAACAAATATAACTGACTGCTGCCGAAGAAGAGAAGAGATCGACCCAATAATTCCGTCACACCATCTATTTTTCTTACCATGTGGATTCCAGAACACTGACTGCCTTGTAAAGCTAAGAACAGAATTTATAAATATGTGTCGTGTCCAAAGCCAGTGTTCTTTCCTCACCCCCTGGTCCCATGGTGCCTCTCTTGTTATTTTCTTCATTTCTACATTAGTAGTCTTGTCAAACCATTTCAATCCTTCTATTATTCGCAAGGATCCATTAATAAAACTATATAACTTCTTGACTAATGTTTTATTCTCCACCAAAGGCACTTATCTGGTATCGTTGAGATTGTCCTCTTTCCACACAAGCTGCCTAAGAAAATTCTCCAAATCTTTTGGCCGAATACCACCACCAACCAAGAACTGCTTACTCGGAGCAACCAAGAGAACATCAGTTCTATATTAGTGATCTTGGTATACCATTCACAATCCTTCTGTTCTACGCAATCACACATTTATAAAATTAAATAACTTCTTAGTTGTAATTTATTGTTCTGCTCTCTGTGTTTCAGAGCCATCAATCAATCAATACCCTTTAGCTCCCCAAGGAGCATAGACCTTCAACAAACACATACCAAGTCCTCCTGTCCTATGTCATCCGCTCAAGTTCTTTCCATGTTTTCCTCATCGTTTTCACCTCTGTATCCAGTTCTCTTCTCCATGTGTTTTTGTAGTCTACCTCTGCCTCTCTTTCCTTGTGGATTCTAGAACAACGACTGCCTTGTAATGCTATCAACAGGTTTCCTCAGTGTGTGTCCTATCCATCGCCAGCGTCGTCTTCTCAACTCTTGTTCCACTGGCCCCTGTCTGATTCTTGTCATCAGTTCCACATTTGTGACTTTGTCATACCATTTCAGTCCTTCTATTCTACGCAAGAACCCGTTTATAAAAGTCTGTAGCTTTTTGGTTGTTGTTCTTGTTGTTCTCCGTGTCTCACAGCCATACAATAGGACTGACTTGACATTTGAGTTGGAGGTCTTTGTGATGAGCTTGATTTTTTTAAAATTTCAATGCATTACCGAATGAAATGAAATTTATTTTTGCCTTTTGATTTCCTCAATTGGATTGTTTGAAAGGACAGTCAAGAACAAAGACATTTAGGAAGCTCAGCGAAACTGCGGAAAGGGCATCGTGCTGGCTGTGGAACAACCGCAACGGGCTATGGAACTCAGGACAGTAATTTATTTTCAACATAAGATTTACTTTCACAGTTGCCTCCAGCTGGCAGCGAGCAGAAGAGAAGTTGAAAGCTGCAACCAAGGGGGAGTGGGTTCAATTCTCTGCAAAAGACAACAAGAGGCTGACACTTGGGAGTCATGACCCAAGTGGGCCAGCCACGCTGAGAGTGTAATGGAGATTAAGGGGCCGAAACATTTGATCGACGAGGGAGGGGACAGCTTCTGATGATCAGATTGCTTCCTGTTGTATCGCTCTGCATAGAGTTTCCTATCATCCTCTGCTCCTCCAACCTTGTCCATATTGCAGCTAAGATCTATGTATGATTAAACATCTTGTAAAGATGTGTCTCCCATTGCATTCTGATTATCGGTATTGCAATTATTCTTATAACCTTTGTCTCTTGCCTCTTTGCATTTTCAAACGTAATAGCTGGGACTTCTATTCAAGTACATGCGCTCTCATTTTTTCTTGCAACTTTTTACGTTCCTGGGACAGGAGTGCCAGGTCATCGGGAAAAACCTAGATCGTCAAGCTGTTTGGTCAGAGTTCACTGAATCCATTTCTATTGGTTGATGTTGTTTTCATAATCTATCCCAGGGATTCTTACACTTCTTTTTGCTCATGGTCCCTTCGGCCTCCCTCGTAGTCGCTGTTAGCTGAAAATAGGTACTTTACCGTCTTACTGTAGATACCCTACAAATATGGCATGACCCCTGGGGATCAAATGGCCCACGATGAGAACCACTGATCTAGCCAAAAGCCCATGGCGTTCCTATATTGTAAGGGACCCCTTGCCACAAATTAGGTGTGGCCTTCCTTATGGATAAAACATATGTCAACAGCTATAATCACAGTGTGGCAGTTTACTTCTTCATCATCTCATAATTACCCTTCAGCTCCCCCAGGAGCATAAACTTTCAACACCCTCATGTTCTGTGCCATCCGCTAAAGATGTTTCCATGTTATCTTCATCCCTTTCATTTATCTCTCCACAAACTGGGACATGCTGTGACGTTTAACACTCAGAAATAAAGGGACGTAATAGGATGTACATAAATGTGTGGGTCCTTTCCAACCATTACTTTCAAGGGCCCACTTGGTGCTGGGTGCACCGGATGGTGGTTTCGTCAATACAATAGGCTAAGATTGCTGGAATTTGGCATCAAACATAAGGTTAGCAGGGATGGACGTATGAGAGGATGCATCCGTCTTGTATACAGCCAGCACGCAATTGGAACAGTTAGCATTCTTATCCTTCGACATATGCTGAGGGCGAGTGGGCACCTATGGGTTTGCCCGGGGGGAAATGATGTCGATTCTGGTCAACAATAACAATTAAAATAACCAGCATGCAGAGAAATTGCCGACAAGAGGCATCCCTGCCGCGCTCCCGTGATGGCTAGTATGAAGAGAAGTGGCGACAAGAGGCATCCCTGCTGCCCTCCAGCTCTTTTCTCAAAGGACTCATTAAGATGTCCGTCACGGAGTATTCTACTTCATGGCTTCATACATTTATTTCAGTGACTCGTTAAGTGTTCTAAGTGACTTGTTCCTAACGTTGTAGTCCCTTGTCATATTTTCAAAGTTGTCACAAGCAACATTCTCATAGCCATCGCTGTAGACTGGACTCGTTAATAGCTTTCTATGTAGAACCACGTTTGAACCTTCGTGTTGTCTCAACCGTTTCGTGATTGGCTTCTCCAGAAAGGAAGGTAATCAGGCAATAAATAAATATAGGATTGGATGAGATTCTCATTTCTTGTTTTTATCATCGGCTCAGCTGCCAGACGAAAGGAATCTTAACAGGGCAGGAAAATGTGTGTAGGGCTCACCCTCACGTCACGAGCTAGATCAAACGGAAGATCAATCTCACAGAAACCCCCGGGACGGTCTCATTCATTTACACTTTAAATCTTCTCTATGAATATAATTAGCTGTCTCAATGGCGAAACGGGGAAAGCGGCGGAAGAGTGACATGGGGTGGGGGAGTCAGTAATGAAACGCTGACCTAGGAGAGGATTGTGGTTGGTACGGGGGGTATGAGGACAGGGATTTTGTTGTTCTTGTTGGGTTGTACAGATTAAGATGGATGTTAGACCAGCTAGTGTTTGGTGATACTGGAGAAGTGGGCGTAGAATTGCGTATTTTGTAGATTTCCCCTTTCTGTGTCTCTTTCTCTGTATTTTATGATTTTCTGTCTCTCTACATCACTTCTATCTGTCGGTTTCCTATTGTTTGTAGTGCTTTTTACTTATTATAGTTTTTGTGGTGGAATTGTTCTGAATATTTTTATGTTGTTTAAAAAAAACACGCAAGAGTTATTGGAGAGGTGACAGGTTGTTGTTGAAAAATATGTATCCCTATATAAAGAATTGTTTTATCCTTTCACTGACTAACGTTATTACGTAACATCTTTTTCGCACTAATCTTTCGTTATGACGCATTTCCGGCCCCCGGGAGGGGGGAGGGGGGGTTGGGAAAGGGGGAGTGAATTGCGCACCTGTTAAAACAACGCGCAATTTGTTTCTGTCCTTGAGAATGACAGATGTTTGATTGTGGACACAATTTCTTGAATTCTTCCCCAATACTTAATTCCAGTGAATATAAATAAAGAATGGAGTTCGTTACATTTGCAGTAGCTCGGCCGATTTAGTCGCTCACGTCGATGCTATCTTAAATAATGATTCGAACTCGGATGTAAAAGAAAGTTTGTTTTGAATTTTTTTTTTTTTTTTCTAAATATGTACCACGGCAAGATTAAAAAAAAAAAAAACTATCCTTACATTTATAAAACATGCTGTGATAAAGCAGCTGTTAATTAATAATTCAAATTCCAGTCTAATGGTTTTTTTCCCACTTCTCTCCTTTTTTTAAAGCGTTACTCCATAGCTTTATAACAATGTATCCAGGTAAATGACCACAGCAGCAGAAAAATAACAACGTACTTATTTCACGCCATGTTTAGGCGGGTGTCTTACTCGTAATGTTATGTTCGTGTTTAAAAAAAAAAAAAACAACAACCTAGAAAGAGGAGAGATTTTTTAGAACATGGATTTTGTACACCCCGTATCGTTGAAATTGTCCTCTTTCCACACCAGCTGCCTAAGAAAAATTCTCCGAATCTTTTGGCCGAATACCATCATCAACCAAGAACTGCTTACTCGGAGCAACCAATAGAACATGCACACCATCATAACTGGCAGACGCTGGAGTTGGGTTGGCCATGTCCTCAGAAGAGACCCCGATGCCATCACAAGAACAGCTATGCTATGGACCCTGGAAGGAAAACGAAAGAGGGGCCGACCAAAAATAACTGTGGAGGCTGAGATGCAAAGAGTGAATCAGAGCTGGGGCACTGTACGAAGGATGGCTGCCGACCGAGCAAAGTGGATGCAGTTTGTTGCCGCCATACAAGACGCCAGAAGGCGTGATGGCCACTGACCGCCTTGACTGTCGGCGGTTAAGGACAAAGAAGAAAAAGAACCGATATCGTTAATGTACATGTTGTCAAAAACTGTGCGCATTTAAATACTTCAAAGAATGAGACAATTTATTCCTCAGGCAACTCTAAGAAGCGACTAACATAAGGTTGTGGATGGTGCTGGCAGACTCGTCATATCAAAGTAATCGGCACAGAAACCACTGCTACATGTTTTGATGCGGGCTTCCTGCAAAGGAAACGGCTGCAATGGTAGCTCCACGAGATAAGAGAAATGATGGTGATGATGATGATGGATTGACGTCCAGACATTCCTCTCTGACAAAAAGATCCTTACAGAACAGGAGAGAGAGAGAAAAAGAGAGATAGAAAAAGAGAGAGAGAGAGAGAGACAGCGAACGAACTTTATTTTCAAAAGGTTTAGAATTGGGCACGCAGGCCCGTCTGATATTCTGCCCTTCCTTTCTCTCGTCTTTTATACTGAATACACTTATTCTCACATACATTTTACATTTCAGTTTATCGTTATATCATTATCGTCGTTGTCGTCACCACCATCATCATCGTCGTCGTTATCACCATCTTCATAATCAGGATCATTATCAAACTGACCATCATCATCATCGTCATCACCATCATCATCATCCTGATCAGGATCATAGTTATCACCACCATCATCATCGTCATCACCATCATCATCATCTTCGTAATCATCATCATCGTCGTCATAATTATAGTTGTCGTCATCATCGTCATCATCAACATCATCATCGTCATAATTATCATCATCGTCATCATCATCATGATCAGGATCATTGTTATCACCATCATCAGCATCATCATCGTCGTCGTCATCATCATCATCATCATCATCATCATCATCATCATCATCATCATCATCGTCATCGTCGTCGTCATCATCATCGTCGTCATAATTATCATCGTCGTCATCATCATCTGGTTTTCTTGTGCATCTTTTTCTATCTTTTCTCCAAATTCTTCCCAGGACTTCTGTTTTGCTGCTAGCACCTTGTTCTTTGCTTCTGTTCGGAGTATCACATGTTCTCTATATTTCTCTATTTGTCCTGTTGTGTTTTTAGCTCCTAAGTATTGTTTCCATGCCATTTTCTTCTCTCTTATTTTCTCTTAGATTTCCTCTGTCCACCAAGGTGTCCTCTTTCTCTTGTTCCCAAGTCGGACTTTACCACATGCTTCTGTAGCAGCTGTGTTTATGATGTCCTTGAATTTAAGTCAGGGGGTTTCCAAGTCACAGGTTGTTCTTCTGTGTTTCTCACCGCTGTAGCAATAAGCTCCTAATATCTGGTCTTAATTTCTGGCTCTCTCAGCTTGTAGGTCTTAATGCTCATTTCTTCCGTTTGTTTACTTGGTTTCTTGCGTGATGTTGGGCAGTTCCTAGGTTGAGCAACTCTTTCAGTTGTTATTTTGATTGCAAGCAGGTAGTGATCACTTCCGATCTCTGGCCCCCTCCAGACTCTAGCATCCCGGACATATTTGAATGAGCTCCTCCTAGCAATGGCATAGTCGATCACTGACTTCTCATTCTTTGTTGGTTCACATCTAGTGTATGCATGTATGCGCTTATGGGGAAACTTTGTGTTTGTAATGATCAGATTCTGCTCACTGCAGAATCTAGGGAGTCGCTTTCCATTGTTATTGAGAGTATCTTCTCCATATCTTCCGATAACTCCACCCCATCTAGCATGGTCATTTCCAACTCTGGCATTGAAATCTCCGTGCATGATAATTTTGATAGACCTCTACACCTCACTGCAGAAGGGGAACGACTAAGTAAATAAGTAAGTCATCATCATCATCGTCACATCATTATCATCGTCGTCATCACCATCATCGTCGTCATCATCACCATTGTCATCATCACCGTCGTCGTCATAATTATCATCTTTATCATCATCATCGTCGCCATCATCATCATCATCATCATCATCATCATCATCATCATCATCATCATCATCATCATCATCATCATCATCATCATCATCATCATCATCATCATCATCATCATCGTCATCATCATCATCGTCGTCATCATTATCATCGTCATCATCAACATAATCATCGTCATCATCATCGTCATCACCATCGTCGTCATCATCATCATCGTCGTCATCATCATCATCGTCCTCATCATCATCATCGTCGTCATAATTATCGTCATCGTCGTCATAATTATCGTCATCGTCATCATCAACATAATCATCATCATCATGATCATCGTCGTCGTCATCATCATCATCGTCGTCGTCATCATCATCATCGTCATCATCAACATAATCATCGTCATCACCATCATCTTCGTCATCATTATCATCATCATCATCATCATCATCGTCAAAATTATCGTCATCGTCATCATCAAAATAACCATCGACATCATCATAATTGTCATCGTCGTCATCATCAGCGTCATCAACATCATCGTCGTCAAAATTTTCATCATCATTATCATCATCATCGTCATAATCATCGTCGTCATAATTATCATAGTCGTCGTCATCATCGTCATCATCACGATCATTATCATCATCATCATCATGATCATCATCATCGGCGTCATCAACATAATAATCGTCATCACCATCATCGTCATAATTATCATCGTCGTCATCTTCATCATCGTCGTCATCATAATCATCGTCATCATCAACATAATCATCGTCATCATCATCGTCGTCATCATCATCATACAACAAAGCCAAGCTGACTCACGCAATTCTATCAAACAATGCTCCGCCGTACCTACGATCATTGTTTCAAACCAGTAGAAGAGAGGGACTACAATTACATCAGTTACGTCTGCCCAAACCTAGGATCGACCTGTTCAAACAGAGTCTAGCCTACTCTGGAGCCTACTTATGGAACAGCCTTCCACACCACCTAAAAAGCCTACCTACACAATACTCATTTAACAAAGCACTTTTCAAACACTTCCTAAACACTAATTATCTACCCCCATAGAAACATCATTTGCCTGTCAACATCTCATCCATAGGTCAACATTTCTTTTCCTCTTCCGCTCGTTTTTAATTTTTTGTATTGAGGATTGATGACACATTCAAAAATACTACAGATTAGACGTTTTGACCGCATAAGTGAGTGTCGGTATACATAACTTATTTATTTATTGTTTTGTTTATAATATTTTATTGTTATTATTATTATTTTTCTTCAGTCACTATCTTGTTAAAAAAAAAAAAAAAAAAATCTACTCATTTTTTATTATGATTGTATACTGTAAATGCATGCTGTTATGTTAACTTTATAATGTTGCATGCCTTTAAATTAATGCTTAAAGTAATATGTGGGAATAAAAGGATATAGTATGCAAGATTAATGAGAGTGAAAGGGCAGAATGTTAGACGGGCCTGCGCGCTCAATTCTTAACCCTTCGAAAATAAAGTTCGTTCGTTCGTTCGTTCGTTCGTTGTCATCATTATCATCGTTGTCATCATCATCATCATCATCATCATCATCATCATCATCAGGATCATTGTTATCACCATCATCATCATCGTCATCGTCGTCATCATCATCGTCATCATCATCATCGTCAAAATTTTCATCGTCGATATCATCATCATCATCATCATCGTCGTCATCAGCATCGTCTTCATAATTATCGCAGTCGTCATCATCAACATCATCATCGTCATCATCGTCATCATCATCATCACGATCATTATATCATTATCGTCATCATCATCACCATCATCACCATCGTCGTCATCATCATCATCGTCATCACCATCGTCGTCATCATCATCAACGTCGTCATAATTATCATCGTCGTATCATCATCATCGTCGTCATCATTAACATAATCATGGTCATCACCAACGTCGTCACCATTATCATCGTCGTCATCATATCATCGTCATCATCATCATCGTCATCATCACCATCGTCATCATTATCGTCGTCGTCCTAATTATCATCGTCATCATCGTCGTTATCATCATCATCATTGTCATCATCATCATCGTCGTCATCATTATCATTGTCGTCATCATTATCATCGTCATCATCAACATACTCATCGTCATCACCATCTTCATCGTTGTCATAATTATCGTCGTCGTCATCATCATCATCTACATCGTCATCATCATCATCGTCATCATCATCGTCGTCATAATTATCGTCACCATCATTATCATCATCATCGTCGTCATAATTATTGTCGTCGTCATTTTTATCGTCATCATCATCATCTACATCGTCATCATCATCATCATCGTCGTCACTTTCCTTTTAGCTCCTTGCAGCATGGGCTTACTGCCGCAGCTGGCCACCTCACAGGAAGCCTGTCCCCTAAAATATTCATATGCTCTGTCACGGAATCGCCTCCCCTGCTTTGCAGTTGTGGTCCAACAGTGGCCAAAACTCAAGAATATCTAATATGGGTCTTCAAAGGTGTCTACCTTCGCACAAGATTATTCTGGCGGAGTTGTAAATAGAAGGATAATGACCCTTCTATCTCAAGGTAGTCTTCATAAGTTATTTCAGAAGTCAAGAACAATGCTGCGTTGGGCAGGGCAATCGTTAACTTATATCTGATCCGCCGCCTTTCATGAAAAATTAAGCAATTATTAATTTCAGCTCGTTCAAGCCCCCACCCTGATTTACTCAGTGGAATTCTTCTTATTATGGTATAGCTCTGTTTAGAGTGTATTTAGTAAATTGACTGAGACAAACATGCAGTACATTCAAAATGATTAAATCGACGTTAAATTTGTATATTTACAAATAACATATTTAATAATCACTTGGGTTTTAACAAGGTTTTCAAAAATGAATAATTATTTATCAGAAAAATTACCATCCCTGTGTGATGAACTGGTAGTTTGTAAAGGAGGTCACTTGACAGCTTTTATGTGTTGTTTAGCTGTCAGTGGCGGTTCTGCTCCTTCTGGTGGTTTGGTAGACTGGGTCGCTGATCACGCTCGTCGCTGGTCAAGATTGTAGTACGCAGCACGTTCCCAGAAGTGTCAGGGAGTGTCTCAAAAGTTGGTTCCTCATCTTTAAATCCCGTCTGATGGTGGTATCTAGCTTCGACTTTAGGCCACTTGTACCCTTCTTGTTCTAGAGATAGTACCCTCAACTGGTACCACCAACTAGTATGGTAAAAGAATAGAAACGAATACCTTCTGAGTATTGAGTTTCCCGACACATACTTATGTATCCCCATCTTCCTATTCCACCACACCATCTACCTCAGACTTTACCCTCGATGCGAATTAAGCTTAATCCCTCGAGAAAAAACTTTCTTTACATTTAAAATGAAAAATTTTATATTTACTTTATATTCAACTGTAAAGGTTAATAGTATAGATAGAATATTTTTACATTTACTTATATACTGGTTGAAAAATGTTCACAATACAGATTGATTATGTTCCCATTTACATCTCCACTGATTGAAAAATGTTCACAATATAGATTGAATATATTTTGAGAACCTTCTCAATAGACCAGCTCCACAAAATCCCTCAGACATGCAGCCAGCAGAAGAAGAGGTACAAATTAACTGTGAAAGACCAACGAAGGAAGAAATAAAGAAAGCCATAAAGCTTCTAAGAGATGGAAAAGCGGCTGGATCAGATGGCATTCCAGCAGAGGCCATCAACGCAGATATTTGTGATGGCATCGGGGTCTCTTCTGAGGACATGACCAACCCAGTTCCAGCGTCTGCCAGCTATGATGGTGTGCATGTCCTCTTGCTTGCTACGAGTAAGCAGATCTTGGTTAGTGATGGTATTTGTCCAAAAGATTCGGTGAATTTTTCTTAGGCATGTTGTGTGAAAAGAGGACAAATTCGACATTTCCTTCTCTGTAACTCTCCAGCATTCCGCACCATAGAGAAGCGCAGAAAGCACACAGCTCTGATATAATCTTAATTTTGTGCCTGTGCTGTATTGGGAGGACTTCCAGATGTTGTTTAGGCTAAAGAAGGCTGTTCTTGCCTTATTCATTCTGATGTTGATGTCTTTGCCTGCCCCGCCGTCTGGTGTTACTATGCTTCCTAGGTATGTGAAGGTATCTGTCAGTACCAATTTCTGATTCCTTACTGATATGGGCTCAGGGTTGCTCACATTGAGCGTCATGACCTCTGACTTCTTTAAATTGATATTCAAGTTGGATTTGTCGACTACGAAAAGGCATTTGACAGTGTAGACAGAGAATCACTTTGGAAATTGAGGAGGCATTATGGAGTTCCCCTGAAGATCATTAATTTAATAAAGAAAACATATGAAGACATGACATGCAGAGTTCTTCATGAAGCACAGCTTACCAAACCGTTTGCCATAAGAACGGGAGTGCGACAGGGATGCCTCTTGTCTCCATTTCTTTTCTAACTAGCAAAAGACTGGGTTATGAGAACATCAACAACACACAACAGAAATGGAATCCAGTGGACTAAGCAGTTGGATGATCTGGATTTTGCTGATGACTTTGCTCTTCTGTTCCATAACCGTAATCAGATGCAGGACAAATTGAAAACACTCGATGAGAGGTCACAGCAATTGGGTCTGACAATACACAGGGAAAAGACAAAGATAATGAGAATAAATGCAGGTAATGATAACAGGGTTGAACTTGAAGAAACACCAATACAAGATGTAGAATCGTACACATATCTTTGCAGCAATATAGACAAAGTTGGAGGGATAGACAGTGATATCAAAATAAGGATACAAAAAAGCAAGAGGAGATTTCATTGCATTGGGAAATATATGGAGATCAAGAGAAATCAGATCCAACACGAAAATAAGAATCTTCAACACAAATGTGAAGTCAGTCCTATTGTATGGCTCTGAAACATGGAGAACAACAAAGACAACAACCAAAAAAGCTAGTCTTTCATAAATGGGTGCTTGCGTAGAATAGAGGGATTAAAATGGTATGGCAAGGTTACCAACGTGGAACTGATGATAAGAACTAGACAAGTGCCAGTGGAACAAGAGATGAGAAGAAGACGATGGCGATGGAAAGGACACATACTGAGGAAACCTGTTGATAGCATTACAAGGCAGTCCTTGTTCTGGAACCCTGAGGGCAAGAGAGGCAGAAGTCGACCAAGAAGCACATGGAGAAGAGAGCTGGAAACAGAGATGAAAATGATGAGGAGAACGTGGAAAGAACTTTAGATGATGGCACGTGACAGGACTTGGCATGTGTTTGTTGAAAGCCTATGCTCCTTTAGGAGTGGAGGGTTATGAATGAATGAATGTTTTCATTTACATTTACGCTGGATGGAAAGCTTGAAAACTTTCATTATTTTTAAAAAGTGAAAATGTTTACATAGACATTTACACTAGTTTATAAATGTAAATATAATTAGAATGTGCATCATTTCTTTAATCTTTCCCTCCCTGCTCCATGTGGAACTTGGGACTACCTATGATTTTTAGCTGTTAATGTGACTTTTCTTCACTGTGACACTTAATTTTCCTGTCCTGTCAACAGGATGAGCAATAATGTGCTTGTTGTGACTCTTAATGTTCTCCTTGTGTTTTTCTTCAGATCCGGTTTTAGCGATCGTTCACCAAGTACTTGCGTTTTATCTTGCATCTGATTTTGGTTAATGGACAGAAGAGCCAGTTCGTTGGATGTACTCATTTAATGATGAAAACTGACAGATACCAGGTTTAAAAAAAAAAAAAAAAAAAAATAATTTTGTTCGTTTTGGCATGGCGCGCCCCGTTCAATTTAGACACAGAATATGTCGGTTATATTAAGGCATGTCCAAATATAAAAGACCTTGTGGTCTAGATTCCGGTGTCAAATACAAGTGAAACAGATGTGAGGCAAAGATGTTGGTGCTGACTTGAGAAGACTCACGACGTTTGATGAACGGAATTTCTGGAAACTCCTGTCCGTGAAATGAAGTTGACTAATAATAATAATAATAGCCCCTTCAGTCATAACTGACTATTGGAATGCGCCCCTGAGGTGGCAGCCCACAGCTGCTTATTTTCCTGGTGCTCCTTTCGACGTTTTCTCCTCACCTCTGCTTCTTGTGTTAGCCTCCCTTCGCCAAATTTGAGGTGGTGCCGTGTTGACTAGCTAAACGTAATCTTGTGGTCTATTTGTTTCTTTCGTTTAATGAAGTCACGACCCTTTTTTGCATTTTCGAAGACTGCCAGAACTAGACTGAATCTGCAAATACAGTTTAGAAAGAACAAGACTTATGATAGGAAACTCTATACAGAGCGATACAACAGGAGGCAATCTGATCATCAGAAGTAGTCCCCCCGCCGAACAAGTGTTTCGGCCCTTTATTCTCCTTTACACTCTAAGGAACTACGAACTGGAGTACAATTCTGCGGGTACTGTTTTTATAAGAACTGCTTCAAAGATGCCCAACATGTGAGCAAAAATGAAAGCACATATGACCATAACCAGTACTATTCATAGAAAAACTCTATGGAGATACAAATAGTCTCAAGCCGACCACTACTTTCTTTGAAAATATTCAAGCAGACGCATGAGAGTGTACGAAGAAGGATTAGAAGAATTGTAATATTACCTCGGTCACACGTCAATGTATATCAGTCCTCTCCTCAACCCGCCAGCCCCTTCAACTTTCCTGTAAATGTCTGTTTCCCCGGGCCAACAGCAATAGTGGCCTACTCTACCATAGCCTTCATCTAGATTAGTCAGCTGTCAAGTAAATAACCCCTGAATTGCCCGGGGGCTCGGATCACTGTCCGTACGCCCCCTGCCTGGGAAGAACCAGCGCCATCTCAAAATATGGGGACCACAAAGCATAGATATATCAGAATCGTTTTCTGTTTAAAAAAAAAAAAAAAAAAATTATATCTCGTTTTCGCAAGGCGCGTGCTGTTCAACCTAGTCGCATATATTAGGGCGCATGTCAAATATAAGAGACCTTTAGGTCTGGTGACGTTATAAATATCAAAATCTAAAATGACTTTCGCACGGACATTCAAATACGGAACACTGAAAATTGCTATCTTTACTTCTTACCACCTCCCCCCTCCCCCCGTTTTATTCCTGACAAGCCGCCTAACCCCTCTGTGCAGGAAAGAATCTCTGACTAAAGCCAAAGACATCTTCAATCAGTGAGTTATTGCGGAATGAACAGGGACAGATCGATTAGTGTCCCACCGTAGTGGACTTCAAACCGCCATTTCTTCATGCACGTCGATCACGTGATGGTGTCGCAAACGTCATATTTTTACATCACGTGAGATGATGGTTATTTTATTTTTCTTTCCTTCTCTATGTTTTTACTTCGGCAAGATAAATGGGTACTTGTGTAGAACAGAAATATTGAAACAGAATGACAACATCACCAATGTGGAACTTATGATAAAAACCAAACAAGTGCAAGCGGAACAAGAGACGAGACGTAGACGATGGATAGACCACACAATGAGGAAGCCTGTTGCAGAGGCGTCACTAGGGTTGGTGTCACCCAGTGCGGTAACTTATGGTGTCACCCCCATGGACCTCCTCCCGTACCAGACCATACAGAATCCTTAGTAATGTTTTTTGTACTAATGTTACTAATAAATGCATATGGAAATGTACTCACAAATGAAATAATAAAAAAATAAATAAACAGGAACAAATACACAAGCATTTCAGCACTTAGGGAACATCTCGACAAAATCATAACTTTCCTTTCCTGGCCTTCAAAGCTGGGAACGTGTGAATCCTTCATCGAAATCAATGCGCATGCGCATTAGAAGGTTCAAAAAGTAAATTAGCATAAAGTTTTAGCCTTGTAGGTATATTGATACAGTACATGTAAGCTGGGCTTACGAAAAATGTTTTTGTGGTTATAACTAACTACAGGGTTATTTTTATAAAAAATAATAAATTTCTGCTGAAACACTGCACAAATATTTTATAGACAGACATTTTGGTGTCACCCCCTCAGCTGATCACCCCCTCTGATTGTGTCACCCGGGTGTGGTCCGCACCCCCTAGTGACGCCTCTGGCCTGTTGACAGTATTACAAGGTAGTTCTTATTCCGGAATCCCCAGGGCAAGGGATGTAAAGGGAGACAAAAGGAACACATGGAGAAGATAACTGGAGACAGACATGTAAAGACCTTGGGCTGATGGCACGTGACAGGAAGGCAAGGCATAAGTTTATCGAAGGCCTATGTGTTAAATCACGTTTTATTTGTTAAATGCCGTGAATGTCCACCAGTTGATAAATGTAGATGTTGGGACTGGTGTAGTAAAGTGTAACGATTGTCAACTCATTAAACCCAGCACAGTTTTGGTCATACAGGTCATCTTGTCCTGGAACGTGATGAGGCTCCGACAAGAATGTGAGTGTAGACAATGAGTGTGTATATGAATGTCAGAACGCGAATGGTAGAATGATTCGATAGAGTTGACAGGTTGGTAGTACATCACTCATACTCACACTGTTCGAATTCAAGAAGTACTGGAACTACGGTGGTCTTTTTATAACATTTAATGAGACGCACACTTGGACAGTACGTGTATGGTTACAGGAACAAATGTCGACATAGACAGCATAATGTTGGTCACAGGAATATCATCTTAAGTTAGCATTCATGCTTGGCAAATATCATAATGGAGCATTCGTAAATAAGCATTCAGAGTTCCATCATGTAAATCATCTGGCTTTACTGACTGGGCACGTCAGACCATAACCAATATATAGGAAGGCTCCTAGACCTAACCTCGTCTAGCGAATATCCCTTCACGTAAAGTTCAATATATATATTTTTCATAAAGATATAGGAATCCCAGACATGGGTTCTCACATGTAGCAGTGATCTCTTGGTTCATCGAGCGATAGTACAGGCATCCCTTTTTCTCACTCGATAAATACAAAGTATATGGATTTCAACATGGCTGTGCTTCTCTCGTGAGCTTCACTCACTATTGGATACAGACCAAATCTGCTTATCGACAACGATGGCGAAGCCCAAGTTCATAATAAATTGTGGTTTTACCTTTCTATGCGAAATATAACTTTGCCATTCCTTGGCAAAAGAGAATAAACACTGGGGTAAAGTACATACAACATGTCTAAATGACTATCACTTTTCCCCATTTACTTATAGATCACTTTTTCGGCGATAAGCCGGCTACAACAAAATTCGACATCCCGACAGGATGACAGCCATGAATCACACCCCCTGCTAGCGATACTTCCGCTGCATAGCCTTTGACCTTTTCTAGCGACAACCAACATAGTTCGACTTAGAAATGTAAAGATATCCATATATAAGACAGACTCGTCCTACTCATACAAACACTACGTATAAATTCAGGCCATAGATATACTGAAGCAAGAACAATCTATTCCTACCCAGGCAAAGAATAAATCGCAGTAGGCCTAGATTCGTCCGCGGAGTCCGATCGAAGATGACGGAACTCCTTTCAAGGGAAGTAACTCAAAAATGACTTCTCCTTAAGCACTTAAAAAAGGAAATACTTTGTTTACAAAATATTTGCGAACATAATAAGTATATAAATGTATTATATTGCAAGATAGTAAAGATTGCACTTTACACTATGCTCCTTAGGAAACTTAAGGGTGATGATGATGAATACGTCAGGAATAACAATGTCTGACTACACTGGCAACGTTGTACTCTCTTGATTGTTTGGTCCACTCCAAACAAGAAACAGTATTTGACTGCTGAGACTGCCTTAGTTCTTAGTGACCAATAGAAAGTTGAGGACATCGAGGTTACTCCAGATGCGACTATTCACCCCAAGTCAACCATTCTATTTAGCAGCGCTGTGGAGTCGGCAAGTTGATAGTTTTTTAGTGGAATCGGAGTTGGTAAAAAAATATCCCGATTCCGAATGTTATGCCATATGACTAATAAAAAAACTGTAATCGGAGTCGGACTTCTAAATTTTCAGGAGTTGGAACATTTTTTTGGCTGAGCACACAACCCTGCTATTTACTGGGATCGATGCGTCAGAAAAGAAAAAGTGTCTGACAACACCGACTGAAATTTGGTTTGTGAATTCTCACACATTCATGCTGCCCACTACAGCCACATCCTCACCTACAATCTCAACCACACATTTTTCTGTTTTCAGAAAAGAAGACACAATACAATATTCACCCAACAAGCGTCCTTATCTGCTTTCAGAACTGGTAACACAATAAAACTTTCACTCAACAAGCCACATTTAAATATTTTTAGAACTTAAAGCACAGTACAGCATACACTTAGCAAGCCACTCTATCTGTTATTCAGAACCGGAAGCTCAATACAACATTCACACACCAAGCCGCTTCATCTGTCATTCAGAACTGGAAGCTTAATACATCATTCACACACCAAGCCACTTTATCTGTTGTTCAGAGCTGAAAGCACAATTCAACATGTACTTCGCATGCTACTCTATCTGTTATTCAGAACTGAAAGCTCAATACAGCATTCAATCAATAAGTCACTTATTTGTTTTCAGAACTGGGACCTGAATACGACATTCACGGTACAGGCCACCTACATAACTACTTTAAAGAGGCCTTGCTCATTCATTTAACAGTAGAGCGACAACAGAACTGAATACGATTATTGTTGTTCATAACTGACATCGCTGCACTCCAGGCAAACCCATAGGTGCTTATTCTCCTTCAGAAAAAGTTGAAGGGTATGAATGCTAACTGTTCCTGTAGCTCGCTGGTTGTATACACGACGGATGCATCGTCTTATACGTCCTTCCCTGCTTGTTTTACATATGATGCCAAACTCCAACCATCATAGCCTTATTGATTAATCTATTGCAGTGTTGTTCTCTAACAGGCGATCGTCAGTTGTCCTAAGTATCTCTCCCTTGTTCATATCCAGTGTGCCAACTATGGGTGCTCTCAAAGATGGTCTATCAGCTTTCTCACTGCTGCGTACCCCTGCATGACCAGGACTATAGATGCACACCCGTATTTTGTTTTTCTTCTTCCTCGTTCGTCCTGAAAAGGACGTTGGTTGCGCTGTGTCCGTTTACAGCGATGCTGCGGTATTTGCACCTTTCGGCCGACACATCCGACTTCTGCACGGGATTTTTTGGGACCGGGTTTGCCTTCCCTCTTCGATCCCTACTCCTCAGCCAGACTGCAGTGAAGCAGCCTGTTTCCAGGACCACCACGTGGAATAGGGTCTTGGTCAGCTCTGGTTCGCTGACCTTGACGCAGGCAGTCAAGCTATGGGTCGCTTACTACATTCCTCACTTTTGATGCGTCTTCACACCAGTGTTTGAAGACTCAAGGCTTCTATGATCATGCAATGCAAAAATCGGGGGGAGGGGGGGGGGAGAGAAAGAACCTATCACACAATTTAAAAAAGTTAGTCCCATAAAGGATACTGCCCAGGGGAGTATAATGTTACAGACTCAGCTTATTGGGGTAGGGTAATCAGTTCCCTTCCTTTATTCAACAGCCGAGTCATGTATCTATTTACAGCCGGGTGGAATGCAGCGTGAGACTACCAGGTTCTGAACGTGGTAACTGTGCCTCGAGTAGCAAGCCCTCTAACTACTATGCAACTCGTGGCTCTGTTACACACAATAAAATAACTTTTTTTGGGTTATTAATGGAGTTTTACCTTGTTTCTGGTGACGTACGCCTCGTTCAACCTAGATACAAGTCCCATCGTTTATATTACATCATATGTCCACAAATAAAAAATCGTGTGGTCTGTGACACCTCTACACCTCACAGTAGAAGGGGAACGACTAAGTAAGTGGTCTGTGACTGATGAAGCAATCAGTGACCATCACGCTTATGGCATGGTATACGGCGACAACAAATTGTCTCCACTTTGCGTGGTCTTCAGCCATCCTTCGTGTAGTGTCCCCAGCTTTGGTTGATGCTTTGTATCTCTGCCTCCACAGTTCTCTGAGAGGTAGCTTTGGCCGGCCTCGCTTTTGTTTTCCTTCTGGAGTCCGTAGCATGGCAGTTTTTGTAATGTTATCAGTGTCTCTTGTGAGGATGTGGTCACCGCAATTCCAGCGTCTACCCGCTAAGATGGTGCGCATGTCTTTTTGGTGTTAGCAGTTCTTGATTGGTAATGGTGTTCAGTCAGAAAATTCAAAGAATTTTCCTTAGGCAGGTGTGACAAAATTAGTTTTGTCCTTTTACATTATTTTCGTTCTCCCCTGCATTATTAACTTATTTCTTCATGTTCCTCACTCATCGTCCTATTATTTGGCACATTTTATGCACCTACATTTTTGACTATTAACTCCTAGACTTGGTTACGTTTTACCATGTGAATCGTAGCATTACATGGCTAATTAGACCAGCTGGCAGATTATAATTTTATCGCCCAGTGTCGTGTAATGCAGACGGTCGCAGGAAATCATTGTTGACACAAGGTGGTCTCGCACGATCGACGGAAAGAAAGCCAGATTGTCTAAGAAATCCGTCTGGGAGATGTACGAAAACATAGGCGATAATAAGGTAATCGCTTTCGATGGTCCCTCTCTGTATCAATAGTACAGATAACCTGTCAGAGCAGACAATATTGGCGCAAGGTATTAGTCAGGAAATGAGTTCACAGATATGTTTGTAAGTTTGTACAAATGCAACCGGAAGTATTATGGCCTTTTTTTGAAAAGATAGGTCATGAGTTTAAACTTTAAAGGATAATTTTAAACATGCGGGGGAGAATTTGATTAATACTCAACCACACCCAGTTCCAAGCTTACCATTGGCTCCATTTGAGAGCAGAATATAAACATTAGCTCTCATTGGCAAGTTTGTCAAAAATACCATATGGGACTTGTAGCGGAAAATGAGAGAGATAAACTAGCAAAGTCTGAGATACAAATCAGACTTCATTTTCAACAACGTCAAGTAACAAGTCCCCGGAGCCAGAGAAAACGATCGGACAAATAATTCCAAAATTAAAAGGGACCAGATCAAAGTATTTGGGAGTCTTTATAACTTAAAAGAGAACCCGCAATTTTAAATACAAAGACTGAAGACTTAAGAAATCAGAAGCCCAAGTCATAACAGGAATACTAAAAATACCCAGAACAAGTGTTCGAATACCTATACCTTGTAGCGGTATGGCAGCTTGCGTACCCTGACAATCCCCAGAGCTATGCCAGTGGGAGTTTTACTCCTGGTAGGTTCAACCAAGCTGGACTGGTCTGTGTGGGTAGGGGTCAGACAAAAGCTGGTACCCTGGTCCTCCAGGTTGGGGGTTTTAGCATAGGGCTGACACCCCTGTCTATGTAGAAAAAATAATGAAGTTACGGAAACAACATCAAATGAACAAACTTTGCTGCGGGATGGACATTCGGAGTCTGTGGCTCGTATGACTGTCAGTGGTGAAAGCCGAAAGGAAGCCACTGACATGAAAACGGATGTCCTGACCGCAAAACAGGATACAAGAATGGGATTTTGGAATGTCAGGACAATGTACGAGACGGGTAAACTGAGACAGGTCACGGCAGAAATGAGAAACTATAGGTTACACATCCTGGGGATGGGTGGGAGCGGATGGACAGGGGCAGGAAAAGTTAAAACAGCAACAGGAGAAACAGTGCTTTGCTCTGGAGGAGAGGATGGACAGCACAGTGAAGGCGTGGCCATTATTCTACAGAAAGGGATGGAGGGGACATTGCTGGAGTGCAGGCCCATCAACGGCAGACTGATGCGATTGAGATTGAGAGGGAGATACACCAACACTACAATAATACAATGCTACGTGCCAGCGAATGATAGCGATGGGGAGGTCGGGGATGAGTTCTGTCGGCAGCTGCGGAGGGAAATGGAGGACACACCTAGATGTGATCTTGTTGTAGTAATGGGGGACCTCAGTGCGAAAGTTGGTACACAAAATACATATGGTGAGAGAACAGTGGGGAGGTGCGGCAGCGGAACAGCAAACGAGAGTGGGGATAAGCTAATAAGTTTCTGTAGCATTAACAACCTGGTCATTGGAGAAGCGCTTTTCCCACATGGGGAAATTCACAGGTTAACATGGGAATCACCAGGTGGTCGGGACGGAAACCAGATGGACCACATCATGGTTAGCGGTAGATGGGGACATGCATTGCAGGATGTGAGGGTGGGAGGAGGTGCAGATGTGGGAAGTGATCACCATTTGGTGGTAGCAAAGCTGAAGGTGAGGCTAGGAAGGGCTGGACCAACTGTGGTTACACAGAGGGGGTTTGGCGTCGGCAAATTGAAGGACCCCCTTACCAGAAAAGCTTTTGTGGCCGACATTGAGAAACGATATCGGTTTGCCAGAGGCCAGGAAAAGACATTGACTGATGATGTAGACCAGAGTTTCAACACCGTTTCGGCAATATACAAGGAAGGTGGCAAATCATGCTTGGGATTCCAGGAGGGGAAGAGGCAGGACTGGATGGCACCAGAAACACTGGACACCATAAAGATGAGAAGGGAAATGAAGGGAAAGAAGGCAGAGGCGAGGTCCCCCAGGTTAGAGCAACTATGTGGCGAACAGTGCAGCCAGCTGGACAGGGAAGTTGAACGCCGGGCCCGAGCCGACGGGAGGAGTTTCCTGGGCGATCTTGCAGGGCAGGCAGAGGAGGCGGCGCTGAGAGATGAACAGGGCACAGTGTACAAGGTAACTAAATTCATCGGCGGAAAACAAGGTGCAAACAATATTGCATTGGTGGGAGATAGGCAGTTAGGTCTCATCGGGACAGCGGAGGGACGGGAGACGGGATGGGCAGAGCACTTCAGAGAAACTCTAGGCAGGGAAATACCAGAGACGCAGTTGGATGTTCCTGGGGCTGAGAACGATCTGGATGTAGGTGCAGACATTCCACGAGGGGAAGAGGTCGTCACAGCAATCGAAGGGTTGAGGAACGGTAGAGCTCCGGGCCATGATAACTTGAATGCAGAGCTGTTTGGGACGGGCCCTGAGCTGGCGGCGGAACTGCTGGAGCCACTGTTTGCACGGGTGTGGAGAGCAGGGACGGCACCATCGGAGTGGAACAGGGGAATAGTTGTCGGGTTGCCCAGGGGGGGGGGGGGGATCTTGCAGACTGCAGTGGTTGGAGAGAGGTCGCTCTTCTCTCGGTTCCCAGCGGGGTACTAGGCAGGATAATTGTACAGAGAGTTTCAGAGGCAGTGGACTACAGGCTGAGGAAAGAGCGGGCGGGATTTGGAGGGAACAGGGGATGTGTGGACCATATATTCACTCTCAGGGGCATAGTAGAGCGGTGCTCGGAGTGGCAGGGACAGCTTTACATGGATTTTGTTGGTTTTGAAAAGGCTTTTGACGGCATGCATGGGGACAGTTTATGGAAGATACTGAGGGCGTATGGAATTCCAAGCTGCGTGGTGTCAATCGTGAAGGGCCTCTATGCCAACTTTGCGTGTGGTGTTGGGCGGGGCAACCTAGCCTTCGGGGTGAGGACGGGAGTGCGACGGGGATGCCCCTTGTCGGCCACTCTATTTTTAACAGTCGTGGACTGGGTGGTGCACCGGACAGCGGAGGGCGGTCCGGGGGGAGTGGGATGGACTGCATTTTCAGCATTGGGGGATCTGGAGTGTGCAGATGACATTGCACTGCTGGCACATTCACATCGACGCATCCGGGAAAAAACGGATGGACTTGGTAGGTATAGCCAGCAGGTGGGCTTGGGCATCAGTTTGAGGAAGTCTGAGGTCATGACGCTCGGTGTGAGCAACCCTGGGCCCATGTCGGTGGGGAATCGGCAGCTGGTGCAGACGGATACCTTCACATGCCTAGGGGGCATGGTGACACCGGACGGTGGGGCAGGCAGGGACATCAACATCAGGGTGAATAGGGCAAGAGCAGCCTTCTTTGGCCTAGATAACATTTGGGGGTCCTCCCAATACAGCACAAGCACAAAATTAAGATTATACCAGAGTTGCGTGCTTTCTGTGCTTCTCTATGGTGCGGAATGCTGGAGAGACACAGAGAAGGAAATGTCAAAATTGTCCTCTTTCCACACAACATGCCTAAGAAAAATTCACCGCATCTTTTGGCCGAATACCATCACCAACCAAGATCTGCTTACTCGTAGCAAGCAAGAGGACATGCACACCATCATAGCTGGCAGACGCTGGAGCTGGGTTGGTTATGTCCTCAGAAGAGACCCCGATGCCATCACAAGAACAGCTATGCTTTGGACCCCTGAAGGAAAGCGAAAGAGAGGCCGACCAAAAACAACTTGGCGGAGGACTGTGGAGACTGAGATGCAAAGAATGAACCAGAGTTGGGGCACTGTACGAAGGATGGCCACCGACCGTGCAAAGTGGAATCAATTTGTTGTTGCCCTACAAGACGCCACTAGGCGTGATGGCCACTGACTGCTTTGACGGTCGGTGGTTAAGGATTGAAGAAGAAGAAGAAGTGTTCGAAGCATCAAATCAGTGTTGCTGTGTCCATTCTACTGTGCCAGGAGATTGTAGACCCTATTTTGGGGTAAGTTGTGATCATATATTTTACAAAGTGAATGTAACATGTTACTTGCTAAGTGGTTATACAAGTCATACAAGGCTGGTAACGTCAACACATGAAAATAGTATACTCATAAACCACAACAGTAAGCGCTGGCGATTGCTTCTTGATAGTTGTACAGAAAACCGACCGCACAAGTAACCCCAGACTTCGAATGGTGCAGTGAGTAAGTGTGTGATGATTACATCACATATGCACTGTGTGTATAGTGTCATTTTGTGAGAAATATGTAACTTGATAATGTTAATTCAGGCACAAGCCATTGCACTCGCGCTGTCAGACCCATTTTCCCCATTAAAGTAACCAGAAGAATTTTATTTTCCAGCTATCTTGTGGTCTGTTGGTTACAACAGAACATTGGTTAGGTTTGGTTTTTAAGGACTATCTTCATTGCACACAGATCAGTGTTCTGATCTCCTTTCATTGCACATGAACAACTCCATCAGTGTTCTGATCTCCTCCATAGATCACACAAGGAGGATCTCAGCACAGTGCACGAACTCCGTAGTACCGGCGAGAATCCCAATGTGTGTTTATAGGAATCATACATAACATATGAAACATTAACAAGAACTCGAACAAAGTTTCAACAATTTCTCTTAATGTTTATTATAAAGTAGAGAAATAACCAACATTCTGCAGTGCATAACAAGCCTGAGTTTACACTTCAAATGCAAAACAATGGCTCAATAAATCAAGTTTTTAACAAGTATCCAAAATAAGCATTCGATTAGCCAAGTGGTTAGACCACTGCCCTCTTATGGCAAAGATGCTGGACTGAAACACAGCGGCATCATGATCCAGTCTACCCAGCTGTAAATGGGTACCTGACTCTGCTCTTGAGTTAGGGAAAGAGAAGGCAGCTCTTGGTGATGTCATGGTATATATCATCTTACATACAATGTATAAAATAATTCATAAGACATCAGCAGTATAACATTTTTCTTTGACTGCTAGACAAAACTAATTTTGATTATCGCTTAAAATGTAATTTAGTCTTTAGATCAGAAGTAGCAAGTGCGTAAGGTTACAGTTCAAGCGGAGCTGGATGAATGCTCAATCCTCAACCAGCCTCAATAAACTACAGTAATAAAAGTAGTCTATAAATTTTATGTATCAAAAATAAAAATGAAAACCTCACTCATTATAACATTCATTTTCTTGTATATAAAAAAACATGTTAAACCAGTTAAAATAAATGCTTACAATGCTCCATGCATTTCCCTGGGGAGGGAAGGGGGGGGGGGGGGGGGTCTGTCTCTGAAGAGACAAAGAAAGAACAAGACTACTGCACCTCAGGCATGTCATGAAAGGCGACTGATATGAGGCTCGATATGAGGCTCTGTATAAGGCTCTGGCAACCTCTTCATGTAAAATAACTTGCCACAGATAGCACCACTGCAAGAGCATATAACCACTTGGTGCAGGTTTTCTGAAAGGACACAAGCTGCTGTGGTGGTTCTATGCTCCTTAAGGCGCCCAAAGGAACATACTGATGATGGAATGTTTACTCTGCAGCTCAACTCTGACATTTTATCTGGAATGTAGCCGGATAGTTAATTTTAGTGAGACTGTTTAGTTTACCTATAAGATCTACTATACAGCTTATCTCTTAAATTTATCTGGAATGTAGTGAGAATGTTTAGTTTACCTATAATATTTACTGTACAGCTCATAAAAGACATTTATCTGGAATGCAGTGAGAATGTTAATTTTAGTGAGAATGTTTAGTTTACCTAGAATATTTACTTTATATCTCATCTCTGAAAGTTATCAGGAATATAGTAGGAATGTTTAGTTTATCTGTAATTTTTACTCTACAGAGCATCTCTCAAAGTTATCTGGGATGCAGTAAGAATGTTTATGTTACCTACATTATTTACTTTACAAGTAATATCTTACATTTACCTGGATTATAGTGAGAATGTTTAGTTTACCTATAACATTTACTTTATAACTCATCTTTGACATTTACCTGGAATGTAGTAAGAATGTTCAGTTTATCTATACTATTTACTTCACAGTTCACCTCTGACATTTATCTTTAATGTAGCAAAACTGTTAAGTTTACTATAACATTTACCTTACATCTCATCTTTGATATTTATCAGGAGCGCAGCCAGAAAAATGTTTAGTTTATAATATTTACTATAAGTTATTATCTTACATTTATCTAAAATGTAGTGAGAATGTTTAGTTTTAACAAGAATGTTTAGTTTATCTATAATATTTACCTAAAAAGCTCATCTCGTTCATTTATCTTGAATGCAGTGAAAATATTTAGTTTTACCAAGAATGTTTAGTTTATCTATAATTTTTACTTTACAACTCATCAGTGACATTTTCCAGGAATGTAATAAGAATGTTTAGTTTTAATAAGAATGTTTAGTTTATTTACTGTATTTACTTTACAACTCATCTTTCACATTTATATGGAATGTAGTGACAACATTTAGTCTATCTCTAAGCTCATCCTTCTTTTTATCACTGACTTTACCAGACATCAATTTCTCCAAACGCGATACCTCTCTCCTTATAAAGTTATCTCCCTTCTCTAAAACTTTCTTCATAGTTTTGATGTACACATCAGCAGACGACTTCTCTCCCTCCCGTCTCAGCTGACTCGCTGTCCTTTCAGCTTTCTGCATTACCGCGCCTCTCTCATCCTTGCTTGACACAAGAAACTCTTGCACTAGTTCGTCAAATTCTTTCAGACACCCAGACCGGCCAAGCCAAAGACCTGTCAACAGATGTAAGCAGCAGATGAGGACACTCAGTTAAAATTCTCATGTAATACTATAGTATTAAATTTATTAGTCTTAATAATAGCTAAGCTAGGGGGATGAGGACTGGTTCTAACTATTCTGTTTTTATCCTTTTCGCTACTTTTGTACCATGTAACCACTGCTTGTAATATAGACAAAGTTGGAGGGACAGACAGTGATATCAAATTAAGAATACAAAAGCACGAGGAGCTTTCATTGCATTGGGAAGCATTTGGAAAACAAGAGAAATCAAGTCCAACACACAAAAAAAGAATCTTTAACTCAAATGTCAAGTCAGTCCTATTGTACGGCTCTGAGACATGTTTTTTTTTTCTTTGATCCTTAGCTACCGACTGTCAAAGCAGTCAGCGGCCATCATGCCTAGTGATGTCTTGTAGGGCAACAACAAATTGATTCCACTTTGCTTGGTCGGCGGCCATCCTTTGTGCAGTGCCCCAACTCTGGTTCATTCTTTGCATCTCAGCCTCCACAGTCCTCCGCCAAGTTGTTTTTGGTCAGCCTCTCTTTCGTTTTCCTTCAGGGGTACATAGCATTGCTGTTCTTGTGATGGCATCGGGGTCTCTTCTGAGGACATGGCCAACCCAGCTCCAACGTCTGCCAGCTATGATGGTGTACATGTCCTCTTGCTTGCTCCGAGTAAGCAGATCTTGGTTGGTGATGGTATTCGGCCAAAAGATTCGAATAATTTTTCGTAGGCATGTTGTGTAAAAAGAGGACAATTTCGACATTTCCTTCTCTGTAACTTTCCGGCATTCTGCACCATAGAGAAGCACAGAAAGCACACAGCTCTGATATAATCTTAATGTTGGGCTTGTGCTGTACTGAGAGGACTTCCAGATGTTGTTTAGACTAAAAAAGGTTGTTCTTGCTTTGTTCATTCTGTTGTTGATGTCTTTGCTTGCACCGCCATCTGTTGTTACTGTGCATCCTAGGTATGTGAAGGTGTCTGTCTGTCCCAGTTGCTGATTCCTTACTGATATGGGCTCAGGGTTGATCACATTAAGTGTCATGACCTCTGTCTTCTTTAGATTGATGTTCAAGCCCACCTGCTGGCTATACTTATTAAGTGTATACTTTTTTTTTAGATGTGTTGATGTGAATGTGCTAGTAGTGCAATGTCATTTGCATATTCCAGATCTTCCAATGTAGAAAATGTAGTCCATCTTATTCCTCTTGGACTGCACTCTGTTGTCTGGTGCATCACCCAGCCTATGACTATTAAAAATAGAGTGGTTGATAAGGGGCATCCCTGTCATAGTCCTGTCTTCAACTCAAAGGTTAGGTTGCTCTGCCCAACGCTACAGGTAAAGTTGACATATAGGCTTTTTATGATTGACACTATGCAGCTTGGAATTCCATAAGCCCTCAGTATTTTCCATAAACTGTCCATATGCATACTGTCTGAGACATGGAGAGCAACAAAAACAACAACCAAAAAGCTACAGACTGTTATAAACGGGTGCTTGCGTAGAATAGAAGGACTGAAATGGTGGGACAAAGTCACAAATGTGGAATTGATGACAAGAATCAGACAAGTGCCAGTGGAACAAACACTGAGAAGAAGACGCTGGCAATAGATAGGACACACAATGAGGAGACCTGCTGATAACATTACAAGGTATTCCTTGTTCTGGAAACCACAGGGAAAGAAAGGCAGAAGTAGACTAAAAAACACATGGAGAAGAGAACTGGATAGGCCTACAAGTGAAAATGATGATGAAAACATGGAAAGAACTTGAGCGGATGGCACAGGACAGGAAGACTTGGCATGTGTTTGTTGAAGGCCTTTGCTCCTCAGGGAGCTAAATCGTATTGATTCATTGAACCACTGCTTGCAACTGGTCCCCTTGCAGGAAGACTGCATCAAAGTAACTGGGTTCACTCCCAGTACAGGGAATATAATTGATGGAGAAAGGTGGTTGAAGTGACAAGAAGAGACATGGTCGATATGTCAAGGCCTAAAAACCCAACCTCTGCAGACCCAAGTAGAACAGTCCCAACTAAGATGCTTTAGCCATGTCTACAGAATAGGAGAAGATCCGCTGCCACGGCCGGTATGGGAGGCTAAGAGCCAGGGATCCAGACCTCCAGGATGACCCAGAGTCCGCTGGGAGGACAACATTAGAGAATCTCTGAACCGAGGACTAAAATGGAACCAGGCCAGGAGGAAGACAGCTGATACGATAGTATGGCACTCTCCCCTCCAAACCCCTACACCTCATGGTAGAAGAGGAGAGACTTAGTAAGTTAGAAATTTTTTTTCAGAACCAGTGGTTTAGAATGATGTCATACTCCCCTCTAATCTCCACGGTAGTGAGATTGAATGCCTAGCTTTCTCGGATAAGAGTGAACAAATAGGACATCCTGTTGTGCACATTAAAATCCCTCGGCAGTTAGAAATTGCACAGAGTAGGCCAGACGGCTGCTACCCTGGACAAATTTAAAAATTAGGAAAACCTCCCCACCACAAAAATACTTATAGAATGTTTGATTCCTGTATATACACATTGGGATCCTTGCCGGTGCTACGAAGTTCATGCAATATGCCGAGAACCTCCTTGTGTGATCTAAAAAATGAGATCGAAGCACTAATGGGGTCGTCAGTGTACAATGAAGATGGTTCTTAAAACCAAGCCACACCAAACCCCATGTGCTCTAGCAGTGGTGGTTACGACAGCAATATATTTGACATGATGAGGTTGTCAGTCTCAAGCGCAATCTCATATTAGTGGCCTCCAACAACATGCCACAGGCAGTGGAAGTCCTACTCTGTCTCCTCAAAGACTCCTCGGAACCACAAGGGGCTTTCAACGCTATGTGCTAACAAAAAAGACTGAAAGACTATTCTTCCATTGTATTCTGCCAGACAATGTCCTGCCCTACTTTTAAGAAGAGGGATGTAGTTGAACAGTGCTCACTCTGAACTACTGTGTTCAAAGGTTGCCTTCATTCATCTCCCTTCAGCTCCCATGGGAGCAGAGGACTTCAATAAACTCATGCCAAGTCTTCTTGTCCCATGCCATCAGTTCAAGATCTTTCCGTGCCTTCCTTTTCCTTTTCAAAAGAGTTATCCAGTTCTCTTCTCCATGTGTTTTTCAGTCACCATCTACCTCTCTTACCCTGGGGTTTCTAGAACAATAACTACCTTGTAATGCAATCAACGAATTTTTTTTATTTTTTTTCAATGTGTGGCCAATCCATCGCCAGTGTTCTCTCCTCTTGGTCCGCTGGCACTTGTCTGGTTCTTGTCATCAGTTCACACTGGTGATCTTTTTGCACTTTTTCTATCTTTCTATACTACCAATCAATCATCAACACTTGTTGCTCCCAAGGAGCATAGGCCTTCAACAAACACATGCCAAGTCCTCCTGTCACATGCCAAGTCCTCCTGTCACATGACATCGTCTCAAGTTTTTTTCCACATCTTCTTCATCATTTTCATGCCTGTCTCCAGCTCCATGTGTTTTTTGGTCTCCTCTACCTCTTACCCTGGGGATTCCAGAACAAGGACTGCCTTGTAATGCTATCAACAGGTTTCCTCAGTGTGTGTCCTATCCATCACCAGCATCTTCTTCTCATCTCTCTTTCCACTGGCACTTGTCTTGTTCATCGTCTAACCTATGCGAGCACCCATTTATGAAAGTCTGTGACTCTTAGATATTGTTCAGCGTACATTGTTAATTGTATATTTTAGATATAATGGTATCTGTCCTTTTATTATGATGTCTAACAAGCATGATTTGCACACATAATAATATGTACAAGATGTTTACACTGCAACGGAAAACTCATTATCAGAAAAATAATCTGATGTTATAACGGATGCCGAGAGCGACAGCAAAAGTAACGTCAAGGCCGGAAGCAACAGTTTCGGCAATTTTCACGCTGTTCGATATTCTAAAATTAACTTCTTGAAATCATATATTGTCATCATTCCCTTTTTACTCCGCATAGAGCATAGAACCACTACAGCAGCTGATCCCCCCACACCATGCATTCATACGATGATAGGAAACTCTATACAGAACGATACAACAGGAGGCAATCTGATCATCAGAAAGAGGCCTCCCGTCAATCAAGTATTTCGGCCCCGTACTCTCCTTTCATATGCTGCTGCAGTGGGGGTTTATGTAGCTACTTATTTTACATGATGTGGTTGCCAGCCTCATCAGAGGCCCCAGGGAACTATACGGGGTAAAGACAGATATAACTTCTAAAATGTTGTTGGAGAAATGCTTCTGTGAATGTTACACTTGTGTTTTTTTAATGATTATAGCAGTAAGACAGCAATGATATCTTGCTGACTCACAAGCAACAGTTCTGGACAAATATTCAGCCTTTGCCATTACCATAAAAATAAAAAGTATTCAGCCATGAAAGAGTAAAGAATGAAATGTCACAGCCCTGACTAAATACCTGATTTTCTCATGACAAAATTCTTTATATCATCTGCATTTTGTGCATTTCCTGTGAAGACCAAAGGCTCCAACGTCTGCCCATTGAGGAACAGTCTATAAGCTGGAAAGCTGTCTTTGGTAATGCCAAATTTTTCAAACAATTCCAAGTTGTCATTTTCATCAATATCTAGAAAAACAGGAAACAAACCAAATTTTGCATTCAATTCCAAGTTCTCATTTTCACTAATATCTAGAAAAACAGGAAACAAACCAAATTTTTCAATCAATTCCAAGTTTTCATTTTCACCTATATCTAGAAAGACAGGAAACAAATCAAATTGTTCAGCCAAGTTAAAAACTGTGTTTATCAACATAATACAAAATAACAATCTGCAAACAAACCACATTTTTCAGCCAAGTTAAAAACTATATTTATCAACATAATTTCGCATTAAACAGAAAATACATCTAATTTTTTCACTCACGGTCAAGTGACCCTTATCACATGGCACAAAATTTCATCTTGCCAGGTTGCCATTGGCGAGCAGGAGTTTGAAGTGGACAACCAAAAGTTACAGAAAGTTTTACTAAGGGTTTCAATATTTTATTTATTTAAACCTGCATCAAAAACAAAATGTTAGTTCACGATTTTTTTTTTTCATCACAGCAGCATTGTGATAGCCTCAGCCAAATGTGTGCTGGTTCATGTACACTTGAGGCAGGCTTTCTTAGCAAACTGCAGCGTTTGTACACTGCCAGTTGTCTACTTCACAGAAAAAAAGCTTTGCATGACAAAATAAAGTGATTTCTTCTTCTTCTTTGTTCGTCCTGAAAAGGATGTTGGTTGCGTTGTGTTCATTTACAACGAAGCTGCGATATTTGCACCTTTTGGCCGACACATCCGACTTCAGCACGGCATTTTTGGGACCAGGTTAGCCGATCTCTACTCACTCAGCAAGACTGCAGTGATGCAGCATGTTTCCAGGACCACCACTTGGAGGTGGAGTAGGGTCTTGGTCAGCTCTGGTTCGCTGACCCTGACGCAAGCAGTCTAGCTATGGGTCGCTAACTGTATTCCTCACTGTTGACGCGTCTTAGGTCCCAAATGATATTTAAAGCAGAGGCTTCCAAGTGGTGTCTCGTGATGTCTTCTTCTTCTTCGTTCGCCATCAGACTTCTACATTAATGACTCTAATAAAGGTAGTAGTCAGCTCAAAGTTCCTGACATCTCCAAACAGTTTTTTGTTGAGAGAGGTTGGTTGTTGCCATATGCCACTCTGTTCCCTGCTGAGCAAATGTTCAGCTGTCATGGGGCTGGAGAAGCAGGAGCAGAGGTTTGATTGACCAATTCTGTACTTGTGATATAGATGGCACCTCAACCTATTGTGACCAGCATGTAAGCAGAAAATGATGACCTGGTCTCGCCTAGACAGCTGGTGATAGACATCGTGATGTGCATTGTGAGAGCCTAAAGCATCTTTCGGGAGCCTTATCTACACCACTAATATTACATGTACGGTAGTGAGTGACAAACATATGAATGTTATCATTACTAATTGTGCCAGTTCAATTTTTAGCATCTTTGCTACTGAATACTGCAAAAAGCGCTACCAATTTCACTTTCACTGCAAGATAGCTTGTTCCATACCAGGCGTGTCAACTTGGTTGAATGGCCACTACATACCGATGTTAGTTGTGAATAATGAATAAAGCAGCCATGGATTTCTTCTTCTTTGATCCTTAGCTGCGGACCATCACACCTGGTGGCGTCTTGTAGGCCAGCAACAAACTGCTTCCACTTTGTTCGATCGGCCGCCATCCTTTGTACAGTGCCCTAGCTCTGGTTTATTCTTTGCATCTTGGCCTCCACAGTTCTCCAATAAGTTGTTCTTGGTCCGCCTCTCTTCTGCTTTCCTTCAGGGGTCCATAGCATAGCTGCTCTTGTGACGGCTTCACGGTCTTTTCTGAGGACATGGCCAACACAACCCCAGCGTGTGCCAGCTATGATGGTGTGCATGTCCTCTTGGTTACTCCTAATAAGTAGTTCTTGGTTGGTGATGGTATTCGGTCCAAAGATTCAGAGAATTTTCCTTATGCAGAGTGTGTGGAAGGAGGGCAATTTCAACATTTCCTTCTCTGTTACTCTCCAGCATTCCGCACCATAGAGAAGCACAGAAAGCACACAGCTCTCATATAATCTTAGTTTGGTGTTTGTGCTGTAATAAGAGGACTTCATTGACTAAAGCAGGTGATTTTCCCTGAGGGCGCGGATGGAAGGTTATGAGGGGCAGCTGTATAAATCACCTTTATAGCTTTATGACACAACAGCTGATGAAATAAAGGTGACTTAATGTCTTCCCTCCTTATTACCTTGTGGGTTAGAGTGACAAAATGTCATGGTGTCAAAATATAGCCCCTGCAGACCCAAGTGGAACAGTCCCAATTATGATGGTTTGGCCATGTCTGCAGAATGGTAAAATAATGGCTACCACGACAAGTATGGGAAATGTGGATACGAGGAGGATTGCAGTAAAACATGGGTAAACTGTAGAGCGGAGGAAGCAATAATTTAAAGGTAATACTAGGTCAAAAGACAAGAAAAACCTACAGTGCGGCCACAAGAACTTCATCAGGGACAGAGAAACAAAAACAGAAAGGAAAGAATGTGAGAATTAAGTATAAATGATAAAAATGAGAGCAAAAACTCCCTGATTTGGATCACATGGTAGGACCAATTATGGGAAACCAAGAACTAAGGATCCAGAACTCCAGGACGACCCAAAGTTTGCAGGGAGGGCAAGATTAGACAATCTCTGAAGGACTGAAGACTAGATTGGAACCAGGCCAGAAGAAGACAGCCGATAGGATAGTATGGTGCTCTCTCTGGCAAACCTCTTAAACCTCACTGAATAGTAGTAGGTTTAGAGTTTATACTCAGAGGCTATCATAGATTTCCATACAAAATCCAATGGAAGACAAGGGAAAACCCCAGCCACATTATCCTTTGTACAGTAAATCCTAGCAACCTCCATAAAAAAACAACACAACTTTAATGGGAGTTCCAGAGGAACCACCTCGTCCAATAATGGACTTCCTATGCTGCATGTGATACCTGACTGTCATCAACTGTAAGCAAATTTAGAATTAAACATACCTTGGCCATAGAAACTTAGAGTGTCAGGACATTTGGAGTGTAGAAAATTTGGTAACATCAGCAGGAAAATTGAAAGAATGACAATACATTTATTAGGAATGTGTCAAATGCAAAATACCAGAGCAGGTGAAATAAATTAAAAAAGAGGAGTAGGCATAATTCTAGATACAAGAAGAACAGCCAGAGCAAAGGGATTTGGGGTAAAATCAGGTTGAGTCCTATTAGTTAAACTGAATTGAAACCATTAGATATTAATTTTATACAAACATATGCACCAAACAACTGATCGTACGGAAGAAGTAATTGGCAATTTCTACACAGAACTTTAACACAACTGCTTTCTAGGTATGTTTTTAATCAGTTTCTGTCTGTTATTTGCAAAGAAAATATATACACTATTGATTCAAAATAACTTGAATGGGGGGTCCACATTTTTAAGTGAGTCCACACTGTATCACGTTTCCTTATTTTTACATACTGTCACGAAGTGTATTCGCCTTCTTTTCTCTCTGTCAATCTTTTCTCATATCAAAACATTCATTTTCTCTAAATTCTTTAGAATATCTACCACTCGTCAAAACACATCAGGAGATCTCCCATTTTCTTCTGAAATTTCTTTTTCTTAAATCTAGGTTACCAGCAAACCACTGTGAACTTTTAAACCACGCCCTGAATAATTACAGTTTAGCCAATGGAAAGGCTGAGTGTAGCGAAATGGTTTCTTTTTGAGGGAGAAAGTGTAAGTATGACAGACTTGATGGAAGAATAAAAGATAATATCTAGAGGAACCTCTTCCAGACTGCAGGTTGAATGCACTGTCTCTGCTCATGAATTAGTCCACTCAAAAAACTTTCTAAGAGAATTCTGGTGAAACTAAACAGGATATTCTCTAGGCGATAAATTCTTGATCCGATATCCTACAAAGGACTATGTATAGTACATATAGATGGATAAGAGATTTGGTGCCCAGCCACATTAAAAATATCCTGACCCAATAGTGTTTATTAATTTTGGCTCTGCCCCCAGGGTGTAGATTTATGTTACTAAAACTATACAACCCATTTAAATTTTACAAAGAAAATAACAACAGACTCTGTTATGTAAAGTTTACAAAAATGAAGATAGAATCTCACAGTATATTCAAATGTACAACTATATGTTCCCTAATCTATGAATGGTTCTGAACCATGTCAGAATTAATTTGTCATCCTAGGACAATGGGAATATTATGTAGTGGTTCTGCTGGCATGTTCAGACACTCATCTCAGATGCTGAATTTATGTAATCTTGTTGCCAGGGGTTCAATATGGCCCAGCACTACAGGTCCAGCAAGTTCTTTTTAGGGTTTCAGAGGCTGGCAAGTTGCTTCTTCTCCGTCTTGATATCACCAACTGGGATGGAGTATGTCTGCCCTTGAGAACACTGCATATGCTTTAGTCTTCTGGTATGACAACCTGGTAGGATCGCTCAGCTAAGATCCATTGCTGTTTAAAATGATCGGGCCCCTCTGTATTTCTTGGGAGCAACCATTTTGTCCCGGTCAGTCTGCCGGCTAGCGAGAGAATGCGCTTCGAGAATATGCCTGCGCTTCGAGAATCGCGCCAAAATTCCTCCAGGTTTCTGTTTGGTGGCTTTAACTTGCATACGTGGGGGGTGGGCACCTGACCTATTTTTGACATTACGTTCCATCCCCCCAAACACACACAAACTGGCCGGTACGTGGCATTGATACCAGGCGATACTCCATGGTGGTTGCTAAGGTCAAAGGTCAAAAGACAATATATCGCGCTGCCTATCCATTGGCTAAACTGTAATTATTCAGGGCGCGGTTTAAAAGTTCACAGTGGTTTGCTGGTAACCTAGATTTAAGAAAAAGGAATTTCAGAAGAAAATGGGAGATCTCCTGATTTGTTTTGACGAGTGGTAGATATTCTAGAGAATTTAGAGAAAATGAATGTTTTGGTATGAGAAAAAAATTAACAGAGAGAAAAGAAGGCGAATACACTTCGTGACATAGGCCCCCATTTAAAAGTTATGCCTACGGCTAACTTAAGTTGAGCCGACTATTCTCTTCTGTCTGCTTATACCTTCCTGTTTCATATCTCTCGTTATTTCAATCTCAGTGTTTCCTCTTTTCCCTCTGTCGAACGGTATGCCTGTAATCAACACAGCTCTATCCGTTTCCTCATTGTCAAGACGTTGAGGTATGCTAAGCAATCCTGCTCGTATAATCTTCCCTCTCTTATGTTCCTCCTTGTGGACCCTACATTGTAGCTTGCCTCCTGGCAAAGAGCTTGCATTAAAGCCTACACTCTGCTTGCGGTCTATAGCAAATAGTTTTGCATGATGAGGTTGCCAACCTCATACACAACCTTATTTTTGTCATATTACTTGACCTGCCTAAGGACACCATACCTATCTCCCCAGGTATGAGAGCGTGTATGCTCCTCTATCGCTGTTTCTCCAGTGACAGAGAAAGATAAGTCTACCATTTGTTCCTGCCCACCAGGTGGTACCAAGGAAATTTGAACCCGCTTCACTTTCTGATCCCAGAGAGTGGGTGAGGTTATCGGAACTGAGTGAAGACTAAGTGCTTGAGGGTCCTGTTCCTCTACAGCCGCTTCTTCTGTGTTAACGGAAGATATTTCTGAAACCTGTTTCATCCCACCAGGTACCAAGAAACTCTGGACCGGCTTCACTTTCTGCACGCAGAGAGTGGGTGAGACTATCAAAACTGGTTCAGAATTAAGTGCACTGGGGTGGTCATCCCCTTTGCACTCTTCCAACTTTTCTGTGAAAATATTGGAAGATGAGTTAGGCATTGGAGTCTCCATAGCCTGTTCAGTCATGCCGTCTCTGGATCGTGCTGAGTCTTCTAAGATGATATATTTCCCTCCTTGAGGTATGGGGTAAATTCGTTCATCCAATATTGTGGCCTTTACTTTGCCGTTTACAAAGTTCGACCTAACTTCTACATAAGCTAAAGGCAAAATCATCCTTCTGTTGTTTATCATGGGTGCTGTTACCTCAACATCCTCTTCAGTGACTTGATCAGGGTCAACGACAGAAGCTGAGACAAGGGCATCACACCCAAGACCTTGATAATACAAACAGGTGATTTCTTCTCCAGTTACTGTGGCAGTCTCCACATTTTGAGAATCCCTGTATCCACTCTGGGCCTTCGTCAAGTTCCCATCCATGGTAGGGATCTTAGCTTTGTATGAAGTCTGTTGGTTTTGGTCTCGGCGCCTACAGTTTAACTGATGTAGGGTGGCCGACAGGTGATGTTCAAGAACATCCCTTCCCTTCCCATAGGGTTGTGTAATCCTTTTCCGTTGAGTGATCCTATTTGGTTGAGCGATCCTATTTACTTGAGCGATCCTGTTTACTTGTGCAATCCTATTTACCAGGTTGTTGGTGCGGTTGTTTTTGGTATGCCTGTTGTGAGTTTTTGCTGAGGATGCGGAAGGTCTCTTCAGATTATCAGCAGTGATGTGCTTAATCTTGTTTTCAGAATAGTCTAGATGTCTCTGTTTAGATATCCTAGCCTCTGCTCTGTCTGAGCCTGAATTCTGAGACATAGACTTGGCTTCATGTGGTGCAGTTATATTTACCACTGAGGGTGGTGATGCAACTGGCAAAGGAGTGGCATGATGAGTATTCCTAGATTCAAGTTTATCCCTGGATTCCATTTTTGTAGGTTGAAACTGAGTTTCCATTTCCTGCAGTTCTTCCTTACACTGGAGGGATTTTTCTTGTCTTTGTCTATCATGTTCCACATTCTCTTCCTTGCATTTTGCTCTCCATTCGTTCTGTTGCCCCATTATGCTCATAAAACATTCTACCTGTTCTGAGATAATAATTTTCCAGCAAACTTCCCGAGAAGCAACATAATTTTCCAATCTTATATAATTGCGCTGTCCATTTCTTCAGTCCTTCTATCTCATCCATTTTAACAGCAGTGGTTTTGCTGAGCGAGTATGAGATCTCTAACTCACTATCAAATAAATACTGGCCTAAATACTTTCTATAGCCGTAACTAAACTAAAGTATTTTAACAACCTATGTTATTTAAAACCAGCATACATAAAATATAACTTAAATATTAGTTAACAACATGTAACTAATAACCAGCAGTACCACCAAGAATAGTTTTCATAACATAACTTAAAATCTGTTTTTCTTGCAAAAAATTTATATGTATTTTAGTCTAGGGTAATTTATATGTCCCCTCTTTAATCTAATCCTAGACTTGGACATATCTAGAGGAACCTCTTCCAGACTGCAGGTTGAATGCACTGTCTCTGCTCGGGAATTAGTCCACTCAAAAAACTTTCTAAGAGAATTCTGGTGAAACTAAACAGGATATTCTCTAGGCGATAAATTCTTGATCCGATATCCTACAAAGGACTATGTATAGTACATACAGATGGATAAGAGATTTGGTGCCCAGCCACATTAAAAATATCCTGACCCAATAGTGTTTATTAATTTTGGCTCTGCCCCCAGGGTGTAGATTTATGTTACTAAAACTATACAACCCATTTAAATTTTACAAAGAAAATAACAACAGACTCTGTTATGTAAAGTTTTCAAAAATGAAGATAGAATCTCACAGTATATTCAAATGTACAACTATATGTTCCCTAATCTATGAATGGTTCTGAACCATGTCAGAATTAATTTGTCATCCTAGGACAATGGGAATATTCTGTAGTGGTTCTGCTGGCATGTTCAGATACTCATCTCAGATGCTGAATTTATGTAGTCTTGTTGCCAGGGGTTCAATATGGCCCAGCACTCCAGGTCCAGCAAGTTCTTTTTAGGGTTTCAGAGGCTGGCAAGTTGCTTCTTCTCCGTCTTGACATCACCAACTGGGATGGAGTATGTCTGCCCTTGAGAACACTGCATATGCTTTAGTCTTCTGGTATGACAACCTGGTAGGATCGCTCAGCTAAGATCCATTGCTGTTTAAAATGATCGGGCCCCTCTGTATTTCTTGGGAGCAACCATTTTGTCCCGGTCAGTCTGCCGGCTAGCGAGAGAATGCGCTTTGAGAATATGCCTGCGCTTCGAGAATCGCGCCAAACTTCCTCCAGGTTTCTGTTTGGTGGCTTTAATTTGCATACGTGAGGGGTGGGGCACCTGACCTATTTTTGACATTACGTTCCATCCCCCCAAACACACACAAACTGGCCGGTACGTGGCATTGATACCAGGCGATACTCCATGGTGGTTGCTAAGGTCAAAGGTCAAAAGACAATATACTGTGCTGCCTATCCATTGGCTAAACTGTAATTATTCAGGGCGCGGTTTAAAAGTTCACAGTGGTTTGCTGGTAACCTAGATTTAAGAAAAAGGAATTTCAGAAGAAAATGGGAGATCTCCTGATGTGTTTTGACGAGTGGTAGATATTCTAGAGAATTTAGAGAAAATGAATGTTTTGGTATGAGAAAAGATTGACAGAGAGAAAAGAAGGCGAATACACTTTGTGACACATATCATCATTTTTGTACGTTTGACAGAGCTCTTTGAAGGATGTCTAGCACAAGTACAAACAACTTTTACCACACATGAATAAGTAAAAGATAGATTAATTATGTTCACTTTTTATTTTGGATGCTGAAAATAAAGATTCCACTCAAATGTTTTGTTTTTTTAATTCAAATTTAAAGCACACGAATCTGCTAAATTGAGGTATAACCTCTGACCACAGTGTAAGTTATATTGCACTATATCACACTATGCTACATCGGGTCTACAGCGTATGTTTCATGAATCTGTGGTGTATACAATTTTAAATGTAAAATATATAAAAAGAAATTATCCTGGGGATATTACAAAGGTTAAACAAAAAACTACCCAGTCTAAAGGTTAACTGCATCAGACTTCTTCGCACACACTTTCAGACATCACTTCTTAAGTTAAATAAGTTTAAAGAAAGCAATAATCAGGCTCAGTTTGTATCTCAGGAGCAATTGTCCAGGGACTGCACTGGTGCTGGTCATATGTGCTTTCTCTGTTCCTCATGCAGGGTTATGCGGCAATGAAAGAGCTGACAGACTAGGTTCAAGAGCACACATAGAAGGTGTACTGGATACGGATAAGGGAGACATACTGAAGGTAATACTGGATATGGATAAGGGAGACATACTGAAGGCAATACTGGATATGGAATAAGGGAGACATACTGAAGGCAATACTGGATATGGATAAAGGAGACATACTGAAGGCAATACTGGATATGGATAAGGGAGACATACTGAAGGCCATTAATAACCAAACTTGAGAATGAAGAGCAGCAGCATTGCAGTGATTGGTGCACTGGCTTCCTAGCTCAGTGGTCTATGGTTTGATCCCCAGCTGAGGTGGGATAGACTGCAAATGGCTCTGGGGTCGACCCAGCCTCATGAACTGGGTACCAGAGCAACTCTGGGAAGGTTAAGGTGGCTGGCATGATGATGACCACACCCCCCCTTGTGTGCCGATGTTTGAGAAAATATGGGCCTAACCCCATATTCCCAATATGCCTCAATGGGCGTGTAACGGGATCCTTTACCTTACCTATTAGAGAATGACACTGCAGTCGATGAATCATCAAGAATTGCTGGAATTTGGCATTAAACGTAAAACCAACAGGATGGACATATGAGAGGATGCATCCGGTGTGTATACAACCAGTGGACAACAGGAACAATTAGCATTAATACCCTTCAACATTTGCAGAGGGAGACTGAGCACCTATGGGTTTGCCCAGAGCGCAATGACGTCGATTCTGCTCAACAATAACAATCATATAGTGAGCATTTGCTGAGATAAACAAATAAACATGAGGTGCCTAGTTTGGCAGGGAGGATTGTGTGATTCGTTTCCGCAGCTAGGCGGTGGTGCCGTTCAGAAGACCCTGTGTTCAAATCTCTGGTAAGCTACTTTACTTCTGTTGTTTTTTCTGTTGTCTAGTTTTCTAGCTCTTTATTTGTCAGGAGCACCTGAAACATACCTTTATGTGTGTAATATTTATTTATACGCTGAGATACCATCGTTCAACAAGCTAAAACAGAAACCACCAATGACTATCTGTGGCATAGATATAATAACTGCATGAATATCCGCTGCATCAGATTTAAAAACACAAAGAAAAACTGTGGCGCGATGAATGCAGTTTATATTTTATAACACAGAGGGAGCTTGGCTGGTGTAATGGTTATCCCACACTGCGCTGTAAATCAGGTGATTCAAGTTTGAGCCCTGGCAAGAACATTTGAAGTAGTGTCGTCGACCGAGCCTTGGAAAGGAATAATCTGAGCCTTGGCGAAGACAATTTGTGGGAATGCTGTTGACCAGGGACTGGAACAACTTGAATGGCTCTTGAGCCGACCCAGAGGTAATGGGGGTACGATTCTCCAAAATCGGCGATAGGACATGTGTCATTGTACAGAGAAAAAAGTGATACTCACTATAAAAATTAGTCTCATCAGGTTAGACATATATTAACCGGAGAATTTTCGCCTCGAGTAATAGCGGGCGTATGTTGTCATGAAATATTCTAATCCACATATATAAATTATTTGGTAAATATGAAGCCTAACAAATAAAATTAATAAAGAGAAGAGCAATAGGTAAAAATGACACGTGCCTGTACCCAAAAAGAAATGTACTCTCGAAATCGCATCCCCCATGTTTTCTCTGCTTCAATTTTTCGTCTGCAAATTGTAACGCTTTCAAGTTGATAGTAAAGCTTACTGTATTATTACCCGCCTTCTTCAATGAAACGTGTGCTGTATTTCTTGGAAAAGCATTGAGACGTACTGCGTAATGACCTAAATTAACCCTAACATTAATTATACTGCGTTACCAAAACGAACGAACAGATGGAATAAAGGGATAAAAAGAGAAGGGAGAGGCAGAAAGCCGAACACTAAACCCGCTTCGCGCGATACACAATTACTACCATCACGCGTGTAAGTCTACATGCACTAATTTTTTTTCAGACGGACAGTGATAAAATACACTACCCTTTCCCAGAGTTAGGTTTATAAATCATAACATACTCTTATTAGAAAAGACAACATTATATGGGTTTACATTTGAACACATAACAGTACCCAGACAGCACATCTTCTAAACAGGAGATAGAAGAAATTGCATATTTTGAACGCAGCCACGTAGCTCCTTTAAATTAGTATTTTTGGGTTCCTTAGGGTTTGCTGACAAATAATATGTAAAACGTTACGCAAATAGTCCAGGAATTAATAAATTATACCCAAAATAAAATATTGGGGGTGCCTGACAGCATGAAATCATTTCTGCTCATAAAATTTTTTTATAACGTGTTTGAAAAAAACCTTACGTTACATAAATAGCCTACCATGTAAACTCCAAATTGATTGGAGCGCAACAAATGAAAGCCTAACCACGATTGGTCGGGCTATAAATACTATCTTGGTTGTTAGGGGAAACGGGGAAAGGTAACATTTTTTCAAACACTTGTCGAAACGTGGCTCATTGGCCAGTCTCGCTGATATACACACTTGGGAGCGTTAGTTCGAGACCACTAATTCAAATAAGCTTGATAAAGCGACAGTACGTTGAAGCCAGCTCACATTTTTGCTAAAATAAAAGCCTGGAACATAGGCAGATGGAAGTTTGTGCCAGTTTGTGCCAGAATTCATTGCTAATCAACGTATCTGTGTTTATTTCCATGAAATTGTGGGACAGTGGTCTTGATGGTAGTGAGCAGCACCTGGTCAGAGATTTGCTGAATCCAGAGTCGGACAACATACTCCTTGGTCTTTTTTATGCTTGAACAAAACAAAACCAGTATTACCTCATTTTACTACTACACAACTGACACACATAGAACATTTGTAATAATATATGTCACTACAATATTCATATTAAATACATTGTGTACATAACTTGTAATTTAAATTGATTGTGATTCCTGGTTCCCTTGTAGTTGAATCAGGACACATATTCATTCATGCCAGTAATGAATACATATTGTTATTTGAAAGTTTATCAGTGACTCTTTTAAGATATCTTTGTAGAGTGTTATATGTATGTGAGTGTCACAGTGTTGTCAAGAGTAGTGGATTAAATTAAATTGTTTATCTGTCTGTTGTTGTGACTTACACTTCACCATACACATACCCTAGACACATAACGTAGCATCACACTATTCCAGAATAATTCTGACTGAGATATATAGATATGTGGTAGCAAGTAAGGTTATCTATAATACACTACTCTTAATAGATATAGATACCTTCACAGCTGATCTCAGTCAGTACACTAAGTCCCCTATAAATATTTATAACATCCCACTTCACCACATATATTGGGGTCTCGCTCTTGGGATTTTGAATCTTTAACTATTAAAAATATTGGGGGTAATTCACTTCAGGGAATATAAGAATTAAAAGGTATCCTTGGGTGGAATTAAATAAGGTTGAGCTCACGGTGCCCTGTGTTGTCCATTGATTGTCCATTAGAGATTGAATTGTTGGTTAGACATTGTATAAATTTACCTGATAGACAATGGCGGACCTGGCCAAATTTCGATCTGCTGCGGTTCAGACTGCAAAAGAGTTAGGATTAGATGGGCAAGTTATGGTTGCCTATGTTACTACAGAATGTGACAAATTTATTGAACGCGAAGAAAGAAGGTTTGAAGCCGAAAGAAAGTTAGAGGCTGACAGGGAAATTAAGAAGTTACAATTTGAAGCTGAGGCTGAGACTAAGAGGTTGCAGATTGAAGCTGAGGCTGAGACTAAGAGGTTGCAGATTGAGGCTGAGGCTAAGAAATTGGAAGCAGAAAGAGAAGAGAAGAAATTAGCTGCAGAAAGGGAAGCCGAGGAAAGAAGACAGGCTGCAGAAAGAGAAGAGAAGAAATTAGCTGCAGAAAGAAGAAGAAAATTAGCTGCAGAAAGAGAGAGAGAAAAGCAGCAAAAGGAAGAGAGAAAAGATTACAAAGGAACATGAGTTACGACTAAGGGAGTTTGAGTTTCAAGGCCATGCTCCTGAAAATGGTGCCAGTCCCTTTGCCTCTGATGCTACGGTTACTCAAGGAGCCTCAACCTCAGCTATGAATTTTCATTTAGATCATTTTGTTGAGAAAGACGATGATATTGAGAGCTATATAAATAGGTATGAACTATTAGCTACCACGTATGGGTTAGAGAGAGAAAGGTGGAGCTTAAAGTTATCTCAGGGACTTCGTGGGGCAGCTTATGAAGTTTTTGCAAAAATGAGCAGAGGTGATCAGGAAAATTATGACATGCTAAAGCAGGCTCTTTTGTTAAGGTATGAAAAGAATGCAGAGTTTTTTATAGGAAAAAAATTTAGGAATGCTAAACTACTGTCAGGTGAAACCTATCACCAGTTCTCTGCACGAATAGAGACATACTTGGAGAAATGGACTTCTCTGGGGAAAACCCAAGATCTTAAGGAAATGGTCCTTATAGAGCAACTAAAGAGAGTCCATGGCTCCAGACCTGAGAAAGTTTCTCATGGAACAAGGTGCAGAGAGGCTGGGTGAGTTGCTAAATGTTGCTGAAAGGTATCAAGCAGCTCAAGCAGAGGTAACAGGTAATAAAAAGAAACAGGTGGATAACTTTAGGGCACCACAGAACTTTAATAAATTTGATCCTAAGGATCAAAATAAAGGTAAGCACCAATTTGATAGGCCACGGTATGAAAATAAAAATAAATTCCCACAATTCGATGAAAGGAAATATGATGAAAGAAAATCTTTCAACCAAGGAAAAAGGTGGTGTAAAGATTGTCAGATGGACAATCATGACACTGACCGTTGCAGAAGGAAACCTGTGTATATGGCAACCCTTCAGGTCAGGTCGACCTCAAGACAGGAGGAGGATATTATGTTAGATACCACTCCAGAAGAGATGAGGAAGGCACAGGCTGGGGGATAAAACACTCAAGCCTTGTTTCAGAAAATTGTCAACTTGTCATACAACTCCAGGCAAGGGAGATTTTTACATGAAAAACAAGTTGATGTATAGGAAGACTGGAGCTAGATCCAAGGGTCACGGACAGCTGGTTCTTCCAAAAAAGATATAGGGCAGACTTAATAAGGAGCCTACATGTGAAACCAGATGGGGACCATGAGAGATAGGTACCATCATTCAAAAGGTGGCTCACAATTATTATTGGCCCAAAGCAAGATGGGACATTGAGAATTTTGTAGAAAGGTGTAGCATAGCACATGAGGGAACACCCACAAGTGGGAACATGGATCAGGACCTGGACACGCCATGGGGCAAAATTAGGCCTGACAATAAAAAGAAAAATAGATTTGATAAAGTGGACCAAATGGAATGGGAAGCCCCTTTTCACGGACAAGCTTCACTTAACTGTTTTACAATGGCCACTATGCGGAGAGTGCAAAAAGATGTCTTACCCCAGGATAAGCCGAAAATCCCTCAATCGGACTTAAACAAACTGGAGGAAGAGGATGTAGAGAGGAAATCTCTCATCAAGAATTTTAAGTGGGGAGAAAGCCCAAAAAGAAAAATTGGTAGCGGTCGTTTTGTGAATGATAATTCCGGGATGAAAAATCATCACTATAAAGCTTCGAGTGGAAGAGACCATACCGGTGCATGGACAAATAGGTCCACACAATTAAAGGTCCATATGTAGCTTTGTTAAGAACGTGGACTGATGAAAAGGCAGAGGAAAACATTACATCTTCATACCAGTATGTGAATGAGCTGACCACTCGGTTAAAAACTGGCTGGAAACTTGCCAATGAAAATTTGAAACAAGCCAGGAAGAAACATGCTGCCTATTATAACAGGAAGGCGAAAGACAGAAATTTGGCTGTGGGAGAGAAGGTACTGCTTCTTTTGCCCGGGAGTCAGAATAAGTTACAAATTGGATGGCAGGGTCCATATACAGTTCTAGAGAAGGTGTCTAGAACAAATTATAAGATAGATAAGAAGGGGAAAGAAAAAATCTATCATGTGAATCTCCTGAAGAAATATTTGGAAAGAGAACATCAGGAAGAGACACACTTGTTGACCTTGTCCATCGCCATGGAGATGAAAAAGGAACCACTTTCATCATTTGAATATCCATTACACCCCTGTGAGACAGCAGCAGAGGTGAAAATCAGTACACATTTAACGAAAACTCAGAAAGAGAGAGTGCAACAGGTTCTAAATAATCATGCAGAGGTGTTAACAGACCGACCAGGGCATACAAACCTATTGGAATATGATATGAAACTCATAGACTCCACACCTGTCTGTATGAAACCATATTCGATTCCGTTTGCTAAGGAAAAAGCTTTGAAGGAAGAGATAGACTATCTATTGAAGGAAGGAATTATTTCGCACAGTGAGTCTTCGTATAGTTCCGGTGTTGTACTCTTAAGGAAGCCCTCTGGAGAACATAGACTCTGTATAGATTACAGGAGACTGAATGCTATTACAGAAGGACAGGTGGATCCATTGCCGGATACAAATCAGCTGTTTGCCAGACTAAATAAAGCTAAATATTTCTCAAAAGTGGATCTGAGTAAAGGATACTATCAGATTCCAGTAAAGCCTGAGGTTAGACCATACCTAGCTTGTAGTACCTCAGAAGGACACTATGAGTTTAATAGATTGCCATTTGGATTGAAGAATGCGCCTAGTGTCTTCTCTAGAATGATGAGAAAATTATTGGATCCTCTGAATAATCCCTGTATAACAAATTTTATGGATGATAGCCTTATAGCAACAGAAACATTTGAGGAACACATTGACTCTCTGAACATGCTGTTTGATCGACTTAGGGAGGCAAATTTAACAGCCCGACCAACCAAATGTTGCGTTGGATGTAAAGAATTGGAATTTTTGGGACACACAGTTTATCAGGGAAACATGACCCCTGACCCCAAGAATTTAGAGAAACTACAGAAAGCCCCGAGACCACAAACCAAGAAGGACGTGAGATCCTTTGTCTCATTATGTGGTTTCTACCAGAAGTATATCAAAAACTTTAATTCCATATGTGCACCTTTAACGGAATTGACACGTAAAGGACTTCCAGATCGCATTACATGGACACCACAATGTGAAATGACTTACCAAGAATTGAAGGAAAAGCTCACAAGTAAACCCATTTTGAAATTAC